>JALIGU010000026.1:739259-1279346 GCA_023053565.1 Aquilegia eximia
AGGATTTTTATTTATTTTAGCACAAAGTGGGAGGTAAGCATACTCATAACCCTCCTTGAATCCCTTGCAAGAGGAGTTTCTGTAATGATTAGCATGACCTTGAATGTTGCTTGATTTTAATTCAGTTTTTACTTTTTGTTAAACCGGGACTGACGGCGGACCTGGCCTCAGAAAGTGAAACTTAATATCAATTGATTGCAATATCCTAAGCTTAAAATTGAATCAATTAAAGTCATGCTATCACGATGTTCATTTGAGGCCTTGAGTAGATATTTCAACTAGTACAGTGTGAACCATTCTTTGATTGGAGCACAAACTAGGAATTGGGTCTGGAACCCCTACAGATTACGTCTGTAGAATCACTGTGGTTTTTAATTAAGGAACGTCGCTTATGCACAAAAAACCTCCCACACTGGTTATTCGCTATTTGACTCGCAAAATATAAGGAGAATTTACAACGGAAGCTTGGGAAAAACTCATTGACTTGGGTGGACACAAAATCGTGTCAGTTTTGAACCCCTTGTTAGATACTTTTGAATGGTTAGGACTTCTATGGCATATGTAATGTGCATCATGCATGCGTCTTAGATCCGGTAAAATCTTGTCCAATCCTCTTCAAGTCTACAAAAGGCGCACAATCACGGACCACACTCCTTCTGAAGAAGAGTTCAACGACTCAACCTCATTACCTTCTTCTGAGGAAGAGTTCATCGACTCAACCTCACTTACTGAAGTAAATCCTGCACCTATGGCTCATGAAGCTACCCTTAGGGATTATTTTTTACCTTTTGCCATTGGGCCACCTACCTGCATAGTCTTGCGCGAGACAATTGCAGATAGTTATGTCATTCACCTTCAGATTGTGGGCATGTTGCCTAAGTTCTATGGATTTCCACGGGAAGATCCATATCAACACCTGAACAAGTTTCTGACTGTGCTTAATAGTTTCAAGGAGAAACATTTGTCTGAAGAGGAAGTTAGCTTGAGGTTGTTCCCTTTTTTCTCTTGAAGATCGTGCATCTCACTGGTTACATAGCCTTCGTTCCAATTCTATTGACACCTGTGCTCAACTAAGCAAAAGGTTTTTGAACAAATATTTTCCTATTACCAAAACCAATGAGGTTGTTGATGCCATCAAAAATTTCCTGCAAAAAGAGGGTGAGGTTTTCTTTGATGCTTAGGAGAGGTATCAAGACCTATTTATTCGGTGTCCACAGCACAAAGTTGATGACACGGAAAAAGTAAGGATCATGTATAGAGGCATCAATTATACAACTAGAAACATGGTTGAAGGAATGAATGGTGGCGGTTTTCTTGATCTATCAACCTCCAAGGCTATTGCATTTTTTGAAAAACTAGCTGGCAATAGCCAACAATGGGATTTACCAGGACCACCCCCGAGAAACACTACCACAGACACACACAATAAACCTAGAGGCATGTATGAGGTCAAACCTGACCCCGAGCTTAAAAGGTTGCTCCATGGTTTAGTCAAAAAGGTAGAAGCACTTGAGGTGTCCTTAAAACCCACATCACCGGTCATGAGTACCTCCACTCTCCAATGTGATGTTTGTCAAGACTCATCCCATATTGTCGAAGTTTGGCCTCTCCTTTACACTTCACCAGAAATTGAGGAAGCCCGTGCGTTTAATTACGCTGAGAAAACAAACTTCAGCAAGGGCAATGTTACGTACCCATACATGGACCATTCAAATCTGTCTTACACGAACAACAATGCTTACACGGTTCCACCTGGATATAACAAATCCTATTGGCAACGCAACAATGCGATCTATGTTGGAAACAATGACAATAGAAACATGGTGACGGTCCCCACTTATACAAACAATTCTCATCGCATGAGTAATTCCAGGTACCCAGTTCCAACAAATTAACCAGCCCCTTAAAACCCTCTCTTGAGGATGTTCTTGCCTGTTTCATGCAACAAATGCAAGCGTCCATTGAAATGAACGCCCAAGCTATACAACGGATAGAACAAAAACTTGACGAGAAGGGCAGATTTTCGAGATAACCAATCCCAAACCCCAAGGGCAAGGAAGTTGCCTTGGTGACAAAAACTTTGTCTACATTTACACCGCTTGCTGAAGTCAAAACGGTCCAAACACTTAGGTCAGGAAAACAGGTTGACAATCAGATTAACTATAAACCGAGTCCTAGCATTGTGACTTTGGTTACCACGACACCTTTTGCACCATCTAAAGGTCTGGCTAATGAGGCAAACACCTCTAAGCCAAGGAAACATACCCGTGAGATTGTGGATATTCCACAGACTTACAATCCACCCGGGCCTTACCCCTAGAGACTCACAAGGTCTCTAAAGGAAGTACAAGAAGAGGAGGTACTTGACGTGTTCAAACACATAAACATTAACATACCTTTCCTCACGGCTATCAAACATATACCTTCTTACGCTAAGGTCTTGAAGGACTTGTGCACCGCAAAAAGGAAAACAAATGTGCCCAAAAACGTGTTTGTTGCGGAAGAATTCTCTGCACTTGTCCAACACAACGGTGTGGTAAAATACAAGGACCCTGGAAACCCAACCATACCCTGCAAGCATGGTGAAATGTTCATGGGTAAAGCTTTGTTAGACTTGGGAGCGAGTGTCAATCTCTTATACACCAGTTTGGGTCTAAAGAACATGAAACCCACGAACATGTCTTTACAACTGGTCAACAGATCATTGAAAGTAACAAGAGGAATAGTTGAGGATCTCTTAGTCAAAGTGTCTGACTTTTACGATCCTGTTGATTTTGTGGTGTTGGACTGTCGATGACTCGGTTCCTATCATCCTTGGCCGATCGTTTTTTATCACCTCTAATGCTCTCATAAACTGCCTGAATGGTTCTATGGTTCTCACTTTTGGCTCTATGACCGTTGAAGTAAATATTTTCAACCTTGGCCAGCAACCCCCTGATCTTTCTTTATCTGAAGATGTGTGTCTTCTTGATTCTTTGACATCACGATGCGTTAGACTTTACTATCGGGGTTGTTTTAGGTCAACGTCTAGATGGTAAGCCCCATGTCATATATTATGCTAGCAAACCTCTTAATGATACTCAACGTAATTACAATATGACTGAGAAAAAACGGTTAGCCATAGTATATGCTCTTGATAGGTTTCGTTCCTACCTTTTAGGTTCCCGTAGTGTCATCTTAACGGATCATGCTGCCCTTAGATTCCTACTCTCCAAGAAGAAAACTAAACAACGCCTTATTCGTTGGATTATGTTGCTTCAAGAACTTGACATTGAAATTAAAGATAAAAAAAGGGACAAAAAATGTAGTAGCTGACCACTTGTCTAGACTCGACTGCCCTGAGGATTCTAGTGTCATTTCTAAGAACTTTCCTGATGAGCTTCTTTTTGCCATATCGAATGCTCCATTGTTCGCAGATATAGTTAATTACTTGGCTAGCAACAAGTTTCCAAGCTATTGGAACAAGCAAGACAGATCCAAATTTCTTGCTAATGCCAAACATTATTTCTGGGATAACCCTTATCTTTTTAAGTACTGTCCTGACCAGATTATTCGTCGTTGCATTCCCGACAGGGAGCAACAAGAGGTCCTTAAGTTCTGCCATGAGCATGCTTGGGGTAGACACTTTAGTGCCAAAAAGACAGTTGCTAAGGTATTGCAGTGTAGTTTGTATTGGCCAACTGTCTTTAAGGGCGCTCACATGCATTGTACAGTCTGCACTCGTTGTCAACAACTAGGAAAAATCACTAGGCGACACATGATGCCTTTACAGCCAATTCTTCTTGTATAAGTTTTTGATGTATGGGGCATTAATTTCATGGGTCCTTTTCGTGGTTGTCATGTTTTTTGTACATTCTGGTCGTTGTAGACTATGATTTGAAATGGATAGATGCCATTACCACACGACACAACGACCAAAAAACTGTAGTAAATTTTATCAAAGAGTACATTTTTGCCCGATTTGGCGCTCCTCGTGCAATCATTAATGATGGGAGAGCCATTTCTACAATAAAGCTTTTCAAAAAGTTGCCCAAAAGTATGGAGTAGCTCACAAAGTGGCCCTTCCTTATCATCCTCAAACCAATGGTCAAGCTGAGGTTTCCAATAGAGAGATTAAAAATATTTTGCAGAAAACAGTTGACCTTGATAAGGTTGATTGGTCTCGTCGAGTCAGTGATGCATTATGGGCCTATTGTACAGCTTTTAAAACTCCCATAGACATGTCTCCCTTTCCTCTTGTATTTGGAAAACCTTGTTACCTACCTGTCGAGCTTGAGCACCGAGCCTTCTGGGCAATGAAAAACTCCAGTTTTCCGAGCTCGAGGAACTTCGGAATGAAGCTTATGATCTTTCCAAGTCCTATAAAGCTAACATGAAAAAACTACATGTTCGTTAGATCTTACGTAGAGATTTTCAAATTTGGGACAAAGTTTTACTGTATAACTCTCGATTGCATTTATTTTCTGGTAAACTACAGTCTCGTTGGTCGGGTCCCTTTGTTGTGTCTACAGTAACTCCTTATGGTGTTATTACATGTGTGATGGTCAACGTCTTAAGCATTTCTCAATTTCAAGTCAATGGTCAACGTTTTAAGCATTTCTGATGTAGGACATATTAGGAGTTACTATTTTAATTCTAAGTATGAAGTAGGTTCTAGAATATATTGTTTTAGGTCTAAGTATATTATATTAAGAATCATTATGCTTTTAGAAGTCGTTTTAATTTAAAAGTCCTTTAGCTTTATAAAAGAAACTCTAGGTTATTGTAATAGTGGAGGTTGATTATTAAGAATCATTATGCTTTTAGAAGTCGTTTTAATTTAGAAGTCCTTTAGCTTTATAAAAGAAACTCTAGGTTATTGTAATAGTGGAGGGTGATTATTATTGAATTGAATAGAAGAATTGCTTCTTGATTTATCGTTGTTTTCTTGCTAGATTATTCATCTTTTCATTCTTTTAACTTGGTGGATTCCAAACTTCACATTCGTCTATGTTTCTAATCCTATCTTCTCATCTTATTTGAGAGATTCTTATCTCTTTCTTCTAAGTTCTACATTAAGTGGTATCAAGACCCTCACTTTCTAGATCCTTATCTAGAAAGCGGTCCGTCGTCACCTTCCGTTCAAGTAGTTTTTGTCCATCCAGATTCAGAAATATTCGTCAACTTTGCAGGCTTCTACAAGATAGAATACTTTGAAGCCGTGTGCGTTCTATATCTTCTTGGAAAGATCTGCAGGTCTACTTTCTAACCCAATCAACGGTTTTCAATTCATAAGTTTGAGCAGGGAGATACACATGTTCTACTAAAAGGTGTCGAATCAGGGTTTTTTTTTCCTGCAACAACACTTTTCTCAAGATCGAATGGAACCTAATCAACAAGATTTTGTTTCAAGGAAAGATTTTGATGCAGCCATCAATTCTCTTAAATAAACTCAAGCTTCTATGCAAGCTACTCAAGAAGAGATAAAAACTTCGTATGATTCGATGAAAGATTCCATTGATCAACTCACCCGCCAAATTTCTCAATTTCTCAAAGGTAAGGATAAGATAGATGAAGAGATCCCCGTCTCTACATCCAATGTTCCAACAACCATCATCCATCTCCCCTCTACACTTGTGGTTTCCTCCACCATCTAACCAATTTCGTCTTTTTCTCAAGAAGAGAGTTTTGATTTTAACGTAGGCGACTTCTTTAAAGAAGAAGAGTTTCTTGGATGTTCTACCTTTCCTATTTATGAAAACCCTTTTGAGTGTTTTTCTTCGACATCCAATAATTATAAAGGGAATGTTAAAGCTTTGCTTGACGATACACACTACAAATTGATATGTTATCCTTGGATTTATTTACCCTCTCGAAACCAAAAGAAGAAGTGGGAGGATCATGGCACCATTATATTCTCGTCTTCAGGAAGTGACTCCCTTGTGATTCCAATGCATAACTCGAGGGCGAGTTTTTTTAACGAAGAGGAGACTGATGTAGCACATATTAGGAGTTATTATTTTAATTCTAAGTATGAAGTAGGTTCTAGAATATATTGTTTTAGGTCTAAGTATATTATATTAGGAATCATTATGCTTTTAAAAGTCGTTTTAATTTAGAAGTCCTTTACTTGTTGAACACGCTTCATGTTTTATAAAAGAAGCTCTAGGTTATTGAAATAGTGGAGGTTGATTATTATTTAATTGAATAGAAGAATTGCTTCTTGATTTATCTTTGTTTTCTTGCTAGATTATTCATCTTTTCATTCTTTTTACTTGGTGGATTCCAAGCTTCAAGTCCGTCTAGGTTTCTAACCCTATCTTCTAATGTTCTTTGAGAGATTCTTATCTCTTTCTTCTAAGTTCTACATCAATTTCCATGAATTAAGGTCCCTTGAAGTTGAATAAACTCTCTTAGAGGACCCTACTTATTTAGACTGACCTTTGACCTACTAGTATCCGGACCCTCTCTTGCACTTTTTCCATTTTCTCTTTTGAGTGGTGTGGTTGAAAGTGCCGGGACTGTTAGTCCACAAACTCTTACTGGCTGAGTATAATTGATCTAGTGCACGCTTCTCTCTTGAGCATCATCACCAAACAGACCTGTTTCCCGCTCTATTTGGGGGTGGGCTATCTTCTTTTAAGTCTCGAGTATCTGACTTTAAAAGACTCTTTGTTGTATCTTAGATATCAGAATCTTCCGCATTCCACTCTAGCGTTTTATCTCTCTCTTGTATCTTTGTTTTGAATAGCGTTTATTTAGGGAGTGAGTTCCTGTTTGTTCTCCTGTCTGGATGAAGACGTTAAACGTAGCGCTCTTGGGAGGCAACCCTATGTATCTTCTAAGCCCGATCATGCTTTATTGTTTTTTTTTTGTTGCCGGGTTTACTGACTTTTTGGCTGATAAACTACCCTTTTTGAATTTGTGTTCTAGTTATGTTTGGGGGTGGGCACGACCCACCCACTCTCTGTTGTAGTTCGATTGGTTAAATAATTATTGCGATTACAAATTTGAATTTATTTCAATTTTTTGGAATTTTCATTAATTATTGCTTGATTTTTGGAGTTTATTTGACATCTTAATGACATTTATATTCACGAGAATATACTTTACCATTATCACGGAATTTTCAAAATTAATTTTGAATTATTTTGTGTCGTTTCGCATCCCGGGGGTAAAACTGTCATTTCCATAAATTACAATAGTGGGGGTTGTGTAACAGACAAGCGGCTGGCTATTTATACCCATGGGTACCTTAGAAAGTCATAAGTCAAACCTTGTTTCTTTCAGTTAAACCGGGTAAAACCAGTCAACAGAAGTTTTTTTCCCTTCCAAAACTCGAATCGAGAAGCTAACGGTGTTCTTAGAACTTGACTCGAGAATTGAGCAGATCTTGTTTCTCTCTCCTCATATCTTCTCCAATTCTTGGCCATATTCAAAATTTCAAGTTGTTGTGTGTTCCATTTTCAATTCTCTACATTTTCATTCCTTTTTCTGTCGTATAATTCCTCAAAGAGTGAGATCTCGAGTGGTAGTTCGTGAACGCGATTATTCTCGTCTCTTCGATGATAATCGTTTCGGGAGTGACTTTGTGGAGAGAATCTATGCTAGAGGTTGGGATGCACTTCTGGGCTCAGATTATGAACCCGTTTGATGCTCAAATGGTTCGTCATTTTTACGAGTCCATGGAGTCAACCGATGATGATAATTTTGTAAATTGAGAGAGAGATCATCAGTTTCCACTCGCGCCCGAGACCATTTCTGCTGTCACGCGCCTCGATCTCGATGAAGCTCCCCTTCACCATGAGGCTGCTCTGGTATCAAAGTTGTTCTTGTCGATGATCGGGCGGCACCACGGTATAGCAGCCATATCTCCATCGGTTGGCTCCGAGTCAACCAAGGCTTGGTGGCTCACTGGTTGACCACCAATGTCCTTGGGACGACCAAGACGAGCGAGCTGTTTTCGGAGGGCATCCACATCCAGCGCCTTCTCCAGGAAGGTGTCCACAGCTATTGCATTGTTCGGCGCCTGTTTCAGACCATCACCATCCCCCGTCCAACTTCTGCTCCACTCCCTAGCCTGGGGATGAGTATTCTGAGCTATTGGGAGGCGCCTCTTCCTACTGGCTGGTCTTTAGATTCAGTTGTTCGTCTTGAGGTCTCAAACCCTAGTCTGTCTGCCTGTCGATAGCAGTTGTGGGACCCACAGGAGGAGCCGGCGGTTCACTATAGGCCAGGCGATCAGCGGGCATTCGAGCAGATTCACACGGATGAAGAACGATTCCAGCTACTTTGGAGGGGCATGGGAGAGATTATGGATGCCGTTGAGGACATCCAACATCGGTTGGACGAAGGCCAGGGGCAGCCTCATCGTCGACGTGGTTGAGAAAGGACTCAGCCATTGTAGTTTTTATTTCCTTGTATTTCTATTATTTTGTTTTTTAGTCCTTTACTCGTTTGTAATAAATTTCAATCCATGTATTTTATTATAATTTTTTCATGAAATGGATGAAATTTTAATTTTCAAACTAGTTGTCTTTTTCTGGAATTTCTTTATGGGCTTTATTGCAAAATCTGAACTTGTGGAGTTATTTTTAAATTTTTTGGTCCTAGGGACCTAAGTCCAAATATTTTAAAGAAAGAGGATTAAGGTTTTGTTTTCTAGAAACCCTAAAAGATATTGGCAATATTTTGAGTCCTAATTGGGTTTAAACTCTTTTATTTTGCCTATAAATACCAAAACAACCTAAGGAGGCCGTCACTTTTCAAAATTTATTTTTATTTTCTGGAAACTGCTCAATCTCGGGTCGAGTTCCAGAAAGGCCATTCTGATCTCGAGTCGAGTACGAGTCTATCATCAGTTTTCTGGTTTGGTTTATGTGCAGATTTTCTCGATTTTCGTGCTGGTTTTTGGTGTTTTCTTCTTCCTTTTGCAATGGCTGATGTCTAGAATGAGTTGTGGATACCAAGTGGTATGGATATTGTTCCTGAAATGGATTCATATGTAATGTATGGCCGCAGTGTTGCCTTTTTTCTGGTATTATGAATGGTCCTTATGAAGCCTCTTTTCGGGATGAAAATTTTAGCAAGGGTTGGGAAGGTTTTCTTTATGATCCTACTGTTGATTACTCACCTTCTATGGTAAGAGACTTTTACTGTTTTCTTAGTTATAATTAGTAATAATTTATATTACAGTAACCCCCTTTCGAATTAATTTAGGTGAAATTTATAATATTCGATTGAACAACAATCTCTGTGGGATTGACTCGTACTTGTACATTCTTACTATAAAAAACTCGTGCAGTTGCGATTATATAACTAAGGTTTAATTATTCTATTAATTTAGGTTGTTAAACCTGTACAACACTCAATTGTTCAAAGTATGGAAAATATTTGCCACAAACATTACGTGAATCAGGATGAGCATCTAAAGCACCCTTACGTAAATCAGCTTACATTCAACCTTACGACCCAACAATTACCAAACCCATCAAAAAAATACACAAAATATGGTGCCTTACCAGAAAGTAACGTTCCCAAAAATCCTCATCGAAAGCAATAACAATCTTGTTTTCAGTATCAAAGCTAAATCCAAAGCCAAACAAGTCCAAAAGTTCCTTTACAATCTTGTAGTCCTTCCTAAGTATCTTAAGGCGAATCCGTACACGTTCAAAATTAACATTCATACAGAGTGCTGAATTGACTCCATCTGCAGCTGCTTTCAATGATTCAGTTCTTAAACCATTGTCGGCTCTCTTACCATTTCTTAACACATCTTCATAGAAAGTGTTCAACATCATCTCTTCCATTTTTTTGGTCCACCTTATGTGCCACTTAATTGGCATGTCAGATGGGAAGTAAAGGTTCGGTGAATCATTAACATAACTGTCCGTTCGACATGGTTATACCTAATCATCCCACACTCACAGTTATACATAGATATGAACCATACATAAACATATTATTCCAAACAACTTATCAAATAGTCTTAACATCCATACAATGACAATTTAATTATCCAAATCAAATGATTCTTAACATCCAAACATAACCTTGTTCATAACATCCAAAGGAAATTGTTCAAACTTATTAGAACCCAAACAAATTATTTTAAGCAACTTATGAAATAGTTAAGTACAAAACTACCAAACAGTAACGCCCCGGGATTTCGTCCTCGCTCATCCCGGTACGTCGAGCACCATACCACTCACTAATGTCAATATTGTCCCCCTTTAGTCACTACGGATATCCAGCAGTAGAGGGTTTTAGATCAGGTCCCACCCATGTGGTTTACCCCAAAATGCCTTGACATTAGTTAGAGTATGGTTAAACTTTATATACTACCAATACAACCACTTCCTCGGCAATCTGGGACTAACCCCAACTCATGGGTGTTACAATCCCACCACCTTAGAATAGAGCCTTCCTCGGCTCTGCAATATACTCAGTACAGTCCCAAAATCTCCGACGTTCGTTGCCGAGTGAGGTCGTGTACCTGACGCTCCTTTTACCCCCTGGGTGTTCTTTGGCCTTTCCAGCGTACTCCCCCAACCCCGACAAGAGATCCATCGTCGGCTCTGATACCAACTATAACGCCGCGGGATTTCGTCCTCGCTCATCCCGGTGCATCAAGCACCATACCGCTCGCTAATGTCAACATAGTCCCCCTTTAGTCATTGTGGATATCTAACAGAAGAGGGTTTTGGATTAGGGCCCACCCATGTGGTTTACCCCAAAAGGCATTGACATTAGTTAGAGTATGGTTAAACTCTATATACTACCAATACAACCACTTCCTCGACAATCTGGGACTAACCCCAACTCATGGGTGTTACACAAACTCACTCAAGAACACATCCTTGTGGTTATCAAACCTTCACAATTACTGCATTCCAACTAATTGTAATTCACATAATTAGACCATATTTCTTTTTTTTTAAGTCTCACACCGCTTACTCCAAGACCGTGATGCAACGATGAGTATTCCACCGTCCTACCGATTTTGCTGCATTATCTGTTTGGGGGGGGGGGGGGGGGGGGGGCGAGTTCATTTGGTTCCTCCAAATCGGGCTCCACTTCATCAGCTGGATCGATATCGTTGAGAAAGTTGTGAATTGCACAGCACGCCAATATTAACTTTGTGTGTATCTTCACATTATGGAATGGTGTATTCTTCAGATAAGCGAATCGTTTCTTCAACACCCCTATGATCCTCTCCACTATATTATGTAGCCTAGAATCCCGACAGTTGTACAACTCTTCATCAGTTTCAACAGAACAATATCCTTGTTCTTTGAGATGGTATCCGACACCACGATAAGATGTGAGGAAGCCAAAACTTAATGCAAAGCAAACATCTGCAAGGTAATACTTACCTAAGAATAAGGTGCGAGTCATGTAAGAGGGAACATAGTTTAATCATAATATATTGGTGGGTTTTATGTGAACAAACAATGTATCACTAGGGGGACAAGGTTAATCTCCTTCCTTGACGAGTAACCGCACATCTCAACAACTGTCTATCATGTGCTGACCCTTTCCACCCATCCATAACGAAAGTGAATCTCATGTTGAACGTACATCCAACTAGAACATTTTGATATGTCACTCCTTTTCGATTAGATACGTTGGTTAATCACCGAGGGACACTAAGGTGGGGAATTGGGTACCATCGATTGCGCCCACAACGTCTTAATTAACAATTTACTTGGTTAGTATTCCTTTTTTTAGCCTAAGATGATAAAATACGCATGAGTTTTTCTGACCTTGAAATACTGATGCCAAAAGACATCCCCATGACCATCATTGAGGCGTGAGTTTTCAGCAGTAGCATTGGCAACCACTTGCCTGTAGAACTGTAAGCAAACATTTAAGACCAAATGGAAGTAATGGTTCACAGTTTGTCCAGAATGCCTAAACTCGTGACGTGTTCTTCTACACCGATTGTGGTGGCTAACTATAAGTAAAAATATTGCAACTTGTTCTCCAACCGACACGTACCAAGAGTCGGTTAAACCCATAGTCTTCAACCTAGCACATAACCGATGGAATGCAAGGCACCTCATCCTCAATTAGTCATGGCAGTCGATGTCGTTATCGGTGTAGAATCGGGCTAAAATTTCCTCATGCGATGAATCCCTATTATAGGTATAGGGAGCTTTAGGACTTCTACGAACACATTCACGTCTTGTTGCAAGATATTGCATTATCCAATCCAAGGCTACAATTACAACAGTAGCTGTAACGAGACGTTCATTCTCACTAGACATTCTACAGAACATGTGGTAAGTTTAATATATTAATACTTTTAATTGTTAGGAGTGATTATATCAATACGTAAGAGTGTTATTTAAATCAAAAAAATTTATAAACTGGTTAATAATTTAAATTTACATCATCAATATTATAAATTCATTACATAAATCTCACAAGATGAATAACAACTTAATTAACAATGCAATGACAACAACCAACATAACCAACACAAACTTCTTAACCAACCATATAAAGTCGTCCACCACCACAACATTATTTAAGGGCTAATTACCGACTTGTGGCGAGAAAGGTACTTGAGATTGAATGACAGATTAGTAAGATTGACAACAATGTTCAACAGTTATGGCACATGAATACAAGACTGAGACATTAGATGCTGGGGATCACATGTAGGGCGGGAAGATTGATAGAAACCATTTGTAAGTTGTTGCTAAAGCAAATGCCTTGCTTCAGCAATGGTATAAGCATCACGCCAGCCAGTGTTGTTAAAGCCGTCCGTTTGTGACTTGCATTCCTCCCAAGTCGTGTAGATACCCAGAAAGAACCCACGGCGCACAATGTACTAAGAATACTTACCCATTATCTGAAAAATGGTAATTAGATGTTTTGAACATAATAAGTTATCAGCTTTCAATTTATTTAACTATAATTTCAAATTTCAATTTTTATCGTTACAATTTCAGATTTTAGATATTTTGTTAACATGATGAGTTACCAACTTTCAATTTATTTTCATATATAGTTCTCACAACTAATCAAGATGCTAGTCTGTACTCTGTAGTGTCATTCTAGAAATAACTAATACATCTACATGTGTAGCTATTAATCCATAATCTATAAACAATTAACAATCTATAGATGACAAAAACAATCTATATATAAAAGAAATCTAGTAACAATTAAACATCATTTATGATAAAAATAATATTATATAATAAAAATAATCTATACTTAATTCATAAACATTTTCTATAAACATTTACATGACAAAAATAATTCAACAAAACATCATAAGATTGTGACAATATCAAGGCATTACGTAAAAATCCTAAACATGCTTTGTAATCCCAACTAAAACAGGGTGATAAAAAGTTTACATAAATACTTACAATGATTTGGTGGAATAAATAACCAACCTCGAATAGCAAAGGACGAGTGAAAGCAAATGACAAGTGAAAGTAAGAAAGCGAAGGACAAGAAAAAACGATGCTGCCAAAAAATTTCATGCATCACAATATGCTTACAATTTTTAGAACAAGTAAAACAAAACCTTAAATCAAAATCATACCTTATACTATTTTGTTTTAAAAATTTAGGGTTCGAAATTTTTGTAAAAAATTGTGAAGAAAACAAGCAATAAACGAATAACAGAAGAACAAATATCAAGAACAAGAAAAAAGAAGAAGAACAATAACAACAGTAGTTGATGAAGTGAAAAAGAAAAAAATGTAGAACAAGAACAAAAAAAAAAAAAAAAAAAAACAAAACAAGAATGAAGAAGTAGTTGATGAAAACATACCTGAGAAGAAAAACTTGGTCGCCACGGAATCACCACCTTGGTTGCCGCCATTGTTGTTTAAGAGAATTGGGTTTAGTTTAGGTTTTCTTATGATTTTTCTTATATACTTGACAAAGAAAAGAAGGTGTTGGGGCAAAACAAACTTTGCCTGGGTGGGTGGTAGGCAAAATTTATCTGCTTTAATGCGGGAAAATGAGCGCACGTGAGGGTGTTCAGGCAAAGTTTACCCCAATACCCGATTGGGTTATCAAATGCAAACAAACGCAAAAAAAAAAAAAAAAAAAAAACGGGCAAATTCATGTTCGCCACAGAAAAATCATGTTATCAAACATCACCTTAGTTTTATTACTCATATTTTGTTCCTTTTGAGCTTTGTAGTCACACCAATTCTTTGAAGGAGCTGTCTTAAAAAAAAAGTAATATTTTACTTAGGAGCCAGCTATTGCCAAGTTAATATTTGCTACTGGCAAGGTACATTTTTTAATTAGACACATTTGCCTTCTAAATTTAATTGATTAAATCAAGTGCAAAGTCTTAAATTTTATTGAATAATTTAGTCTTTTTTTTATTTTTGGATGAGATTTGTGGGATAAATTAAACACCACCACTTATGGGTGCTGTAAACCCTAGTGGGATTTCATCAAGTTACTCTTTGTAGTTTGGATATATTGAAAATTTGGGTTTAAGGGTTAAAAAAAAAAAAAAATTAATTGAGGGAAAATAAGTTTAATCAAAAAATATACCTTTTTTTTTTTTTTTTTTTTTAAATAGTCAATATATAAATAGAAAACTAAGAGTTTGCCAAATTACAAGATAGAGTGTCCCTGTCCAACTGGTTTTGCAACCAAGTGGGTGGAACCAAAAAGGAAATAGGGGCCAGAGAGTTTTTATCTCTATTACAAGCTAAGATATGGGCTAAACAGTTCCCCTCCCTATTACAATGCATAAAAAAAACCTGAAGTGAAGTAAACAGAAAGATTTTTGAGCTCATCAAGGATATTGATTACGTTCCAATACAGACTTGTAGGTACTCTTGTTAGATAGTTTGCTGCTGCCAGATTGTCAGTCTCTATCTCTACAAACTTTAGTTGCTTGTTGATTCCCCTCTTGACTGCTGTGAGTAGTCCAACACATTCTGCATCTTCAGCTGAAGCTGCATAACCACATTCAGTGCCTGCATATACAAATGAACCATTGCATGATCTGATATCATAACCAATGCCAATAGGGGTCTCTGCATTTGTGTATGAGATGTCCACATTTATTTTCATGTACTGCTGCCTTGGAGGAGTCCAAGTAATTCTGTTAGGAGTAGGAGCTTTAGAACCTGGCTGAATTGTTGTGCTGCCCAAAGTTCTGATCAACAATTTATCAATCTGTAATGCAACCACAGATGGGGGTAATATCTTGTTCTGAAACACTTTGTAACATCTGGACTTCCATATAAACCAAGTAGCTGTGACACAGAAGGCTGCCCAATAATCTGATTGAGCTAACCAAGCTTTGGGTGGGGAAAACCAATTTTGAATCCAAGTTAAGACATCCATATTTGTAAAGTGAACAAGTCTGAAATTCTGACCAGTTAAAAACCAAACAGCTTGAGTATAGGGGCAATCAATGAGCATGTGTCTAAGGCTCTCACAGTTGAAGCTACACATGGGGCATTCTCTAGTAGGTATGGTGACATGCCGACCTATAGCTTCCCGAGTTGGCACAACTGAGTTTAGGCATTTCCAAGCAAAGAGAATGGCTTTGGGAATGGAGTTTGTTTTCCAAACTTTGAGGTTACTCTTGTGAGGGCTTGGTTGGGTTTCAGTTGGTGTGGTAAGAAATCTATACATGGATTTAACTGTGAAGATTCCATTTTTAGTACCCATCCACCTAAGTTTGTCTTTTTAATGGCTCCCTCTTATATTGGTATTTTTTATGTGATGAGAAGTTTGTTGATTGAAAATGTGGCGGATGAGGCTTTGGTTCCAGACAGAAGTATTATGAATGATGAGTTGGTTGACATGAGTAATATTAGGATGAGTTCTGTGCAGGATAGGGGTGGTGTGATGGTTTAGAGAAGGGACCCATCTATCTGTCCTGAAGTTGATGGTAGCACCATCTCCAATGTCCCAACAGGTGTGAGGTATGAGTTTTGGAATGACAGAGTTAATGGATTTCCATATCCATGAGGCAGAAGAGTTATTGTGATGAGTGAGAAGATTGGAGTTTTTGAAGTACTTTTGTTTTAGAATGATGGAGCACAAATTATTAGGGTTTTCTTGTATTCGCCACACAATTCTAGAAAAAAGGGCATCATTTTGGAGATTGAGGTCTTTGATGCCAATGCCACCCAATCTTTTGGGTTTGCATATGAATTTCCAGCTTTTAAAGTGCATTGTGGGTTTATTGTTATCTTTTAGACCCCACCAGAAATCCCTTTGGAGCTTATTCAACTTATCAGTGATGGACTTAGGAATTTTAAAGCAGGTCATTTGGAAAGAAGGAATGGCAGAGGTAACAGAGTTTATAAGCACAGTTCATCCTGCTTGAGATAAAACTTTGCTTTTCCATCCATCAAGTCTTGATTCAACTCTTCTCGTGAGGTTTTTGAAGAGTTGTGATTTTTTCTGGCCTAGGAACAAAGGGGTACCCAAGTAAATTTCATCATTATGAAGCAAGTTCATTTGAAGGATATTTAAAATTTGTTGTTGGAAATGAGGGGCAATATTTTGACTAAACAAACCCCAGACTTGGCAAAATTTATTTGTTGGCCAGTTATAGAGCTAAACTCTTGAAGAGTTTGAATGATCTCTTGAGCCTCAGAATAGTTTGCTCTACAGAAGATGAAGATGTCATCAACAAATAAGAGGTGAGAGATGAGAGGAGAAGATCTAGAGGCTTTTATGCCATGGATCATGTTTTGATTTGTTTTGATTTTCAACATTCTTGATAAAATCTCCATGCATATGATAAACAAGGAAGGGGAGATAGGGTCACCTTGTCTCAAGCCAACGGTGGGATGGAAATACCCATGAGGGGTACCATTTATCATTATGGAGGAATGTATAGAAGAAATACATTTGTCAATTAGGTGATTTATCTTGTTAGGGAAACCTAATGCGGACATGACAGTCAAAAGACACTCCAAATTAATTCTATCAAAAGCTTTTGACATATCAATTTTTAGAGCCATAAGACCCCCCAATCCACGTTTCTTCCTGATAGTGTTGATTATCTCATGAGTCATGATGATATTGTTAGAAATTTGCCTTTTAGGCACAACTGCACATTGTAGAGGAGAAATGATTTGAGGTAGGAATTGTTTGATTCTTTCAACAATGAGTTTGGAGATCACTTTGTAGCTTACATTGCATAAGCTAATAGGCCTAAATTCAGCACGTTTAGAAGGACTGTTGATTTTTGGGATTAGGGCAATATTAGTATGCTTTATGTGTTCAATGCTGGCATCTCTCTCCCAAACATTTTGAACAAACTCAAATAACTCTTGGTGGATAACATTCCAAGATTTTTGATAAAAAAGAGCAGGGAATCCATCAGGACCAGGCGCCTTTTGGGGCCCAATACTGAAGATGGTATGTTCGATATCCTCCACGGTAACATTTCGAGATAGGTACTCTCTGTCCTCTTGAGGGATGCATGGTGGGAAAAGATCTTTGATTAATTGTCTGTTGCTTATGCTTAGAGGGTGAACAATAGGAGTGAGGAGGTCTTCAAAGTGTTTTACGAAAACCAAGGCAATTTCACAGTTCTTATGAACCCAAGTATTGTGGGTGTTGAGAATGGAAGTGATTCTACCGTGGTTTCTAAGAATAAGAGCAGAGATATGAAAGTATTTTAGTGTTTTTATCACCTTCCTTAAGAATAGTGTCACTAGATTTTTGTTTCCAGTGCATCTCCTTTTTTTTTTTTTGCAAATTATCAAGCTCTTCAACAAGTTTTGCCTCGACAGATTTATTATGATGTGTGAAGGGAGCAGCTTGTATGAGGCTGATTTTCTTCTTGATTTTAGTAATTTCTGTGGAAACATTCCCAAAGTTTTCTTTATTCCATTTTTTAAGACTTTTCTTGGTAGATGAAAGTGTAGAGTCAAGGATAGCTCATCAGGAGGGCAGTGAACTCTCATCCAAAGCTCTTTCAACAGTCTCATCATATCTCTCATCAAGGGTCCACATAGTTTGGAATTTGAAAGGTTTAGGAGTCTTTTCATGATGTGGACCCAAAGCTAAGAGTAATGGACAGTGGTCACTAGCAATAACAGGCAAGTGGTGAAGCTGAGCATTAGGGAAAATGATTTGCCACAGAGGGTTTATTAGGCCCCTATCTAGTCTCTCTCACATTATGCACCCCACTTATTTATTACACCAGGTAAAAGGGTTCCCTATATAACCCATGTCGATTAACCCTAAGTCATTAATGATTTCTGAAGCCATGAATGATTTCTGAAGCCATCTGTGCTACATTAACATCATAAGGCAAGCCGCCACACTTTTCAGAATCATTTAAAATGATGTTCAGGTCTCCTATGACCATCCAGGGAAGAATAGAGGAATGACCAGCTTGTTAAGGAATTCCCAGCTTAAAGCTTTAAGCTGTGGATAAGGACTACCATAGAAGAAGGACATGGAGATAGTATGTTGGTTTATCATTGAGATCTCAACATTTATTATGTATTTGTTTGAATAAGTGACTTTGAGAGTAATATGTTGGCCCCAAAGAAGGAGAAGGCCACCAGCTTGGTGAACAGGTTCCACTAAGAAAGAATTAGGGTATTTCGTTGAAGTTATAAGGTCCTTTGTTGTAGCAGGGGATGCTTTAGTTTCACTTAGGAATAATATGTCAGGGTGATACTCAAGGATTAAATTGCTAAGGGCTCTACGAGTGTGATCATTACCACACCCTTGTGTGTTCCAAGATAAGATATTCATGTTGTGACAGTAATGGTTCAAACAACATGTGTGTCTAGGGAATTTCACTTGGTGGATGTACAAGAGCCAACTATAAGGACAAACAAGGATCTTACAGTGGTAGCAGAGATTTAATTTCCAACAATTGCAACAGTATTCAAGTGTTCCTTCCAAGCAAAAGGTAAGAACCAATTCATACAACATTCTATAACACATGGCAGTAGTACTCAACAAGGAAGCAGTAAAGCTATGTAGAAAAGGATGTTCACTGATAATATCCCAGTAACAATAGTAACTTGGCATGATGAGTCCTTTGTAAACACTAAGAAGACAATTGTATTGAGATATGCAGAATGTGTTGTGATGTATTGAATGTGGGGAGCAGGTATTATTTGTGTGGCAGAAGACACTGACATTGTGTGTGCAGGGACGTTGCTATAGAGTGGGGTGGGATGATTTTGTGACGAAGTGTAGTGTATCATGTGAGATTATGATGTGAAGCAGGAAAGAAGAATTGGAGATAAATAATAGAGATAGTGGTGAATTTAATATTTGGTATTGAAGTTGAAATGAAATGGAAATTTTACTTACCTCTAGATACGTCCCAGATCGAAATGGTTGCAGCATGGTGGCATGATTGTTGTGAGCTTCACTTTTGGATATATGATTTAGGCGAACGTTGGAGCTTGAAGCAAATGAGTGAAAGGAATTTGACATCACACGAGATTCAACTGTGTCACTTCTACCAGAGGGAACTACAATCATGTTTCTATGAGTAGTAACTGATGACCCATTATTAGAAGATGAGCCCAACGCATTAAAATTTCTTGATATACTGATGTTCAAATGAGGGTCAAGATCAGGCGGTTTGGCTTGAAATTTCAAGAACAAATATGTTGGTGGGTAGTTGAATTGGATTAAAGGTTGTCCAGTTTGGACACCCAATCCTTCCTTAAAAATACATTTCTCAGTTGAGCATGATCTTTCATGTATATTTGCTTTCCAAGTAACAACTTTCCCCCTTGTAGATCTGGTTAGTCGATTCTTTACTTTTGTAGAACCAATAGATCTTCGTGGTATTTGTAGTAATGGCCGTTGAGCATGAAATTGAATGATGTTATTGTTTGTGATTTCTTCAATTTGCGCAATCGATGAAGGATAAGTTGTTTTCATCACCATAACATGATTTAGTGCATCCCAATCCACCACTGTAGCAGCATGATTTGGTCTCCAAACCTCTTGTTCATCAATGGGTGTGAGAGTAGATAAAGGAACTCGAGGTTCAAGGATTTTTAGTAATTTTCCTTTGACGGGTAAAAAAGTAATGGTTGCAAGGCTGCTGATCAAGATATCTTGTATCCAATGGTTGTAAATCTCCATCACTAGTTTAAGGTTTATGAACAATTGATATCAGTACCAACAGGTAGAAATCGAAGATTTTTTTTTTTTTGGGGGTTGTATAAGATCTTTGATTTGTTGCGATGGATGGAGTAGTAGCTTTTGATTGGATAATAATTGGGTTTGATGTGTTTGTGGGGAGGTTGTTAAAGAAAGACTAATGGATAAAAATAGGTGTGCAAGATGGTTGTTCGAAAGGAATCGGAGGAAGAAGAAGATCAGCTCAATCACAAGTCATACCCACCTGCTGTACCTGTTTTTAGCCAGATGCATATATAGAATTAAGAAAATTTTTAAGGAAAAGTAATTCAAAATGAGTAAAAAAATGAAAGAGGAAAAGGAAAGCTCAATTTCTTGAGTGAATGAGTAGTTTCGAATATAATTTCTTGGCGGCTTAGTCGGAATTGTCCCTAGCACAAAGATCGCAAACTGGTAGAGAGATCTAGAATTCCTTTCTTGAAGTGTATATTGATATGAGGCAGAATTCCTTAACTCCCACTTGGGTGAGTTGCAACAAATTCTTGGTGAGGTTCAATATGACTCTTCTGTAAGAAAATTCTGTAGACTCAAGCTTCCAATTGGACTCTTGCAGAGAAAGTTCAGAGAAAACCTTCAAAAATTACTCGTCGGAAAACTGTTATCTCTCACCGAAAACCTAGCAAAAAGCAGTCTTATTTGTTGGACTTTGGTGAGCGGGTTTTAGTTTTTTGCAAGCCGTCAAAAAAAAAAAAAAAAAAAGAAGACTGAGGACCAGATCCATGGGATGGTATGAAGTTGAAAATTTGAGGGTTTACCATTCCATTAGAGACCAAGTAGGTTGCGATTTCAAGAATAACAAGAAGACTGAGGACCAGATCCAAGGTTTGGCCGTCGGGAATAGTTGAGACTATTTGTGGCTGCACCTCATAAATTGGTAGTGGTGGCGGTGGTGGTGGCTGGGGGGGGGGGGGATGGATGGTATGTCTGGTATATAAGGGATGATCGAACTCTCAATTGCTAAGATTTCTGCAATTTTTCTCTTCTTGTTTTCTTTCACTTCAGCTTCATCAATGCATTTCTCTTTTCCTTTATCTGACTTGCTCTTGTTTGGAACCTTGTTCGGAGATCCTAAAGGTCGAACCCTCCGCCGTCCCTGAACCACAGATATTTCTTGAATCACCAATGACCTTTGATTGATTGTAGGGTTTGGAATTTTAGAGAGAGAGGTCGGAGAAGGAAGAGGAACTTCAGATGTGGGCACAGAGAATAACACGTTTGGTTCCCCATCCATCTTGAATAAGCCCAATTCAGTTCTTTCGATAAGGCCCAGTTCAACCCACAAGGACATAACTCTCTTGCAGTCCAGATCAGAAAGTTGACTACCAGTCCGACCCACGTTCAAGATTGATACAGCCTGTTCAGAAGGACCTCCCAAATCCATGGGCTGGAGACCCATTTGCTGATGAGGCCACAAAGCCAATTGGTGAATTGGGTATCCATGGTCCACCGTTTCTGGGTCGACTTAATTACCTTCTGGTCCACCGTTTCTGGGTCGACTTAATTACCTTCTGGGTCGACTTAATTACCTTCTGGGAGATTGTAGTATTTCAAAGTTACCCATGCATTTCCGGATGCAATTGAATTGACCTCAGTACCCATAAGCAGAGGCCTATGGATATCAACCCAGATTTATGCACAAAACCCTTTTGCAGTTCTTGGTGTCATATCAAGAGGTAGAACTGTGATGACGGTTCCATCCGTCGATGTCGCACATGCAATTCGTCTAACTGTTTTATGACCCAGATGCTCAAGGAGAAGGCCTTGGAAACCCAACCAGAGTGGGATCCTTGTAAAAATAATTGAATGTGGGTCAGTTGGACTTGAGAACTTCTCTATAAGCATAAGACAACCAAGCACCTGCCAAGGTTGTCCATTTTCAACCCTTTCGGTGTCAGCATTGTTGTTATCCTTACAAAAAAACTTGTTATGTGAGACCCTCACCATTTCCATCTTCTCATTCACTCTCATTTTGATTTGACAGATCGTATAACATGGTTAGGGTTCAAGTGATCACCCTTCCATAGTGTTATGATCCAAGCATCCTCCCATCGTGCACCATTTTCACGCAACTCCTCAAGGGGAATAATCATCAATTTTTTTGGTAAATTCAGACTGTTTGCAATGGCTTTTGAGGGAGACTGAATATTTTGTTCCATTTGGTTGCAAGGACCTTGATAAACAAAATATTGCTCTCCTCTATAGGATTTCTTGGAGAATCCTTACTAACCCTGACAACTTGTGTTTTAAGGTGTTAAAGTTTAAATACTTTAGAAATTCTTCCCCGCTTCATATCCATAGTAACTCTAATGCTTATTGGACTTGGCAATCCATTTCTTCTACCTTCAGGAGTCTGGGGAAATTCACTTGTTGGGTTGTGGGAAATGGGGCCTCCATTAACATTTGGAATGATAATTGGATACCTTCCCTTCCTAATCATAAACCTTCTCCTTCTTCAAATCCTACCTCCCTCATTCCTCATAATGTTTCTCTTGTTTCTCATTTTATGATCCCCTACACTTACTTCTGGAATGTTTCCCTTCTATCTCAAATTTTTAGTCCTATGTCTGTTCATCGTATCCAAAACACCAACATAAGAGGTTCTCATTCTAATGACTGTTGGAATTTCCACATATAAAGCCCAACCCATAATGTGGTCCACGTACCTTTAACCATGGTTTAATATAGAAATAAGCTAATTAGTAATAGGTTATGTGGAAGTCATATCTACCGTAGATCTTAACTATGATGGACGGTCTAGATCTAATGGGCTTAGGTTTGTAGATTTAGGTCCTCTCTCCACCTCTATAAATTAGTGTATGATCTCCATCCTCATACACTTACTATTACAACACATATTAAGGTTTTAGAGGCAAGGAGAGAGAAACCTAAATCTTGTGCAACTTCTCAAATCATCAATAGCTATGGACAAAGGTATGTGTAGTGATTAATTATATGATTCATGATCCTTATTGTTTATTGATAATATTATTATGCTTATATGTGGTATCAGTCGCCAATATGAATCATGTTATTAGTTCTATCATCCTTGTTTAATTTAATACTATTTTTTATGATTCCGCATTAAAGAAAATAGTAATTCTTATTTTTATGATTGATGATTCGTATGATTAAGATGATATTCCTTGTGATTAAATACGGTAGTATTTCTTTCCGTTATAAATTACATCAAGATTAGCGTTAGTATGCTTTTGGACTCATAAATTTTTGACTGTACGTGATCACTAATTAATTGATATGGGACCTTTGGGTATTATGAACACTTATGAATTTTTGGTTAATGGTTGGCAGTAATATATATGGTGTTATGGTGCATGAATTCTCGATGCATGATTAGTTGGATAATAAGGACAGAACAACCTCAACAAAGTTTTGTTTAATGCAATATATGGTTTTAGCTGCTTCTTCTAGAATTAATTCATGATTATTATGATTACTGTTTGAAGCTAGCATGATTACTGTCATTAATTATAACATCATGTTTCGTCCAGTAGTGACTTTGTTAATCTTGTTGGGTTATGGTTTTGGTGTGTACTACAATATAAGTCCAATTGTGGGATTTATTGCTAGCCTAATATAATGCTTTGTAGTCCTAAAATTGATTGATATTAGCATGTCTGGTAGTACCCCTTCTAAGTAACGTATAATCCTTATTAATCTGGACTTTCTTTACTAGCTGAAGTTTAATGTTAATCCGTAGAATGTTAAATTCATTCTTACTGGCTAAAGTTTAATGTTTTTGGGGGTAATTTTCCTACTTCGATTACTGCCGTAGTACACATCTTTCCAAAGGAGATGATAATCTGGTATATCATTCTTTGGGTTTTGGGCCTTACTGTTACAACCCATATTAAGTATTTTTGGTCCTATAGTACACTATTACTTTGGGTTTTTGTGCCTCACTTAGTGAAGAACCCAACCAATTGTATTATGATGATGTATTTTACTGATTAAATATTGTGCAAAATTATAATGGTAATATTTATAACAAGAAACGCATTGGTATTCACAGTAGTGGTTCCAACTAAAGTGTTATCAAAATTGTTTTTTCTTATTCAATATTCGTGTTAAGGTTTTTATTGGTATTCACCACAGTGAAACCAAGTATGTTTATGAATATTAATTTTTATGAATATACCATAAAGTAACTGAACCAATTTTTGTTTTGGATTTAACGCTTTGTCCATTAGTGTTTTGGTAGTTTTGGTATTTTCATTTACTGTTTGCTCAAGATTTTCATAAAGATAACGTGATCATCTTTGGACCTAAAAGTGACAACCCATAATTAATGTGATTGGGCCTTACAGTTAGACTTTTTGTACTAGTTTATATTACAATGTTATTTACTTCTATGCCTAATTCATTCTTGCATGCCTTATGATTATTCTTTTGTTTTAAGACCCATATTATGCATGTGCCCTAGTTGAATTTATTCGATTGTGCACTTCTTATAATTAAGATGCATTATGATATTTTGATCTTGTAGCATTTATTCAGCTGCATGTTTATTCCCTTAAGAATATCATCATGATTTGGTATCACCACAGTGAACCAATTACGATTATGGATATTGTTTTCCGTTTTATATTCATATCAAGTTTTCTATTGGTATCCACCGCAGTGATTCCAATACGTTTAATGAATATTAAAACTTCCTTGAACATTCATATTATGATTTGGTTTCCACCACAGTGAACTAAATATTGTGTTGAATGTTAGACTAAGTACCTTATTGCCTATTTATTCACTTGCATTATTGACCTACCCACAGGTAGATCAAGCATATGTTACATTGGATAAAATTAAGGGGTTGCACGTATTTGTGATTAAATGAGTGTAGGATATCCAGAGATACCATGCTTCTTTTGATCATGTGATATGTCACCCATTTATAGTATTACTAAAAATCTTAGTCATATTTGTTTAATTAATGTGTTGACTAATGTTGTGAGGATGTTTATTTTCTCGTTCTATTATTCTTATATTTCATATATTTTATATGTTTTTATCCTTAATAAGACTAATGTAATAAACTAGAATGAATAAGTCTAGTTGATTTTAGTGGGAGTTCTAGATCTTGGCATACGTTTCCTTATTGTTGAATCTACTGTTATTTTTTATAAAAGCAATAACAAGGAGAAAATTATGCATTATGCATAAACTAGATTGAACATGCAAAATTAAACTCAATGTTTATGTGAATAATTGTTGATGAATAATATTAAGAATCATTTTCGCACTGCTAGTTGAAAAGTTAATTGTTGAACTGATTACTATTCATAGCACTCGTAGTATGCATGACTGTATCCTTGAGTTTCCCAATTTAGTTGTTAAATTAAAGAATTTCGATATGTTAGTGGATGATTACTTTGTCCTCCAATTTGTTCTAAATTTCTTGCCTAAATAGTATGTTCAGTTTCACCATTACACTATTAAAGACAAGTGGAATGTGAATTAAATGGCGAGACTACTAGTTCAAGTATAGGCAAGGCTTAAACAATATTATAATCAGGTCACTCAAGTTTAATTCATGTTTCAAGGAGTTGAATGAATAATTCTCTAATTGTGTTTGGATATACACTATGTGTGTGCCAATGCCATTTATGTGGATATGGCCTTTGTTTGATATAAAAGATAAACTTTTGGTTTTAGTATCTTTCGATCAAACTCAATTGGCATTTCTAATAATTAGTGAATTGATTATGATTAATATTTATCTTTCTTGTGGCATAAAAGACTAGATCATACATCTAGATGAAAAGTAGACTAGTAAAAGAAGGGGTTTTCCCGAACCTTGACTTTATTAATTTTGGTGTATGTGGATTGCATTAAGTTAAGTAAACCAAACACACAAAGAAGAGACATAAGAAGTACGAAGCTTCTTGAAAAATTTCAAACAGACATATGTGTACTTTTGATGTTCCACATTTTGGTGGAGAAAAGTATTTCATTACCTTTATTGATGATTTTTTCTCGTTATTGTATCTATCTATTGCATAATAAGTCTCATATGTAAATGTTATTGAAATTTACATAACTGAAGTTAAGAGACAATTAAATAGAAAGGTGAAAACTATACGTTTTGATATAGGTAGTGAATTTCTTGGAAGGTATGATCTATGACACGGGACAACATCCCGGTCCTTTTGCCAAACTTCTAGAACGGTTAAGAATT
The DNA here is from genome assembly GCA_023053565.1 of Aquilegia eximia. Lineage (NCBI taxonomy): Eukaryota > Viridiplantae > Streptophyta > Magnoliopsida > Ranunculales > Ranunculaceae > Aquilegia > Aquilegia eximia. The sequence continues at coordinate 765,580 of JALIGU010000026.1, forward strand.
TGTGCCTAATACACAATGTCTGGTTCTCCATGACAGAATGGTGTAGCTTAAAGGAATAATCAAACTCTTATGGATATGGTTCAAAGCATGATGAGTAATTCTTAACTTACCTATATCATTTTGGATGTATACTTTATGAACTGTAGTGTATATATTGAATTGGGTTCCTAGTAAGACAGTTACAAAGACACTTTTTTTTGAACTGTGAAAAAGTTGGAAACCTAGTTCAAAACATTTACACATTTAGGATTTATCCAGAAAAGTCCAAAGGGTATAGATTTTACTATCCTAACCATACCTGCCACTAGAATTATTGAAACTGGAAATAATTGATTCTTTATGAATGACAAAATAAGTGGGAGTGATCATATCAACGAGGTAATCATTAAAGAAATTAGGGTATCAATTTTGTTACCTCGATTTTGTAATGATATTATTGTTACTTCTGTTGTTCCTCATGTTGTTGCACCGCTTAACAACAATAAACAACAAGTTGATCCTCAACCACTTAATGAAATTAATGTCATTGAACTGAATGTAAACACACACAAGAAGTAGCATTAAAAAGATCTTAAAGATCACGACCAACTACTTTGGATGACCACGTGTTGTATTTACAAGAATTTGAATTTAATGATCCAGTTACATTTTCACAAGTCATTACTTATAGTAATTCTGATAAAAAAAAAATAAAAAAAAAATGCCATGAATGAAGAGATAAATTAAGTGTGGATTTTAATTAAGTCTGGGGTTAGTAGAATTGACTCAAAAGATTCTATTGGATGCCATAAAGCAAGACTTGTATCCAAACAGTTTACTCAATATGGTGGCATTACTTTCTCGTGCGTGAAACCTTCACTTATGTGTTAAAGAAGAATTATCTTAGAATCATTATGGCATTGGTGACTCATTTCGATTTAGAGTTACACCAAATAAATGTGAAAATGATATTTTGAATGAAAGTTTGGATAAAAGTCTACATGGTTTAATTAGCCACACAACTTCATAAAGGAAGGACAAGAACACATAATCTATTTGTTAAAGAAGTCAATATACATACTTAAAACAAGCTTCTCGAAAATGGTACCTAATAATTAATAGTATCATACCTTTGGGTTTAATGTACATACCCAAAGTTCAGTGGGAGTAAGTTTATTATTTTGGTTATGTATGTTGATGATTTATTGTTTCCCAACAGTGATTTTTGTTTATGTAAACATTTTCTTTTCTTTCCGAACACTTTGCAATGAAATTTATGGTGATGTATCATATGTGATAGAAATACAAATATTTCGTGATTGATCACAATAATTGTTGGAACGTCTCAGAAAGATTTCATTAACAAAGTGTTAAGGCATAATTATAATGATGTTCCAATTCAGAGGGGGATTAATTGAATCAAATCAAGATCCTACGAATGAATTGGAACAAGAACGAATGAAAGAGAAACCTTATGCTCATATTTTAAGAGATTTAATCACCTTGAGGTGATTGGTTTTACAAATTCGGAATTTAATGGGTGTGTGGATAGTCGATAAAACATTATTGTTTCACCCACCATATAAGCCGAATTTGTAGCATGTTGTTCTACATGCAATGTTGTATAGTTGCAAAACTTTATATCATGTCTTAGAGTTATTAATTTCTAAGTCGTTTGAATTTTATTGTAATAATGTTGCAACTATATGCCTTTGTAAGAATGATAGGTATTCTAATGTTTAGCAAATGATATAAAATACCTATCGATTATGGCTTAAGTTTAGAATAAGTGAGTGTCAATGGAACACATTAGTACACGTGTTAGTAAATCCACTAACTTAAGAACTAGAAATAATGATATTCTAGAATCATGTTAACAAGTTGGGTTTTGAATGTAACCCATAACTTAATGATTTTGTGGATTACTTAGTGCTGATTATTTGACATTATTTTGAGCTCATTATTATTGATTAAGTTCTGAATTTTCTGTTTTCCATTGTTTATGTACATGTATGTGAATGGATAATTGTTGACAGAAATAGTCTTTTGCGAAGACATTATTGGACCATTATTGTTACTTCCGCTTATAGACCTAGTTAATTAAATTGTTGATATCGTAGTACATGGAAGGAACCATGTCATTTATGCGATGTGGAACCGCAATGACTCATATTAGTGGTTTAATTAATGACGGTATTATGATAACCATTTCAGAAACTAATTTAGCTCTTATTGCGCGCCTTATGTATTCTACATTAAACCGTATGTGAGATTTTACTATGGACCAAGTGGGAGACTGTTGGAATTTCCACATATAAAGCCCAACCCATAATGTGGTCCATGTACCTTTAACCTTGGTTTAATATAGAAATAAGCTAATTAGTAATAGGTTATGTGGAAGTCATATCTACCGTAGATCTTAACTATGATGGACGGTCTAGATCTAATGGGCTTAGGTTTGTAGATTTAGGTCCTCTCTCCACCTCTATAAATTAGTGTATGATCTCCATTCTCATACACTTACTATTACAACACATATTAAGGTTTTAGAAGCAAGGAGAGAGAAACCTAAATCTTGTACAACTTCTCAAATCATCAATAGCTATGGACAAAGGTATGTGTAGTGATTAATTATATGATTCATGATCCTTATTGTTTATTGATATTGTAATTATGCTTATAATGACTCCCTTAAATGGTTGGGGACCAAAATTGGTAAATTCACTGTCAAATCTATGTACCAACTCACTACCTCTAATGATCAACCTCCCCAGAACATTCATTTACAACCTAAACATCATTGTAAGTTGTGGAAAATTGCTGCACCCCCTAGAGCCTTATTGTTTTTTTAAAGGGGTGCATGATGCCATTGCTACTATGAAAAAACTTGGTCAACACATTCCTATCCCTGACCTCAAATGCTCTCTTTGTGGGTACTCTGCCAAAAATCGTAGGCACATGATGATGGATGGGTACACTCATGCAGTGTGGTTTGCAAGTTCCTTCAATTTCAGACTAACTCACTACCATAATATATAAACCTCTTATACATTGGATTAAAACCTGTTTAGAACCTCCTAAAAACTGTTTAAAACATGCTTTGAAAGTGACATATGAAGGAGGAAGAGGTCGTGGTCGTGGTACATACAGAGGGAGAGGTCGAGCCGAGTTTAACAAGGCAACTGTGGAGTGTTATCGATGTCATCAACTTGGACATTTTTAGTATGAATATCCTTCAGGGAGCAAAGAAACAAATTATACAGAGCTTGATGAGGAATAAGAAAGGCTTTTGATGTCTTATGTGGAGTTGCATAAGGCAAGAAGAGAAGATGCATGGTTCCTTGATTCAGGATGTTCTAATCACATGTGTGGCGATCGGACTATGTTCAATGAACTCGATGAAATTTTTTGACATTCGGTAAAATTGGGGAACAACACTAAGATGAATGTGATGGGAAAAGGAAGTGTAAAGTTGCTGTCGAATGGAATCAAACATATGGTTGTTGAGGTATACTATATTCCAGAATTGAGAAATAATCTCTTGAGCATAGGGCAGTTGCAAGAAAGAGGCTTGGCTATTTTGTTCAAGGAAGGGATGTGTAAATATTTCATCCAGAGAAGGGTTTGATAATTCAAACCAACATGAGTGCTAATTGGATGTTTATCTTGTTGCCTCAGTCTCAAGCTCCCTCTCAAGTACAATCTGATCAGTGCTTTCACTTAAGAACTCAAAACTTGTCCCATCTTTGGCATGGAAGGTATGGGCATCTGAGTTACAAGGGTGGAAAACCTTGTTGTCCAAGAACATGGTACATGGACTTCCTCAACTCGCTGTCTCAAGTGCGACATGTACTGATTGTATCAACGGGAAGCAACACCGTGACCCTATTCCACAGAAGAGTACATGGAGAGCAACTCAGAAGTTGGAACTTATTCATGCAAGTATTTGTGGTTGATTACTCCTACATCTAATAGCCACAAGAGGTACATTTTATTATTTATTAATGATTATAGTAGAAAAGCATGGGTGTATTTTTGGCACAGAAGTCAGAGGTTCTTAATTTTTTTTTTAAATGTTTTAAGACTATGGTTGAAAAAGAAACAGGGTTATTTGTTTAAGTGTTTTCGTACTGATAGAGGGGGAGAATTCACTTCAAATGAGTTCAACGATTTTTGCAAACAACGTGGGATCAAGAGGCAGTTGACCACTGCTTATACTCCGCAACAGAACGATATAGCTGAACAGAAAAATAGAACTGTGGTGAACATGGTTCGTTCCATGTTATCTACCAAGAACATTCCCAAGACCTTTTGGCCGGAGGCAGTGAACTGGACTATTTATGTCCTAAACAGATGTCCTACATTGGCGGTCAAAGATATTATACCAGAAGAGGCTTGGAGTGGCGCAAAACCTATAATAGATCATTTTTGGGTCTTTGGGGGCATTGCACATGTTCATGTTCCAGAAGAAAGGAGGACTAAACTTGATAATCGAAGCATTAATTGTGTGTTATTGGGAGTAAGTGAGGAATCAAAAGGTTACAGGCTATTCGATCCTGTTTCTAAGAGAGTTGTTGTGAATAGAGATGTAACTTTTGAAAGAAGAAACACTATGGGATTGGGATGTGAGTTATGAAAAACTAATGGTAGTAGACTTAGAATGGGATGATGGTGATGGTGATGGTGAGAATGAAGAAGGGGTGAGTGATAATGGGAATGAAGAAAATACTGATGGAGTAGTCGGAGAGGCTCATGATAGGGGAGTTAGAGAAGAAGAAAATGTTTCTGGTGAGGGTGAAGAGAGAATGAGGGAGTTGAGGTCATCTCGTGAGAGGCAACCTCCTGTGTGGATGGGTGATTATGTTAGTGGTGAAGGTTTATTTGAGGATGAAGTTCATATGGCATTAGTGGTGTCAACTGATCCGTTCTTTTTAAGGAGGCTGTGAAGAGTGACAATTGGAGATTGGCCTTGAACAATGAAATCAAATCCATCGAAAAGAACCAAATATGGACACTCACTGAGCTGCCAGCTGGGGCGAAAAGAATAGGAGTGAAGTGGGTTTACAAAACCAAATACAATGAGCATGGACAGATTGATAAGTACAAGGCTCGTTTGGTTGCTAAGGGGTACTCTCAGAAGTATGGAGTGGACTATACAGAAGTTTTTGCACCAGTGGCGAGAATGGATACAATAAGGATGACTATTGCTCTAGCTGCACAGAAGAATTGGACGATTTTTCAGCTGGATGTCAAGTCGGCTTTTCTTCATGGTGAGCTGAGTGAAGATGTTTATGTGGAGCAACCAAGACGATATGAAAAAAGGGCAGTGAGCATCTGGTTTACAAGTTACACAAAGCTTTATATTGATTAAAACAAGCTCCACGAGCTTGGTTTAGTCGAATTGAAGCACATTTCATTGGTGAAGGTTTCTGAGGTGTGATAGCGAGCAAACATTATTCACAAAGAGAAGCAAAGAAGGAAAAATTATCATTGTAAGTGTTTATGTTAATGATTTAATTTTTACTGGTAATGATGAAGTTATGATGTCTGAATTTAAAAGCTCAATGTTAAGAGAGTTCGATTTGTCTGACTTGGGGAAGATGAGGTTTATTCTTGGGATCGAGGTTCTACAAAAGTCTGATGGTATTTATATATGCCAAATGAAATATGTATTGGAGGTTGAGAAGGTTTGGTATGATGGCAAGTAATTCGGTGAGCAGTCCAATAGTTCTATTGGACTATTTAATGAAATATGTATTGAATGACTATTTAAGCCAAAGTTATTGTTAATAAAAACTAAGCCATTCAGTCCAGCTTGTTGTGTTCTTGTTCTTGCTTTCATTTAGATCAAAGTTCTCAACAATCAGGTCCTTAATCTTCTACTGAAGCCAAAGATTGCACGATATCTTGTGTATTATGGTGTTGTCACTCCCCATTTTCTCAATTAAAATCTAATTCAGGAGGAAGTGTTTTTTCCTCTAACGCGATCTGATGTTCCTTTTATTTCTGATCAAAATTTGGGGATTGCTCTTGAAATTGAGAATCCTAATGAAAATAAAATACAACCACTGGAAATTTGGGGGTTATTGTTGAAGTGGTTTTTGTGACAAATGACCAGTTTGGGGGGTTGGAAGCAAGAGTTGCACATCCCATTATTGATCAGAATAATAATCTCCTGGAAAGCCGCATGCATACAGTCTTTACTAGTCGAGCACATAACTAATGTTCCCTCTTTTCTATCATTCTCTATTTACTTGTACAAACAACACATCTCAATTACTCTTTGCTTTTCTTCCAAATTTTATTTTTCTTTAGTTTTCCTTCACAATACTCATCACTTTCATCCCTGTTTAACTATCTAAACTGTGGCACCTTGTTTTTTTCAAGACAAATATTTCTTATCTTTTTATAATTGGTTGTGGTCCTCTGAGCATAAACAGTCTTTTCTCCTTACTTGCCTTACTATTGTGGTGTTGTGATGGTCCTTCTTTTATTGTCTCTAATATTCTTATTTTACTAAGAATTTTCGACATAGTTACCATTTTTTCCTGTTGTGTGCATCTGAAGATAAAGTTAGTTCTTGAAGTGGTGATTTACAAGGGACTCCTTTTGTGGTGTTGGAAGGATAAAGTTATTGTTAGGCCTTACTCCACATTTGTTAATCTCTGTAGTAAAAAATTCGGGATATGCATATTTTATCTTAGAATATTAGAGGCTGCAGTAATACTAGTACCAGATGAACTCTAAAAAGCTTAATTCATGATCAAAATTCTGAAATTATTTTTATACCAGAGCCTAAATCTTCTATCCAAACTACTCATAATTTAATAAATGAACTAAACTATCAAAGTTACCAATTTTAAACCCATACATTTTGCTGGAGGTCTCTTGCTCCTATAGAAAAACACAGTTCAACTTCATGTTGTCTCTTTTAATAAGCATATCATCAATACCACTATCATCCACCAAAATCACCAGCATTCCTTTGATGTTTCCTTCGTTTATGATCACCAACTAAAATATTACAGTTGGTCCTTCCTTAAGTCACCTTGTGACTCATCCCCCTTCCTTGGATGGTTATAGGAGATCTATGACGAAAATGAAAGCAGTTTTGCTAAGACTATTTGTATGTACCCTAGGTAAAAAAACTCGACAGGTGTCATCGGTGGCTGTATAAGAAGCTAAACCGGGAGCACCTGAGCATTAGCCAGCCAGGCCTGGGCTATCGGGTAGGGCCCAACCCGGTCTCAAGGAGTCCACATACGTACTGTGGATCTTGACCCACCGGATGGGCCATGATCGATGGGTGGAGCCCCGGTTACTGTATAAGAAGTTGAACCGTGGGCTCCCATACATCGACCAGGCCCACCTCAGTCAAGTAAGCCAGGTCCGACCCAGTAAAGCCAAACAACGACAGAGGCTTATGCAAAGGCTTAGCATAGAAGCCCAGAGGACCTGGTCAGGGTGTATGCAATGTAGATTGGGCATCCGGTCAGAGGAGTCAAGCCCAAGTATTTGCTTCTGGACTTGGTCAAATCCAAGTCCCAACCAACTGGACAAGTCCAACAAGATTCCAGGCTAACAGAACCCATTGTTCTAGCCCTCTGGAGAAGATAAAAGAAGACCCAGGTTGCAGAGCCTATCAGAGGATGCTATGTGGGAGTCATCCTGGTCAAAGGGAGTTCAAACCAAAGGGATAACCGCTCAGCAGCATGCAAGCTATCTCTACGGAAAACATCTTCACAGTTGAACTGCCTGAGTTCATGGAGTCAAAACCAGAGGGGTGGTTGAGCCAGCCTCCTTCGGTCTACTACAAATTCAGGAGTTCTCAACCTCCTGAACTACGAGTCTTTCACTAAACAACTCCATTAGAGCTTAGTGGAAGCAGGGACTTGATTCCAAGTTCATCTTCTTGGATACGTAGGCAGCCTGATCCTCATCAGGTCCAGTCTCATTGTATACCCCCATCCCATCCCAGTCTGTACAAGGCTTTCATTGTAACTGTTCGACTCATCAATACATATCTCGAGTTTGTGGATCAAATATTTGCACTCACACTCTTTGGGGCCCACCGTGGGGCTGAATATCCCATCAGTTCGAGAGCCTTGGAAGGGATCTCAATGCAGTCAGGCTATAGTTAGAACTACTAACATGACAAACATTTGAGAGAATGATAGTAATTGAATAGAACAAACAGTTTGTATAAACTAATACATACACTGGAAGGATTTTTAAGTCATTGAGCTTCATCAATCACAGCATAGTGCCACGGAATTTGAGAGAGAAAATCTTGATCCATCAATACTATGTCATATGTTGTCAACAACACATCGAAAGGCAAATCTGATTGTTCCTGTAGCACATCCGATTAAGACTTATAATTGACATATTAGACTGTGACAGTAGTTTATTTTATTTACCAATACTAAATGCCAAATCATCTAAAGACAATTCTATTACATAAGCAAGAAAAAACAATATTCATATTTGACACCAACATAACCAAATCCTGATTAAATGATCATGATGTTGGACACAGTAGGAGTTACTATTTTATTTCTAAGTTTCAAGTAGGTTCTAGAATATACTATTTTAGGTCTAAGTCATATTATAGTAGGAGTTATTATATTTTTAGAAGTCGTTTTAATTTAGAAGTCCTTTACCTATTAAACAAGTTTCTTGCTCTATAAAAGAAGCTCTAGGTTATTGTAATAGTTAGGTTGATTATTATTGAATTGAATAGAAGAATTGCTTCTTGAGTTATCCTTGTTTTCTTGCTAGATTATTCATCTTTTCATTCTTTTTACTTGGTGGATTCCAAGCTTCACGTTCTTTGAGAGATTTTTATCTTTTTCTTCTAACTTCTACATTAAGTGGTATCAGAGCCTCACTTTCTAGATCCTTATCTAGAAAGCGGTCCGTCGTCACCTTCCGTTCAAGCAGTTTTCGTCCATACAGATTCAGAAATATTCATCATATTTGCAGGCTTTTCTTGGACAGAATACTTTGAACCAGTGGGCGTGCTATAGCTTGTTGGAAATTTCTGCGAGTTTTCTTTGTAACCCAATCAACGGTTTGCAATTCGGAATTCGGATAAGGGAGATACACACGTTCTACTAAACGGTGTCGAATTAGGTTTTTCTGCAACAACACTTTTCTTAAGATCCAATGGCACCTAATCAACAAGATTTTGTTTCAAGGAAAGATTTTGTTGCAGCCATCAATTCCCTTAAAGAAAGTCAGACTTTGATGCAAGCTACCACGAAAACAAAGTTGAAAACTTTGCATGATTCATTGAAAGATTCCATTGATCAACTCACCCGTCAAATTTCTCAACTTCTCAATGGTAAGGACAAGATAGATGAAAATATTCTGATATCTTCATCCAATATTCCAACCACCAACATCCCTCTTCCCTCTACACCTATAGTTTCCTCCACCATCCAACCGATTTCGTATTTTTCTAAGCCTGTTCTTCAAACCCCTATAGATTCCATTCGTCTCACCCACACCAAAACCCGTCAACATGGATCTTTTCTTAACCAACATGTTTCTGATGATGAGGATGAAGATAATATTTGTGAATATGTGAATTCGAGTTGTTATCCGCATCGTCGAAATCAACACCAAAGGTATGTTGACGATGATAGGTTTCGTGATAAAAGTAAGTACAAGCTCAAGGTTGATCTTCCAACTTTTAATGAAAATTTGTATATCGAAGATTTTCTTCATTGGCTTCATGATGTCGAAACTTTCTTCGATTTTACGGATGTTGTGGAAGAAAAAAAGACCAAACTTGTAGCTCACAAACTGAAGGGAGCAGCAGCTGCTTGGTGGGATCAACATCAACATCTAGGACTAATAAAAAACCAATTCGCTCTTGGTCGAAGATGAAACAACTTTTAAAAGCTCAATTTTTGCCTACTGATTATGATCAACTTCTCTACCAAGAACTTCAAGCTTGCCATCAAAGAGATCGTTATGTGGATGATTATGCTTCGGAATTCAATCGTCTTATATATCGTAATGATCTTCATGAAACAGATTCTCAACTTGTTGCAAAGTTTTGTTATGGTTTAAGGGAGGATATTCAAGAACGCTTCACCAATGTTGTCTCCACTTTACAAGAGGCAACCCAACAAGCAAGGAGAATTGTGAGACAGTTAGCACAACGTCAATTTTTGCACTCTTCTGCTAATAATTATTCTCTATCTCCATCTTTTCATCCTCCAACTAAGGTAAATTCTGATGGTCTTCTTCCCACCTCTTCAGCTGGTTTACTACCATCACCATCATATACTAAACCTTCGTCTTCGTTTAGTAAACCATCCACCACAATAGCACCGAAACCCAATGGTGCGCCTTCAGCAAAATAATCTCATGTTCCCGCAAAAACAAATCTATTGTGTTTGCAAGCTGGACATAACCAACATGAATGCCCTCTTCGCACTCAACACATTAATCTTATCAATCAAGAGCATGACAACTATAATGAAGAAGATGATGAAATCATATATGGTGATGAAGAAGGCGGTGAAGTTTTGGGTTTTGACTAAACTCGAGGACGAGTTCATTTTTCAAAGCAGAGGAGACTGATGTAGGACATAGTAGGAGTTACTATTTTATTTCTAAGTTTCAAGTAGGTTCTTGAGAAACTACAAATAGTGCTAGTATAACAATTGTAAATTCAAACAAGCAATCAAACAATACGCAGAAGGTAAGTAACACACAGAGATTTTTAACGTGGTAAAACCCAAACAGGGAAACGTCCACGGTTGTCCTCGCGACAACAAAATAATCCACTAGATGAAAAGAGATGTACAAACCTATCAACTACCTGCACTCACTGCGAGTTGATACTCCTGGTTATCTCTAACACCTTGACTTCACCAGAGCACCTTGATGTACGCACAAGACACTCGACTTCTTGATGAACACACAAGAAGACTCGAAGCCGAATTCACAATAACTCTTGAAGATCACAAAGATATGAATTGAGAGAAGAGGGAAGAAAGGGAATTGAGTTCAATAGCCACAAACACTTTCAATATCAAAAACCTAACCAAAACACATGAACTAGAAGAAGAATGGACGGCCAAAGAACTGACTTGTTCTTTGGAAGAGAAACCCTATTTATACTTAGGGTTGGAAACCAAGGAAAATGGGCCGAAATAAAGCAAACCGACTTTGGACGTACGTACGTCGATATGACGTTCGTACGTCTCCATACGAAAATAAGCCGGCTGTCTACTTGGACGTACGAACGTCTTGTAAAGGTACGTACGTCCAGAACACAAACTTCTCTGCTGCCTAACCATACGTACGAACGTCCTTAAGAGGTACGTACGTCCTGACCACGAACTACCTTGCTGACATACTATACGTACGTACGTCCTTAAGAGGTACGTACGTCCTGAACCAAACACCATACTTAACTCATGACGCGAAGACAAGGACACAGGACGACGCGCGTACAACCAGGTTTTCTTAACAATGAACTCAAGGCGAAATAACCAAGGACACTTTGTCACAAAATTGATGTCAAACTACTTCGTGCCGGTTTCAATCTCCCCCTTTGACATTGATTTTGTGACAAAAACCTATGACTCTAATAGCACTTATAAAACGTGCTTACAAACCCAAACCATGGCATTTATAACACATGCCTACAAAATCACTCAAGATGTAACCACATAACAAGTCACTAATTCTTGTTATCCAGCTTTAGCAAGATGCTTTAACCATCAGAGACCGAACGGAAGCAATCAAGGATTCAACAGAAGTTGCTTCGAGCAACTCCCCCATACTTCATGAGCTCCAAAATATTTTTGACACTCGAACTCCCCCATAACTATATAACGTCTAAACCCATCAACACGTTCACTCCCCCATACGTGTAGCATACCTGAAACAAATAACCTAACAACAAGAAGACGATTGTTAGTAATTAGAGTCATAAATCTCCCCCTTTTTGTCACAACAAGTGAACAAAATATCCAACCAACAAAAGAAACGATAAAATAACAATAATAAACAAATAACCAAGAAAAAGAAATCAATACCAAACAATGAAGACAAAAACAGATAAAAAGTGAGAAACTAACCCAACTGTTAAAAGTTCAAGAATTCAACTAATAAACAAACATAGGAATCCATAAACATAAAAGACAAAACGACAAAAACACAAGGCTTGAGTTAACGAATTCGAAAAACCCGTTCCCAATGACCTAGAGGAAGCTTGGACAAGTAAGCTTCCGCACGAGCCGAAGGCCTATTCCACCGAGCAATCACATGATCATCATAATCCTCCAGCCATTCACTCTTACAAAACAACTCCTCAATTCTGCTGTCCAAGCCACAGTCGGTAAGTGGAGCAGCAAGTCCTGGAACCTTCGGATAACCTACCAACTCCAAGATGTGATTTTGAAGATGTCCCGGTAATCTCTCCCAATGATTGACATGAACCAAACAAGGATTAAGAAAAGGTCGATGAATATAGTCATACCCATGGGGAACGCGACATAAACGACAAACCTTAGCATTGTTTTTGTACTCCATCACCATAAACGACACATAACCAACAGCCGGTACAAAAATTCCATGAAGTTGATATTCTGCCATAGAAAATTCTGAAGAACAAAGAGAGAACTAGCAAGAGGTAAGAAGACACAATAGGAGTGAAAGAGGAGAAGACTCCCATATATATAGAAAAAACAAGAGGAAACCTAACATGGGCCCAATAAGAGAGGTCCATTACCTAAAAAAAACAGAAATTTACTGCAAAACAAAGAAAAAACTTGAACTAATATTAAAATAGCAATATCCAATAACATGCTCAATATCCCAAAAAAATAGAAACAAACCGATATAGCAAAAGAGCAAAGTTAAGTACAAAAATGTGGAGAGTAAACCAGAAAACCAACTACTCGGACTCCGAGGCACCATCACTGTGTTCACCATCACCCTCGTCCTCACTCTCTGAGTCATCACCATCACTCTCACCTGGAACTGGAGCCACCTCTTCCGGAAACGGAGGCAAATCGGTGGGAGTGAAGTCCAGCTGTAGATGACGCATCTGAGCAACGTTCATCGCATGAATATCACTGATCATGACATCATGACGAGAGAGAATGACCCCAAAACGATCTAACCGAGCATCCATATGATCCTGACGACGTCGGAGAGAGGAAACCCGAGCATCAATTGTTGCAACAGCCCGATTGCATCTAGCAGAGGCTGAGATGGGACGTCCAGAGGTCAAAGCCCGATCAAAATCATCATGGCGAACAAGAGCCCTGCCTCCCCAAATTAGGTGATGCGTCAGACGCGCACCCACGGACTCAAAGGCCAACTTTCTAGACTGACAGCCCTTCTTGATGGCGTTGACCCAATCATGGCCAACAAACCTTGGAGGGCTCACCCCCATATACTGTCCCTGAAAACCCAAGTGCTTGAGTATAGTCATTATAAAGCTAGGGAAAGGAAGAGTACCCTTAGCTGCATCGATCTGAAGCATTCGTGTGTAGATGACCTCAGAAAGATGAAGATGGTGCACCGACATACAGACCACTAATTTGACCATGTCGTCGGTCATGATGATCTTGTTGCCCTTGGAGGGGTAGATGTTGGAGTGGGCAACCATGTGCAAGAGGATGGCGCTGTAGTGCTTGGCATGATACCTTTCCGTGACACCATCAATAAACATCTGCTGAACTTGATTGACAAAGTCAATTTGAATCGTATCCGGAACGGGCCATCTGACAGAAACAACACCTTCAGGAATAAAGTCACCATCTGATACCAATTTATGACTCTAATTACTAACAATCGTCTTCTTGTTGTTAGGTTATTTTTGGGTCATGTTTCAGGTATGCTACACGTATGGGGGAGTGAACGTGTTGATGGGTTTAGACGTTATATAGTTATGGGGGAGTTCGAGTGTCAAAAATATTTTGGAGCTCATGAAGTATGGGGGAGTTGCTCGAAGGAACTTCTGTTGAATCCTTGATTGCTTCCGTTCGGTCTCTGATGGTTAAAGCATCTTGCTAAAGCTGGATAACAAGAATTAGTGACTTGTTATGTGGTTACATCTTGAGTGATTTTGTAGGCATGTGTTATAAATGCCATGGTTTGGGTTTGTAAGCACGTTTTATAAGTGCTATTAGAGTCATAGGTTTTTGTCACAAAATCAATGTCAAAGGGGGAGATTGAAACCGGCACGAAGTAGTTTGACATCAATTTTGTGACAAAGTGTCCTTGGTTATTTCGCCTTGAGTTCATTGTTAAGAAAACCTGGTTGTACGCGCGTCGTCCTGTGTCCTTGTCTTCGCGTCATGAGTTAAGTATGGTGTTTGGTTCAGGACGTACGTACCTCTTAAGGACGTACGTACGTATAGTATGTCAGCAAGGTAGTACGTGGTTAGGACGTACGTACCTCTTAAGGACGTTCGTACGTATGGTTAGGCAGCAGAGAAGTTTGTGTTCTGGACGTACGTACCTTTACAAGACGTTCGTACGTCCAAGTAGACAGCCGGCTTATTTTTGTATGGAGACGTACGAACGTCATATCGACGTACGTACGTCCAAAGTCGGTTTGCTTTATTTCGGCCCATTTTCCTTGGTTTCCAACCCTAAGTATAAATAGGGTTTCTCTTCCAAAGAACAAGTCAGTTCTTTGGCCGTCCATTCTTCTTCTAGTTCATGTGTTTTGGTTAGGTTTTTGATATTGAAAGTGTTTGTGGCTATTGAACTCAATTCCCTTTCTTCCCTCTTCTCTCAATTCATATCTTTGTGATCTTCAAGAGTTATTGTGAATTCGGCTTCGAGTCTTCTTGTGTGTTCATCAAGAAGTCGAGTGTCTTGTGCGTACATCAAGGTGCTCTGGTGAAGTCAAGGTGTTAGAGATAACCAGGAGTATCAACTCGCAGTGAGTGCAGGTAGTTGATAGGTTTGTACATCTCTTTTCATTTAGTGGATTATTTTGTTGTCGCGAGGACAACCGTGGACGTTTCCCTGTTTGGGTTTTACCACGTTAAAAATCTCTGTGTGTTACTTACCTTCTGCGTATTGTTTGATTGCTTGTTTGAATTTACAATTGTTATACTAGCACTATTTGTAGTTTCTCAATTGGTATCAGTCGCTGGGGGCTGGTTAAGGAGCGTAAAGGCTCACGCTAACGATCAATAGTGCTATGGATTACTCTGGTAAGACACATGTCTCGGTTGTTGCTCGACTGTCTGATGAGCAATCAACTGCTAGTAAAGAATGCTCTAGTAATTGTGACAGGGATTTGATTCTGGTGGACAATAATGATTGGGCTACCCTATACCGGTTATCCAGAAAGGAATGCCTAAGGTTGGAGGCACAAAATTGTATTCTTCAAGGTAGACTTGACTTACTATCTTCTAGTTCCTCATCTATGTCAATCCTGGATAGGGAACCTGAGTCATGGCAGGTTGATAAGGTGGCCTTATTGGGTAATATTGCTGCTCTAGGGCACGACAAGGTCGAATGGGAAGCTCAGTGTAATATTGTGTCCACAGAACTAGACAAGGTCAAAAAGGAACTGATTCGTTTTCAGTCGTTCGAAAAGTGCAATGGGTTGTCATCTTCTGAATTACCTCCACTGTTGCCCCATCCTCCTACCAAAAAGTCCTGACCACGAACTACCTTGCTGACATACTATACGTACGTACGTCCTTAAGAGGTACGTACGTCCTGAACCAAACACCATACTTAACTCATGACGCGAAGACAAGGACACAGGACGACGCGCGTACAACCAGGTTTTCTTAACAATGAACTCAAGGCGAAATAACCAAGGACACTTTGTCACAAAATTGATGTCAAACTACTTCGTGCCGGTTTCAGTTCTAAAATATGCTATTTTAGGTCTAAGTCATATTATATTAGTTGTTATTATATTCTTAGAAGTCGTTTTAATTTAGAAGTCATTTACTTGTTGAACAAGCTTCTTGCTCTATAAAAGAAGCTCTAGGTTATTGTAATAGTTAGGTTGATTATTATTGAATTGAATAGAAAAATTGTTTCTTGGGTTATCCTTGTTTTCTTGCTAGATTATTCATCTTTTTTTTTTTTTTACTTGGTGGATTCCAAGCTTCTCGTTCGTCTAGGTTCCTAATCCTATCTTCTCATCTTCTTTTCATTTTTTTTTCTTGCTAGATACTGTATGCCTTTCCTGCTGTTGCGCTCGCCAAGCTTGGAGACTATCACTTTTTGAAAACATCCAGTCATCCACCCACCAATTACAGTGTTACACCATCTCACCCAAAGCCAAATTCAAAAGAACTCAGTCTTGCACTGTGTCATGAAGA
This sequence comes from Aquilegia eximia, assembly GCA_023053565.1. NCBI lineage: Eukaryota > Viridiplantae > Streptophyta > Magnoliopsida > Ranunculales > Ranunculaceae > Aquilegia > Aquilegia eximia. The sequence goes on from JALIGU010000026.1 coordinate 781,893, forward strand.
GGCATAACACACACAATATCCAACATACATAAAGAAGAAGAGGCATAACACACACAATAAGAACATTGGCAAACAATAATAATAATACTTATCAATTCAGAAGAAGAAGTAATTTCTGAACTTGGGTCATGTATCAAAATTGGTGGCAATGCTGACAGACATATAGTGACCTTATGCCGACACAAACAACACTAAACCAATAATTCCAAATCAATTTTCTTAAAAACAAAACAACCCCTTTTCTTCTTTTGATGTTTATAGCAATGGGGAAGAAGAAGATTAGAAAATTTTAACACCAACAGTTACCATTAATAGTTGGGTTTCAGATTGTTTCAAACTTCAAAATCTCATTAATTTGAGGATGACAAAACAACAGAAAAACTCCTAAAGTCAATAAATTAGTTATTCGTTAAAACTTAAAAAGCAATTACCTAGTACAGAGAAAAAGACGATTCATATCTGCTTCAAATTGAATCTTCCTTGGATCTCTCGCAAACTTTGGACTCTTTGCAAGTGTTTTCACGACCTGAAGGTAAACAATAGAAACAAAAAATTCTAGCATTAGGCATACCGCAGACAAATCCAACAAAGCAAAGTTTTTCATCAAAACTTGTACTTGAATGTTAAAGCATTTTTTTACCACTTACATGTAAGTTGCATAAGAACACTAATTAGGTGTATGTAAATAATGTATTTTTTTTGTCCATAAATTGTAAGTTACATAAGAACACTAATTTAAGTTATACAATAAAATGCTTTTTCCATTTATACTACACAGCTGAAACCATGAAGTGAATTACCCTCAAATGGGTGAGTAATCCACATCATGCTCTTACGCTTACATGTGTTGATAACTGTTGGAAATGTTTTCAAGTGGTGAAAACATTTGTATATGAATGAGAAATTTAAGTCCTAAGTTAACCACTGGCCATGGCTAACTTGTGTTATAGTAGATGAATGGGTATGTATTCACATACATTGTATTTAGCCCAACCCATCCCAATGGGTGTGTCTTTCCCAATAGACACATACTTTGTAGACACTCATTCCCAATGGGTGTGTCTGTCCCAACAGATGTGTACATTGTATTGGGTCAGGTGTCTATTCAAATATACATTGAATAGACATGTGCCTTTTCAAAAAGGTGTCTTCCTACTATATAAGTGTATCTTGTGTTTGTCTTCAAACCACTTTTTTAAAAAATTAAAATTGATTTTCCTTCTTCTAGTGTTTGTGTCTTGCCATGAGAGAGTATAACAAAGAATTGGTTCGCCGTCTTCTATGCGTTTGAAGTGCTGCTACGCTAAGAAGGATAGATCGTTGTATCCTGGGAGACAGTCCGCCATTGATAAACCGTTCGGCACATGTACGGGGCGAATAATGTCTTAAGGAGAGAGATTTTTATCTCGACTCGATCTAAATCTTGTCCTTCATCCATTTATTCTGGTTTGCATCATCTATTCCCTTTTATTTATTTTAGAACAGTAATATATCGGTGTATATTTTCCTACAATCTTAAGACATTATATCGGTGTATATATCAATTTTTAAAAGTGATTGAATGTAGCAAAAATTCGGATTGAATTTCAGTATTGCACACTCTGAAGTTTGCAGTCGGATGAAAGTCTTTCTGTTCTCCGATCGAATTGAAATGTTTACAGTAGTTGCATAATGTCTTATTCAATAACGTGTTCAAATTTCATGATCATCCAATGGTTGGATTGTCAGAAACAATTAAAACGGCGTTACTGTTCATTAGTGACAGATTTTCGAATTTTGAGTTGATCAAAATTTTGGTTACTCAAATTTTCGAAAATGGGATTATTCTACTGATGTGTCCAGTAGATCAACTTTCGAAAATTTGATTTGAATGATGTAAATGGGTCATCTTTGGATGCATCTAGACATAGAAATTGCGTTGATGGTTGATATAATCAAACCAAACCCACCAACTAAGTTGGAAGATGAATCAGTTGTCTAATTTGACGTGATTCTTATATGAATAAATGAATTGAAGTTCAAATAAACATATGTAAACATGTTTCATTGGCTATAAATAATATTGCACATAGTTGTACAAATGGTATCAACGCGCATGAAAGACAAAACCTCATGGTGGTGGTCTTTTGTACAACGTTACATGTAATTGTTACTTGTAAAATCTTTGAGAAAATTAATTTTTCTTAAAATGAAATACACATTAAATTGCTTGTGTAAACATCTTAAGATGATCATGTTCTAAGATCATATTTATGTTCATATTTGTGTATGATCATATTTATGTTCTTGTAAACATCTTAAGATGTTCAGAAAATTACATTACAAGATGTTCTTGTAAAGGCACTATCTAAGTAATATAAAGAAAAAGTTCTTGTTTACTTAGAAATGTGGGGGTGACTGAAAGTCTCGAAATGGTTAACAATTGTAACCATTCAATGTGGCTATGCTAATCACAAACATACATTTGAATAAATGGGATTCAAAATGTTGCAGGGCTAAGGATTAAAGAAGATGATCATATTTCTGAACAGACTAACGATTTCTTTACAGAATCGTGTTTCTGTAAAGACTAATGATTTCCACTTCTACAAATCCTAAAGCCGTTATAAGGGAGTATGGACGAAGAACTATTTTCTAAATTCTTTGGCCTAAGTCCTAACAAGCAGTCTAAATTAATTTCTCAAGTGAAATTATTTAAATAATTGTGATAACATATGCTATAGAAACACTTAAAGAGTGAAAGTGACTTTATCACAAATACTACAAATGAGGGTTAGTTGATTTTTCACCTAAAGCTAAAGCTTTAGTTAGCAAGAGGTTTTTCAACCTGGGATGGAACCTAATGGTTCACAACAAGGCTAGACTTGTTGTCGAATGTCACAAGCAAAACAGAGGCTTGAATTTTCTGACATATATTCTCCAATCACGAGAATGACGTCTTTAATAATGCTACTTGCAGTCATTATTCTACACAACCTTGGAAATACATCAAATGGATGTACAAATGCCTTCTGAAATAGTGACATACAGGAAGAAACCTATATGGCTCAACGATAAAGGCTTTATTGTTCCTGGACAGAAAATGAAGGTTTGTAGATATGTACAAACATCACATGTTTTAAAACAAACTCTAAAGCAATAGCATGGAAAGTTTGATAATGATATGTCGTTATCATTTTTTGTTTTAAATCAATGAGAGTGACAAATGTGCTTACATTATAGTCACAAATCTGGATATGCTATCATATGTCTCTACGTAGATGACATTTTCACTTTTGGTAGTCATAATGAGTTCATTAAAGCTACAAAGAATATGTTACACACTAAGTTTGATATGAAAGATTTGGGGACTTGCTGATGTGATACTAGGATTTAAAATCACTAGGAAATCAGAATTGTTTTGATATCTTAATCTCACGATGTTGAGAAGATTCTTGAGAAGTTCAAGAATTATATACTCGTGTAGTTAATACTCCAGATGATCCCAATCTTCATTTAACTAAGATTGATGGGGATAGCATATCACAGTTAAATATGCTTGTGTAATTCGCAATTAGATGTACATCACAAATTGCAAGAGACAAGACACATGATACATGTTGTGAGTGTCCTAAGTCGTTACATGAGCATTCCAGAAATACGTTACTAGAAAGTAATAACTAAGGTATTAAATTATCTGAATTATACCTTCAGTTATGGCTTGCACTACAAATATATTCATCTGTACATGAATGATACAGTGATGCATTTTGAATATTGATTACCAAAACCTCAAAAGCCATGAGTGGTTATGGTTTTATCTTTGGTAGTGCAACGTTATCTTGAAAATCCTCTAAGCAAAAGTGTATTGTTATATCCATTATGTATGAAATCTGAATTTATGGTTTTAGATAAAGCACATAAATAAGCACAATGGCTTCAAAAACATCTTAAAGGATATTTTCATGTGAAAACAACTAGTGCCAATTACTTGCATGCATTACAATACATAATTTCATGTGTTGGGCACCGAGTTGTATGAATAACGGTAAGTCTCAATAAATTAAAAGAAGACACAAAACCGTTAGCCAACTGCTCTCTAATGGAAAATCTCTATAGAGTACATTACATCGTTTGACAACCTAGCGGATCCAACTACTAAAGGTTAGTCACGAGAGCAAGTTGAATCATCGAGAGGAATGGGTTTACAACCTATGACGAAAGAGTAGGCTTGATGGCAACCCAACCTACCTGACTGGAGATCCCAAGATCTAGGTTCAAAGGGACAACCGAATCTTGCCTTACTCGACGAAAGCACTGAGAGATTACATATCTCTTACCCTTTCCTAGGATGATGAGAACAGTGCTGCCCGTATTGATGGAATAGGATAAGTTATACTTTTAATGATTCCCATAGCTTGGTAACACAGGTGGGGTATGACAGGATACTCTTCATGGGCAATCACCTTATGAGTGAGAAAAAGGGGCCGTTTTCTGTGAGAATGTTGAAGGTTGCATTTCTCTAAGAGCACTCATGAATACCAGGAAGTTCAAGGCCAAAATGAACACAACCATAGAATCAAGTTCTTTGAGGAAGGGAAACTGTGTGTTAGCTATTGTCTTGGTTTACACAAACGGCTGAGCGGTTCAAGACATCATGTTCACCGATTAGCTAGTAAATCCGATGGTTATTCACTAGGGTAGGTTCAAGGCTGAAAAATTGCTACCTATACCGAAGCAGCTACATTCCGTTTGTACTCTCTCAAGTCTCGTCTGTTTTTTTCTCGATTGTTTTATGAGTCGGTAATTTCCATTCATGTGGGGGATTGTTGGAAATGTTTTCAAGTGGTGAAAACATTTGTATATGAATGAGAAATTTAAGTCCTAAGTTAACCACTGGCCATGGCTAACTTGTGTTATAGTAGATGAATGGGTATGTATTCACATACATTGTATTTAGCCCAACCCATCCCAATGGGTGTGTCTTTCCCAATAGACACATACTTTGTAGACACTCATTCCCAATGGGTGTGTCTGTCGCAACAGATGTGTACATTGTATTGGGTCAGGTGTCTATTCAAATATACATTGAATAGACATGTGCCTTTTCAAAAAGGTGTCTTCCTACTATATAAGTGTATCTTGTGTTTGTCTTCAAACCACTTTTTTAAAAAATTAAAATTGATTTTCCTTCTTCTAGTGTTTGTGTCTTGCCATGAGAGAGTATAACAAAGAATTGGTTCGCCGTCTTCTATGCGTTTGAAGTGCTGCTACGCTAAGAAGGATAGATCGTTGTATCCTGGGAGACAGTCCGCCATTGATAAACTGTTCGGCACATGTACGGGGCGAATAATGTCTTAAGGAGAGAGATTTTTATCTCGACTCGATCTAAATCTTGTCCTTCATCCATTTATTCTGGTTTGCATCATCTATTCCCTTTTATTTATTTTAGAATAGTAATATATCGGTGTATATTTTCTTACAATAACCACTATGGCACTATTAGGCGGAGCATTTAAAACAAAAAAATACGCATTCTAATTTCTAAATCAGTAGGGATGGAAGAGAATGTCGCAATTTCGAAGGATCCAAAGGACGTAAATCAATAAAGCTTCGATTTGATGAAAAAGGACTGTATAGACAAACAATTGAGAATGAATGTAAGTATACGACATTGTGGATTACTTACACATTTTAGGGTAATTCACTTCATGGTTTCAGAAGTGCAAATATTGTGTTCTTTTTGTCACTAACTAGAGACACATTTTCAGACTGACAATTATATTATGGGTAATATCCCAAAAAAGCCCCATGTTTAGGTGCCTCTTCCCCAATAGGCCCTGACATGGGGTCATCTTCTCAAACAAGCCCTTTGACTATTTCATAATTTTTAAGCGATCAAAATTACCCTTGTATTATATCCTCTAAAATCAACCTTTTGTCTTGAAATGTCGGTATAAGACAAAAAACTCAAAAAAGACAAAATACAGAAAAAGACAAAAAAAACAGTTGGTGTATAACTTTTTGGTTTTAACATTTGAAAATTTTATAACTTGTGATTTAGAAATCGAAAATCAACATGGTGTATATGGTTGGAAAAGTCTCGACGATATCTTTCAAACGAGATCCCACATGACTATAAAATTTTAAATTTAAAAAATTTAAATTTTTATAAAAATTCAAAATTTCATATTTTTTTACAGAGAAGTTGGGTTTCGAAAAAAAAACTCCTTATGATTTCAAAAGGTTTTTCAAAATTACTCTAAAAAAATCACCCATTACTACTAAATTCAAGGGTTTTTATTTTTGTCCTCTAATAAATCTTTTCTTATCTTCTAACACCAAAGTAATATCCTCTAAATTATTACTTGTTGTTCTGTAAATTACAAAAGCATGATATATATTCCATATTATTAATATATGTGGATTGTAGTCTGTAATTTGATGCATGAGTTCGATGTCTCGACTGACGACAAAACCCTTATAGTATAGATCAATGTTCAAAATCTCGAATTCCTCGAGATCTCGACAAGTCTAAAACTCGAGATCTCAGGTGTCTTTGTTGAGATGAACAAGTTTTATGAGCATATTTCGACACATATTTATATCTAATTAATTTTTCTAAATTTAATTTTTAATAGATTTCTTCTCGATTTAAAAAAATTATGGGCAATAACCCAAATTTAACCAATTTTTAACTTAATAAGTCAATTTTAACAAGATCTATAAGTTGAATTTTACGAATTTCACAATTTCAAATTCAAATTTTCGTTTCGAACAAACTAATATTTACGATTGATAGAAATCCTTTAATTTAACTTCCAAAAAAATATTAAAATTTTTTATTATTTTTGAAAAAAATATTATTATATCTCAAGCATCTCAACACTAAAAATATAATTTCTCGCGAGATCTCGAAGATATCGACAAGGTTGGTATGGATATCATACCGTTTGAGATCTCACAAATATCTCATACCGAACACTCCCATTTCCGAGATATCTCGTGAGATCTCACGAGATTTTGAACAATGGTATAGATAAAAAGAAAATTGTATTACCATGAAAAGTTTATAAAAACGTTTAAGGTATAGTTAACTTCACAAAAAACTATATACTCTTTTTAGGTTACATCCCAAACCATAAGAAAGAAAACATAACCCAGTCTAAACATAAATCCCTCATTTTGCCTGGTGTAATGCTAAGAAGCTCGTCAAATTTGTACTCCATTCTTCTTTCCCATCCCCCACACTAGAACAACATAATAGCTCACATCATTAACCATCTTTTTTTTTTTTTTTTTTTTTTTTTTGGCAAACGAGGTTGAGGGCACCCCTTACCCTTTTAAATTACGTGAGGAAACTTATAACAAACAATCAGTTACTAGCGTGTTTCAAACCAACGACCTCTCCACTTTGTGAGATGGATGCAACCGTTGAGCCACAGACTTATGCGCTCTCTAACCATCATTGAAACTGATAATCTCCCTTTGTTTAAACACTTATGCATTCTTATTTTCCACAAAATCCAAGTAATACATATGGAACTATGACCAATATACTTTGATACCAACTTTAATCCACTTCTCAACACTTTTCAATATATAATGTGATTTAGTAATTGCATACAGTAAAACCTCGATAAATCAATAACCTCGCTTGAGTAATAAATTTATCTGGTCTCAATTTGTAGTTTTGTACTAAATGAGTGTTCGATAAATGAATAACCTCGCTTAAGTAATAAAAAATTTCAGTCCCAAGGGTATTCATTTATCGAGGTTTTACCATATTAAGTGGATACAGTAGCTTGTTTAGAGGATAAAAGTATATTGTTTAGAGAATAACAATCAGTGTTTTAGCGGACAAGACCCTTACAGTATATAGAGAAAAATTTATCGAGAAAATAAAATCATATGTTTTTTTTCCTACCCATGTGGGATCTTGTTAGTCGAGATCTTTCTAACCATATACATCATATTGATTTTTAATTTCTTAATCAAAAGATATATAAGTTACAAATAATATAACAAATAAAATTAATTAATATTAAAAAAATATGTTTTTGTCTTTTTCTTATTTGTCTTATTCTAATTTTTTCTTTTGTCTTTTGTACAAAGGGTATTTTAGTCAAACAAAATAAAGAAAAGTGGGGTAAGGGCTTGTTTGAGAAGATGACCCCATGTGAGGGCCTATTGGGGAAGAGACACCTAAACATGGGGTTTTTTTGGGATATTACCCTTATATTATTGATCAGAAACCAAATGTTCACTTTCATCTCCTTCACCCAAAAATACATATACAAACGAGTAAGAAGAGACATTCTTTCCAGCAAATAAGTATTAACAATAGAAAGAAAAGAATAAAACTGAATTACAAGCATCGATTAGAAGCATCGATTTTCAAAAAAAAACCTAAATTTTACACATTAACTTCATACCAATCTCACCTATAAACGAAATTAATCATTAAATCTGAATTTTTGTAATTTTCAGCAAGTTTAAATAGAAAGTTTTTATTACCCCATCAATCTCACACAAACAACAATTCAAGAAAAAAAATTGAATAGAAATTTTGCATTAATTTTCCATTATCCATCTCACACAAACAACAATTCAAGAAAAAAAAAATAGAATAGACAAAGGAGGAGAGGCAGTGATGGAAAAGAGATTTACCGTGACAAGAGAGGCGACGATCGAAAACACACAGCAGCGGATGAGTTTTTAGTAAAGAGGCAGAGGCAGTGATGGAAAATTCGAAAAAAAAAAGAAGAGAGGCAGTGATTGAATTGTTGTTTGTGTGAGAAGAATAGAAATTGTTGTTTGTGTGAGAAGAAGAGAAAATCGAGTTTTGAGTTGGGAAAGAGAAGAAGAGATCAAGGCAGCGATTGAGTTTTTAGTAAAGAGAAAGAGTTTAACTCTTAACTGATTCCAATTTGCAATGCTACACATGCTAAAACCGTGCCGCATTACCTTTTCTCTTTCGGTTACCTAAATATTTGTAACGACAACTGGGGGTTTCAAGCATAATAGCAATGCATAAGAAAATAATATATTTATATTTTATTATTTTACAACGGAAAAATATATTTGCAACGGCTATAAGATGTTGCAAATTTGCAATGCTAAATAACCATTGCAAATTGAAAAAAGCCTAGTTGCAAATTTGTTGTTTTGGTGTAGCAGAGCCCACCGATCACTGTTGGCCGCCGCCAGATCTTTCTCGAACTGACGATTCTCAGCTCGCAGGCGCTCCAGATCCTCCAAGGCAGAAGGTCAGGGTCTGACACTCAGCTCAAAGACCCGGGCCATGGCAGCTTGTGTCTGACAGAAAAGAGAAACAAAGATCAGAAACAAACATACAGACATCAACAAGTCTGGGCAGGGAATCTTACCGCGATGAGATTCTGGGAAGCCACCCTCATCGCCTCGTCGCGAGAAAGGTGGTTGTAGTATGTCTTGTCCTCCAAAAGCAGGTTCTGGAAGATGTAATCAAAGGCAGTGTGGAGGTTCATGATGCCGGAGTGCCAATTGACATCAGCTCCCCACTCAGAAATGCAGGGTGAATGTGAACGCCGGCAGCGAGAACTCCAGAGCGGCCTCATGCTGGTACTCGCCCGGTTCAGGGCTCAGTTGCACAGTGGGGCCAGTGGGCATGTCAGTATACGGGACTTGGTCGCCCCACCCATAAACCGGGGCTTCATCATCAGCAGTGCCCGGCACAGTGAACTGCACCTCAGTCTGGACGTCCTCAACGGCCAGAGCATCTTCAACAGGGACCTGGGAGCCACTACCAATCCGGGTAGTCCCCATCACCGGTCCCCTCAGCACCCGAGGGATGGCATCCTCCCGTCTCGGGCGCGCAGGCTCCCCCTGTTTAGCAGGGGAAGCAGCTCTCTTCGAGCCCCGGGCATACCCATCTACCACGGCCTTGCCCCTCGGATCAACCGGGGCAGGGGACAGCACAGAAACAACTTCAACAGAACAAGTCTGGCAAGGTCTTACCTCCACCGGAGCCTCCACTTCAGCATCTCCAACACTGGGGGGCGTCCACTTCATCCAGCGGACCCCCCGAAACTGCAGCTGGCTCGCCTCTCTCAGCAGCAAAGGCGACCACCGTCTCCTCGGACACACTTCCCACAATCTCCGGCTGGGCCAGGTTGTCCACCTCAGCATGTACCTGTACCGGGGTAGGAAAGAATCCCTCAGTAGATGATTCACCAGACCCACGGGACATCAGTAGTCCACTATCCCTTGACATCAGACTTGGATTACCAGAGGAGTCAGATGAGTCATAAAATATGTGTGGTCTCCTCCGGCGACCCAAGGGGGGGGTTCAAATGACAAACAAAGTTAGCATCACTGACCTGAACATCCTCGACAATTGGGATGACCTCTGGTAGAACATCCGGCATCGACAACTCAGGAGGAGATCTTCCCCTGATTGGAAGAGCCTCATCGGGCCAGTCATCCATCCCCCCCCCCCCCCGGCAGATCAACAGCCTCACTCTCAACCGAAGGCTCCTCCTCAACACTGGGGACCGTGCTCTCTGCAATGGCACCACCTTCACCAGAGCTGGACTCTACCTCCACAACCTACGGAGAGCCGGCAGGGCAAGCCTCGCTGGGTAGCGGATATCTGTTAAGATCTAGTCAGGGAGCGTCAAGTCCCGCAGGTCTACAGGTAGACTAAAGAAGCGTTCAATGTTCCCTTCAGCAGCAGAGGAATCCATCCCCGCTGGCAGAGACACCTGAAGCTGACGTTTCCCTGCAAACACAAGCACAAAACCGTTCCTGAGCCAAAGTTCAGCAAACACGCGAAACATAAGGGCAAAAATGAAAGAAAGGTCAGGAACATGCTTACCTATGAAGTCCCGCGACACTTGTATGCTGCGGTCAGACGACCACCCTGAAACCCGATAGCAGGGATCGAACCAGTTCCCATAATGGTTGGGAAGTCCAGACAGCCTCCGGGCAGTACGCCAAGAGATGGCGTAGAAGCAACGTTCATTAGCCTCCCGGGCGACCGGCTTCATGTGCATAAACATCTCGACCAGGCCAAATGGAATCTCAAAGTGGAGGGCGATCAGCCTGATCCGACGCACGATTATCCAGAAGGACACGTGAATCTGACCGGGCGGGATCCTCCACCACGACAACAATCTCAAAATAGAAGAATGCAACGGAAGCTGCATGCCATAAAGAAGCTGGTAAAGACTTATCGCTATAAGTTTGCCGGAGCAACCACCTGAAATGGAGAAAGATGGGAACCAAACCAGACCCTTCTCCAGACAAGCCACTCCTGAACTTCCGTCGCGCTCATCCGCTCAGGTTCAGGATTTCAGGGGAGGTTTGAGGAAGCTTGCCACCTCCTCCTTGGCCTCTCAACAGGAGGCTCAGCAAAATCGAGATGAGCCACCTCCGCCACACCAGCAGGCGAAAGAGGTCCAGGTGACGGAATGCCACTAGGCCCGCTTTCATTGGTAGCGGGACGGGAAGCCGAATTCTGGGGCTCCTCGTCGCTACTAGAGCTCAGAATTAAGGTTCTCCTCGTCATTGAAGAAAAATTCGCACGAAATCCCCGGAATTCAGAAGTTTCAAAACCTAGGGTTCCGGCGAAATGAAGTGAAGGTGAAGAAGAGAGAGAGAGAGCGAGAGAGAGAGAGAGAGAGAGAGAGAGAGAGAGAGAGAGAGAGAGAGAGAGAGAGAGAGAGAGAGAGACCCTTCTCTCCTCTGAACTTCTTTTTTTATAAAGAGAGCCCAGGGTCCACCGGCTAATGGGATTCCAGGTTCTCTTAAATGAAATCATCATTAAGGTCATTAAACCAGCTGGTTTAAATGACTCGATCAGCGAAGAGCCACAAGCTTTTACTGGAAGTTGAAGCTGTGCATCGTCCCGCCAACAAAAGAAGATTTAGAGAAGACGAAGTGGGGCCCACTTAACACACTCAGATGGGGCTCACACAACACAGTCAGCTGGGACCCATATCAGCTGGGACCCACCTTATACAGTTAGCGAGATCTGTTCTGCATCTACAGGTGGGTTCCATATGATCCAGGTCAGCGACATGTGGACCTTCGGTCTACATCATCACGGTCAAGTGAAGATTGATCGACATGTGTTCCTGCACTCTTCATAACAAAAAAGTAATCGGATCTACCTACCAGAGCTCAAGACAGTAATAAAAGGAAACATGATTTTATTACAAAATGCATTATACGGGTGCACCAAACCCCCTACATAGTGTGACCGGAGCTAAATTACAGCAACGGGGGTGACGGAGGATTCAGACCGGACCCTTCAGGCGAGTCAGGAAGGCCATACTTGACTTTTGCAGCGACATACCCAGCTTTCCAGGACGTAGCCACAGCGAAATCGGCTCGCTTCTTTGCGACTGACAGCTCGGCCGCCTTGTCCTCCAGCTTTCCCCAGTAATACTCTACAATTTCCTTCATACCTGCCATCCGGGTATCATGCATATCTTCACAAAGAAGTTGTTCCTCACGAAGCTCGTCAATCTTCCTCTTGAGGTCATCCACTTGATGTGACAGTTTCCGAACTATCTCAGACCGGTTGTCACTCACTGCACTAGAGAGAGGCCTGGAGTCTGCCATTGTTGGGAAAACAAGAAGGAAGCCAGGTTATCAAATGGACTCCTTCATAAGAGAAGGAGTCACGAGTCATTCTCAACAGACATCATGCAAGGGGCCGGTGCCATTCACAAAGGCACCCTTGTCCTCAGAAGACTGACATAGTTGGTGACTCAGCAGAAGGAAGGAGACAAAGACAGAATAAGTAAATGAATTATTGACTTGTCTCAAACTAGGGGCACTACTCCCCTACATAGTGCGAGAAACCGGGAAGGGACCGGTAAGGGTTCTTCTCTTCCTTGACCAAATGATATCCCAGCCTCTCCAACAGTACATGTGCGGTAGCAAGTTCCCGCGGAAGAACCCGTATACGTTGAGTGGCAGCCTCAAGCCTCCGGCTCTTAATAGCAAGCTGGCCATTCAAGGCAAACAGGCTCAGGCGCACTTGCCGGATGTCCTCCAAACAGGGGATCGTCATCAAATCGATACGGCGATCCTGGTCCTCGATTTCTAGGGCCATTTTCTCCCGCATATCCACGTTGTACTTCTGGATGGTATTCTGGTCGTCAGCCATTCTTCAGTAGAAGATTCAACAACAACAATAGCAACAATGACAACAGGGAACGGAGAAAGAGAAGTGGACATCCTTCTACACCTCCGGCTCCCTATTTATAAAGGAGGAAAGAAACCCTAATCCTTGATCCAAGGGATACAGAATCGTCATCAAGAAGTGTGTCAAGGAAGGAATCCTCCGAATCTCAACAGCTGGGGAAGATATTGCTAAGATCTTTCCCAAGCAGATTTTCTACTTGACAAAGAGGGGGCGATGTGTGTACCTAGGTAAAAAACCCGACAGGTGTCACCGATGGCTGTATAAGAAGCTAAATCGGGAGCACCTGAGCAGTAGCCAGCCAAGCCTGGGCTATCGGGTAGGGCCCAACCCGGTTTCGAGAGATCCACATACGCTCTGTGGACCTTGACTCACCGGATAGTCCACTATCAATGGGTGGAGCCCCGGCTACTGTATAAGAAGTTGAACCGTGGGCTCCCATACATAGACCAGGCCCACCACAGTCAAGTAGGCCAGGTCTGACCCATTAAGGTCCAACAGCGACAGGGGCTCATCCAAAGGCTTAGCACAAAAGTCCAAAGGACCTGGCCAGGGAGTATGCAGTGGTGATTGGGCCTCCGGTCATAGGAGTCAAGCCCAAGTCTTTGCTTCCAGGCTTGGTCAATCAAAGTCCCAACCAACTGGATAAGTCCAACGAGATTCCAGGCCAACAGAACCCATGGTTCTAGCCCGCTGGAGAAGATAAAAGAAACCCAAGTTAAACCAGGACCTATCAGAGGATGCCATGTGGCAGTCATCTTGGTCAAATAAGATTCAAACCAAGGAGATAACCGCTCCGCAGCATGCAAGCTATCTACACGGAAATCATCTTCACAGTTGAACTACCTAAGTTCGTTGAGTCAAAACCGGAGGGGTGGTTGAGCCAGCCTCCTCCGGCCTACTACAAATACAGGAGTTTTAAACCTCCTGAACTACGAGTCTTTTACTGAGCAACTCCATTAGAGCTTAGTGGAAGCAGAGACTTGATTCCTTGTTCATCATCTTGGATACGTAGGCAGCCTGATCCCGATTAGGTCCAGTCTCACTGTATACCCCCCCATCCCATCTCTGTCTATACAAGGCTTTCATTGCAACTCTACGATCAATCTATACATATCTCGAGTTTGTGGATCAAATATTTGCACCCACAATCATGATCGAGACAGATTCAAAGCTAGTGGTGAACCAATGCGTCGAGTCTTTCCAAGCCAACGACGACTGGATGTCAAAGTATCTTGATGTCGTCCACTCCATGGCAGGGAAGTTCGAATTCATCACGGTCGATCAACAACCAAGGATAGATGTCAGGCATGCAGACGCCCTGGCATATCTTTCCTCTTCTATCAGCACTACAGAGCCCCGACGGCTATCAATCAGATACCAGAAAGAGCCGAGTATCGGGCCCAAAGATCCAGAATGCCATTGCCAAAGGTCTACCTCCTGGAATGCAAACATTGGAAGGAAGTCTTCATGGTAACAACCAGAGCACAGAAAAGGAAGAGAGATTAAGAAGCTTCACAGTCCGACACCGGACCTAGCACAAAGAACGAGCCAAGTCCTCCATTTCAGGGTCAGACACAAGATCCACCAGAATCACAACTTGTAGACTGGAATCCTTGCCTCACCAAAGGCCGGATAGAAGCGATGCCACCTTTGACGGAGCAGGACGAACCAGACCCGTCAGAACCACCGCTCTCGCATGTTCACATCGGTTTGGAGCTCCCACCGGAGGAACCAATTGAAGACATTCCAGACAACCTAAATTCTGAAGTAGACAGAATTGATACCGAATTGTAGTCTTACAACAACCAAGACTGGAGGAGGCCATACATAAACTTCCTCATCCACCATTTGTTTCCGAAGATCCGAAGCTATCAGCTAAAGTTAGGAGGGATGCGTGGAAATTCACTGTCATCCTACACCGGGAGTCACACAGGCTATACATGAAGAGCCATGGCCTGATCATACTAAAGGAAATCCATGTTGGGATCTGCGGCAACCATTCCGGAAGCAGAAATCTAGCACATAAGACAATGATCCAAGGATATTGGAGGCCACACATGATGACAGACGCCAAGAAGTTCACCCAGGCATGCCTCCCCTGTCAGAAGCATGCCCCGGTCGGCCACGCTCGGCGAATGAACTGCACCTCATCCTGAGCATGTGGCCTTTCGCTAAGTGGGGACTAGATATTGTGGGATCACTCCCAAAAGCACCACACTCAGTCAGGTTCCTACTTATCGCTTCAGATTATTTCACCAAATGGGTTGAAGCCGTAGCATTGGTACAGGTATGCGCCTCTGACGTCAGAAGATTTCTATGGAAAGATATAATCTGCAAGTTTGGAATTCCCCAAGAGCTAGTGTCAGATAATGGAAAACAGTTCGACTGCGATAACATCTGGTTGTTCTGCATGTCCTTGAGGATCAAACACAACTTCTCAGCCCCATACTACCCTCAGGGGAATGGGCAAGCAAAAGCATCCAACCAGGCCATCTTGGATACACTCAAAAAATGACTGGATAAAGCAAAAGGCAACTAGGTAATGCAGCTCCCGGGGGTCTTATGGGCATAGCGGACCACCCCAAGAACGTCTTTCGGTATGACACCCTTTCAACTTGCCTTCGGAGCAAAAGCGGTAATGCCAATTGAACTGCTAGCTCCGACAACTCGTACGGATGCAGTCCTTACCAGGGAGAATGAAAGGATCCTAGCAAGAGAAAAAGTCGTTCTTGACGACAAGATAGAACAGGCCCTACAACACATCTTCCGGTACCAGGAAACTATCGAAAGAGGATATGACGAGCGAGTCGTGGAGAGGAAGTCCAAGCTTGGAGAAAACTTGGAAGAACCTTACATCATAGACAGACATGTTGCGAAAGGCTCATACTTCCTTAGAACTCTGTCCGACGACCTCCTTTCCAGACCATGGAACACTTTCCACCTCAAGAAATTCTACAAGTAATTTACTCAATTTGATGATTTCAATAAAGATTCCCCGCATGAATTTGAGTACTTTGTATTATTTACTGTTGAAAATCCTAGTGCATGATCAAGTCTCTACTACGGTCCAGGATGCCCGGACCTAGCTTCTGATCTTGGTTAAGTCCTAAATGTAGGGTTATGCTCCTTCTAGGCCCAAGGCGCCCACACATAGCTTCCGGTCTTGGAAATCAAGGATGACAGGGATCAAAACCCCATCCAAACCGAGATGCTTGGACCTAGCTTCCGATCCTGGTTAAGTCCTAGATGCAGAGTTATGCTCCTTTTAGGCCCAAGGCGCCCGGACCTAGCTTCCGGTCTTGGAAATCAAGGATGACAGGGATCAAAACCCCATGCAACCCAGGATGCCCGGACCTAGCTTCTGATCCTGGTTAAGTCCAAAATAAGAAGTTATGCTCCTTTTAGGCCCAAGGCCTCCGGACCTAACTTCCGGTCTTGGAAATCAAGTATGTCAGGGAGGTACAGATCACGGATTCTTCTCTTCCTTGACCGGATGGTACCCCAGCTTCTCCAACAGAACATATTCGGTGGCCAGTTCACTCTGAAGAATCCGGATCCGTTGAGTGGCAGCCTCAAGCCTCCGGCTCTTATCAGCAAGCTGGTCGTTCAAGGCAAACAAGCTCAAGCGCACCTAACGAATGTCCTCCAAACAGGCGTTTGTCATCAACTCCATATGGCGATCCCAGTCCTCGATTTCCAGAGTCATTTTCTCCCGCATATTTACAATATACTTCCAGAGTCAAGATATTTCGAAGATCTTCCCCAAGCAGATTTTTTACTACTTGACAAAGATGGGGCGATGTTTCTACCCTAGGTAAAATACCCGACATGTGTCATCGGTGAATGTATAAGAAGCTAAACCGGGAGCACCTGAGCATTAGCCAGCTAGGCCTAGGATATCGGGTAGGGCCCAACCCAGTCTCAAGGAGTCCACATACGCTCTGTGGATCTTGACCCATCGATGGTCCATGATCGATATATGGAGCCTCGGTTACTGTATAAGAAGTTGAACCATGGGCTCCCATACATCGACCAAGCCCACCTCAGTCAAGTACGCCAGGTCCGGCTCAGTAAAGTCCAACAGTGACAGAGGCTCATCCAAAGGCTTAGCATAGAAGCCCAGAAGACCTGGCCAGGGTGTATGCAATGTAGATTGGGCCTCCGGTCAGAGGAATCAAGCCCAAGTTTTTGCTAGAGAAGTCCAGCAAGATTTCAAGTTGGCCAGGGTGTATGCAATGTAGAATGAACCCATTGTTCTAGCCCGCTGGAGAAGATAAAGGAAGACCCAGGTTGAACTAGAGGCTATCAGAGGATGCCATGTGGCAGTCATCCTGGTCAAAGGGAATTCAAACCAAAGGGATAACCGCTCAGTAGCATGCAAGTTATCTCTACGGAAAGCATCTTCACAGTTGAACTGCCTGAGTTCATGGAGTCAAAACCGGAGAGGTGGTTGAGCTAGCCTCCTCCGGTCTACTACAAATGTAGGAGTTCTCAACCTCCTGAACTACGAGTCTTTCACTGAGCAACTCCATTAGAGCTTAGTGAGATTGTGGATTCTCCACTGCCTTACAATCCGCCTGTGCCTTACCCCCAGAGACTCACAAAGTCTCTACAGGAAGTACAAACTGAGGAGGTACTTGATGTGTTTAAATATATAAATATTAATATACCTTTCCTCAAAGCTATTAAGAAGATACCTTCCTATGCTAAGGTTTTGAAGGACTTGTGCACCGCCAAAAGAAAAACAAATGTGCCTAAAAACACGTTTGTGGCGGAAGAATTCTCTTCACTTGTCCAACATAACGGCATAATAAAATATAAAGACCCTGGAAAACCGACCATACCTTGCAAGCTTGGTGATAAGTTCATGGGTAGAGCTTTGTTAGACCTGGAAGCGAGTGTTAATCTCTTGCTTACTCCTTGTACCTCAGCCTGGGTCTAACATACCTTAGTTTTACTTCTCTTTTGAGTCCTTAATTCTTTTCTTCTCATCGTTGCTTGGGGACAAGCAAAGTGTTGTTTGGGGGTATTTGATAAGTCCTCAAAAGTTTATATTTATCCCCCGAATAACACCTTGTTTGTTTAGCACTTAGCTTATATTATTGTATTATATCCATTGATTAGTGCTTTTTTGTCTATTGTGTAGGTTTTATGAGCCGAAATGTGAATATTGTGTTAAAGCCCGCCAAAAGTCAAGAAAAGCCCACAAAAAGGTGTTATTTGCACAAAGGAGGAGAATTGATATTTGCACCCACATATCTGCTGAGGTCAACCCACGGCTGGTCCGATTGACTTGACTTTAGGTCAAAGTGGGGCGGTCCAAATCTCAGCCCAAACCGGGTTCTATTGAAGCCCACAAGTCAGAATTTCTATTTTAGGCCTTTATTAAAGTCCAATCTTAAACAGGCTCTACAAGAAGATCCAGAAGTCTGATTTGGGCCAATGACCTATCAAACTGAAGGCCTTGGTCTAAGCTACAACTTAAGACCAAGAGAATTAGGTTTTGGTTAAGACCTAATATCTCTAGAAGACCAACAGCAGCAGCCACGAATTTGACCTTATTTAGAAGTCTTTGCATGCAAGTATTCTACTTTGTATTTTCTATATATGAGAAATAGTAATTAAGGTTTAGGTAGCTTTTTATGAATTGAATATTGAAGAGAAAAATTCATCTTCTTCTTCTTTTGTATTAAACTCAATATTCAATATCAAATCCATTATTTTTCATTTTGATGTTTTGTTATTTATTTATTTATTCCATGGTGTCATCGTCAAGGATGAGTAGCTAAATCTTCTTAGGGGGATGGTGGAAGCACTCTAGATGATGCAAAAGCACCATGTTTGTCCTTAATGTTCATTGTGTTCATAGTTCTTAATGTTTATTTACTTCTATCTGAAGTATGAGGTAAGTATGATTATTTGCATGTTATTGTTATCCATGTTATTAAAATAATATTGTTATGGTTTAGGGAGACCTAGCTTTAATGGTTGTGTTTATATTGATTGTAGTTATGTGGTAAAATAGGTGAGAGGTGATTATTACATACTGCAGCTTATATCTTTTATTGGAACCCTTTTATAATTAAATCAAATAGCTGAGAGGTGATGGTTTAGTTGTGAATTAATATGTTGAGTTAATTAAATTCAATAGCTGAGAGGTGACGGTTTGATTAATAGGACATATTTAATAGCATACATAAGAGAATCTTGTTTTAATTAAGTGGAATAATTGAGAGGTGGCTACTTGATTATTATAGGTATTAATGATGAATTGGAATAGCTGAGAGGAGACTTATTAATTGTTATAGATTGAACATGAAGGAACAACATGTTATGTTTGCATGATTTAGTCTGTGGATACCAGTTCTTCTTTTCATCTCTACCATATTCTTAAGTTAGGTTATTTACAGTTTATTATTATTGCCTTTAGGAAGTAGAATCAATCCAATTCTTATTATTGATTCCCTTGGTGTTTCTTAACCATTGTTTTCTATTGTGTTTGAGTTAAGATCTTCACCTTTGAGGTGGGTACGACCCTTGCTTGTTACTTGTCTACTTTGATAACCAATTTATACAGGCACAAGAAGGAACTTCAAAATAAAAATATATTCTTTTGATTAGAGGTTAACACCTTTGGCCTCTATCAAAATGGCGTCGTTGCAGCGAAGACGGATTGAAAAAAGTTCAAAGAACGGAGTCAAAATCAAATTTTTAGAAACGTCGCGCGCTCAGGAAAATTTCCTAAAAGTTACTGCTTCGAACTAGGCCCAATCTCGACTCGAGTTCAGTTTGGCCTGTAAGCATCTAGAGTTGAGTTCCAGGCAGTAATTTGGCTCGTTTTGTGTGATTTTTCCAGAACGTTCTAGAGCTCATTTTTAGTTAATTTTTTATCTTGTTGAGTGATTGTGAGGTGAACTAAGTAGTCTTTTTTTTTCAGCATTTTTAGAGACTTGTAAGATATTTAATTATTCGATTCAAGAGGGGTCGCGGTTGTAATATTTTTAAAGTAGGTGTTGTTAGGATTTATTATTTTTTGTGTTCGCAGCGGATAGTAGAGCAAGGTTGTGGAGCTAGCCTTGAGTCTAATAAGGAACGACTCCTAAGGACGATTGAAACCCAAGGAGCGGTTTCCCCTTAGTCGACTTCAACTCGTCTTCTCCCTACTTTTGTGCGCTTGTTTGGCAATTTTTAGTTTTAACACAAAGTGGGAGGTAAGCATTCTTCTAACCCTCCTTGAATCCCCTACAAGAGGAGTTTCTGCATTGATTAGCATGACCTTGATTGTTGCTTGATTTAAATTTTATTTTTACTTGTTAAACCGGGACTGCAAGGTGGAACTGGCCTAAAAGTGAAACCTAATATCAATTGATTGCAATATCTTAAGCTTTAAAATTGAACCAACTAAAGCCATGATATCTCGATGTTCATTTGAGACCTTGAGCAGATATTTCAACTAATACTGCGTGCACCATCCTTTGATTGGAGCACAAGTTAGGAATTGGGTCTGGAACCCCTGCAGATCACGTCTGTAGAATCATTGTGGTTATTTAATTAAGGAACGTTGCTTACGCACGGAAAACCTCCCACACTGGTTATTCGTTGCTTGAGTCTCGAAATATAGGTAGAATTCACAAGGGGAGCTTGGAAAGAACTCACTGACTTGGGTGAACACAAAATTGAGTCAGTTTTTGAGCCCCTTGTTAGATGCTTTTGAATGGTTAGGACTTCTGTGATATATGTAATGCGCATGTTACATGCGTCTTAGATCAGGTAAAATCTTGTCCAAACCTATTCCTATCTACACAAAGAGCACAATCACGGAACTCACTACTCCTCCTGAGGAAGAGTTTATCGACTCAACCTCCATACCTTCTGAAGAAGAGTTAAACAACTCAACTTCACTTTCTGAAGTAACTCCTGCACCTATGGCTCAAGAAGCTACCCTTGGGGATTACTTTTCACCTTTGGCCACTGGGCCACCTACTTGCATAGTCTTGCCTAAGACAACTGTAGATAGCTATGGCATTCACCCCCAGATTGTTGGCATGTTGCCTAAATTCCATGGACTTCCACGGGAAAAACCATATCAGCACCTTAATAAAATTCTGACTGTTCCAAATACTTTGAAGGAGAAACATTTGTCTGAGGAAGAAGTTAGCTTGAGATTGTTCCCCTTTTCTCTTGAGGATCAAGAATCTCACTGGGTACATAGCCTTCCTTGCAATTCCATTAACTCCTGGGCTCAACTAAGCAAAATGTTCTTGACCAAATTCTTTCCTATTACCAGAACTAATGATATTGTTGATGCCATCAGAACTTTCCGGCAGAAAGAGGGCGAGGAATTCTTTAATGCATGGGAGAGGTATAAGACCTATTTCTTCAGTGTCCACACCACAGAGTTAATGACACAGAAAAAGTTAGGATCATATATAGATGCCTTAATTATGCAACTAGAAACAAGGTTGAAAGCATGAGCGGTAGAAAAATTCTTGATATGTCCACCGCCAAGGCTATTGCATTCCTTGAAAAATTAGCTAATAATAGCCAAAATTGGGACTTACCTGGACCAACCCTGAGAAACACTACCCTGGACTCATATGATAAACCTAGAAGCATGTATGAGGTCAAACCCGACCTCGAGCTTAAAACTTTACTTCATGGTTTAGTACAAAAGGTATAAGCACTTGAGGTGTCCTTAAAGCCCACATCACCTGTTATGAGTGTTTCCACTCTCCAATGTGATGCTTGTCATGACCAGACCCATACTGCCAATGTGTGCCCTCTCCTTTATAATTCACCAGAAACTGAGGAAGCCCGTGCGTTCAACGACGCCGAGTAAACCAACTTTACTAAAGGCAATGCCATGTACCCATACATGGACCGCTCTAATCTGTCTTACTCAAATAATCATTATACAGCTCCACCTAGTTTTAATAACTCCTATGGGCTATGCAGCAATGCCGCGTACGTTGGTAATAATGAAAATAAAAACAGGGTAACGGTCCCCCCTTATTCGAACAATGCTCATCCTATGAGTAATTCCAGGGACCAGGTGCCGACCAATCAATCTTCTCCTCCCAAGACCTCCCTTGAGGATGTGCTTGCCCGTTTCATTCAACCGATGCAAGCGTCCATTGAGTCAAATGCACAAGTCATCCAGAGGATTGAATAGAAACTTGATGAAAAGGACAAATTTCTGGGACAGTCCATCCCGAACCCGAAGGGCGCGAAGAAGTTGCCTTGGTGACGGAAACTCCGTCTACATCTGCACCGCTTGCTGAAGTTAACTCGGTCTCCACCCTTAGGTTATGTAAACTTGTTGAAAATCAAATTAATTATAAACCAAGTCATAACATTGTGACCCCGGTTACCACTGCCCCTGTTGCACTACCTAAAGCTCCGGCTAATGAGGCGACCACCTCTAAGCCAAGGAAGCATGCCCGTGAGATTGTGGATTCTCCACTGCCTTACGACCTGCCCGTACCTTATCCCTAGAGACTCACAAGGTCTCTACAGGAAGTACAAATTGAGGAGGTACTTGATGTATTTAAACATATAAATATTAATATACCTCTCCTCAAAGCTATTAAGAAGATACCTTCCTATGCCTAAAATACGTTTGTGGCGGAAACATTCTCTTCACTTGTCCAACATATCGGCATGCTAAAATATAAAGACCCTAGAAAACTGACCATACCTTGCAAGCTTGGTGATAAGTTCATGGGTAGAGCTTTGTTAAACCTGGGAGCGAGTGTTAATCTCTTGCCTTAATCCTTGTACCTCAGCCTGGATCTAATATACATGAAACCCACGAGCATGTCTTTACAACTGGCCAACAAATCATTGAAAGTACCTAAAGGAATAGTTGAGAATCTATTAGTTAAAGTGTTTGACTTTTACTATCCTGTTGATTTTGTGGTGTTCGACGCTGAACCTACTGCCGATGACTCGGTTCCCATCATCCTTGGACGACCATTTTTTGCCACCTCTAATGCTCTCATAAACTGTCGGAATGGTTCTATGGTTCTCACTTTTGGAACTATGACCGTTGAAGTAAATATCTTTAATCTTGGCCAACAACCCCCTGATTTTTCTCTATCTAAAGATGTGTGCCTTCTCGATGGTACCTAGTTGTTACCTAAAGATCCGGTTGTTAATTACCCTACCATGCATAATGTTGACTTTGACATCAACCAATCTATTGCCCAAACCAAGACTCTTCTTGATTTTATGCCTATCTTTGACCCCCAAAGACCCTGAGGCCCTTAATTCGATTTGTTGCATTGATTCTGAGTTCCAAGTCGAGACCATCCCTCCACATCCTGATCCTCTTCCTCCCGAGCTGAAATGTGCCCAATTAGAGTCGAACGGTAGTCATCCTATTATCATCTCTTCATCTCTTTCTACCGAACATAAAAATCAGCTTTATTTCCAAATTGGAGACAAAGTTTTGCTTTATAATCCTCGTTTGCACTTATTTTCTGGTAAACTTATGTCTCGTTGGTCAGGCCCCTTTGTTGTGTCTGGAGTAACTCGTTATGGTGCTATCACATGTATTAATCCTGGAGACAGATCTAAATTTAAAGTCAAAGGTCAATGTCTTAAGCATTTTCATGAGTTAAGGCCTCCTGAAACTCTTTTAAAGGATCCTACCTATTTAAACTGACCCTTGACTTGCTGGTATCCGGACCCTCTCTGTGTTCCTTTACTTTTGTCTCTTTTGAGAGGTGTGGTTGAAAATACCGGGACCGTTAGTCCACAAACTCTTACTGGCTGAGTATAATTGATCCAGTGCACGCTTTTCTCTTGAGCGTCACCACCAAACAAACCTGTTTCTCGCTCTGTTTGGGGGTAAGGAAGTTATTTCCCATCTTCTTTTAAGTATTGAGTATCTGACTTTAAAAGACTCTTTGTTGTATCTTATACATCAGGATCTCGCGCACTCCACTCTAGCATTTTATCTCTCCTGTTTATTGTTTTAAATAGCGTTTATCTAGAGAGTGAGTTTCCTTTTTGTCATCTTCTCTGGCTGAAGACGTTAAACTTAGCACTACGGGGAGGCATCCTTATGTATCTTCTAAGCCCGATCGTGTTTTATTGCTTCTTTTTGTTGCCGGGTTTAGTTGCATTTTGGTTATTAAACCGCCTGTTCTACCATCTGTGCTCAATTCTGTTTGGGGGTGGGCGCGGCCGGCCCACCCACTCTCTCTTTGCCGGTTGATAATTATTGTGGTTACAAAATGCATTGTTTTAAGATAGGATTTCACTTTATGTTGAGTCAGTCTTTTATTTCAGCATATTTTATTTCAGTTGTGTCTTAGGATGGAATTCCTTATAATCTCTATGCACGTCGAGATAATTTTGCTTGGCAGGAATTCATAAAGCGGTTTGAATTTTTAGTACATTCATGGTAATATCTTTCTATCTCTCTTTCCTATGCTTAGTATGAGCCTTGAAGACAAGAAAATCTTTTTCTTTGGGGGTGCGGAAGTATTACAACCTTTTTGCAAAAGATTTTCAAACTTCTTTTCCCATACTTGTATAAAAATTCAAAATTTTTTGAAAAATCAACAAAAATCTTTCTTACAACGATTTTTCCAAAAATAGGATAAGTACACCATCGATGATGAGTATAATGGTTGAATTTTATTTTTTTTCAAGTTTAAGGACATTTATTGCTTCACCAAGTAGTTAAGTCTTATACTACATTTGCATGAGCATAAGCATGACATTCACTTGCAGTTATTACAGATTACATGTGCAAATACAACTACACCTTGAGAAACTTGAGGAATAAGTGTAGAGACTTAACCCAGTGAACTTTTGAGCCCCGTCCTTTTCTTGGAGAGATATTACGTACATCTAGAGTCAAAAGACTCAACCTCTCAGTTTTGTCTGTTTTTAGTCTCATATTCATTTTCACAGTTAGCCTTGAGATGACATCAAGTGGGTGTAATATAAACTTGGATCTTGTAGCTTATTCAAGATGTGATCACCATATCAGTACTTAGAAATGATACAAAGACATTTAGTTAAACCCTGTTTACCTTAGCCTACCCTGATGATACTGTATCCCTTAGGTTAACCATTCTGAGTCTTTCTTGTTACTTAGCATTTTTCTTGAGCCCATTATCCGTACCCAACTCCATTATCGAAGTAATTACCCTTAGAATGTTAAGGTCCTTTTACCCATTATTTTTGGAACATTAGGATGATTGTTTATGTGGTTACAAGAAGAAAGGAGAAATACGAAAGAAATCTCCAAACTAGTGAGATATACCAAATATTGAAAATCAAAAAGTTTGAAGAAATTCTAGAAAAAGCCAAAATCTTCCCAAACCATTCCAAATCCAAAAAGAAAGGAAGATTCCCAAATAGGCTAGAGCTTCATTGAAATTTCCCAAAGAAGATGAGAAACACTTCTTCTCAAAAGAAAAATTCCAAAAATTTCTCCATGTGCTGTTATTACAAATCACATGTGTTGAAGGCCTGAATGTTCCAAAAATATTTCACAAAAGCCTTTTCCATTTCTAGCCCTATCCTAAGCCAAGTTACAACCTATTACTGTCTTTTGGTAGATCTAGGCTGATATGGTAGGATATGGCGAGTAAGTGAGAAGATGTTAACGTGAAAAACCCGACATCTCAAGCAAGGCTAATCTTTCCATTCTTTGAGACTAAGTTCATTCCATTACACCAGTCCATTCGTATTGATATATATGAGATGATTGTCCATCTTCCTTCCTCACATAGAGGTAAAATGATAAACACCATCTCTGAGTGACTTTATTTCTGAGTGTATGTCTGTGAGGCAGAAGTCAAAGCGACCTTTCCAATGGTGACTTAAGACCCGTGGTAGTATGGGTGCATTCATGTCTTCCATGCATTTGAGACTGTTATGCTTGTTTATATTTCATATCTTACTCATGCATTTATAGTATTTTATCTCATATGAACGGTTTTGCCATACTTATCATTATCCTTGATATGACCATTTCTGAGGTAAAATGATGGGAAATCATGTTCTTTGGATTAGTCATTGTAGTAAGTTTGTAGATATCTTTTCTGAAAAACCCTCGGGAGACTATAACTCCTCCACCTGAGAAATCCTTGTGGTTAAAAGCTTTGATGCATATTGTGTGTACCCTAGGTAAAAAACCCGACAGGTGTCACCGATGGCTGTATAAGAAGCTAAGCCGGGAGTACCTGAGCAGTAGCCAGCCAAGCCTGGGCTATCGGGTAGGGCCCAACCCGATTGCAAGGGATCCACATACGCTCTGTGGACCTTGACCAACCGGATAGTCCACGACCAATGGGTGGAACCCCGGTTACTGTACAAGAAGTTGAACCGCGGGCTCCCATACATCGACCTGGCCCACCTCGAGTCAAGTAGGCCAGATCCGGCCCAGTAAGGTCCAGCAACAACAGGGGCTCATCCAAAGGTTTAGCACAGAACTCCAGAGGACCTGGCCAGGGAGTATGCTGTGATGATTGGGCCTCTGGTCATAGGAGTCAAGCCCAAGTCTTTGCTTTTAGTCTTGGTCAATCCAAGTCCCAACCAACAGGATAAGTCTAGCGGGATTCCAGGCCAACAGAACCCATGGTTCTAGTCCGCTGGAAAAGATAAAGGAAACCCAGGTTGAACCAGGGCCTATCAGAGGATGCCACATGCCAGTCATCCTGGTCAAAGGGGATTCAAACCAAGGGGATAACCGCTCGGCAGCATGCAAGCTATCTCCACGGAAAACATCTTCACAGTTGAACTAACTGAGTTCGTGGAGTCAAAACCGGAGGGATGGTTGAGCAAGCCTCCTCCGGCCTACTACAAATACAGGAGTTCTAAACCTCCTAAACTACGAGTCTTTCACTGAGCAACTCCATTAGAGCTTAGTGGAAGCAGAGACCTGATTCCAAGTTCACTATCTTGGATACGTAGGCAGCCTGATCCCGATCAGGTCTAGTCTCACTGTATACCCCCCATCCTATCTCTGTCTACATAAGGCCTTCATATGGTTAATGCAATCACCTTAGTTTGACTTCTCTTTTGAGTCCTTAATTCTATTCTTCTCACCGTTGCTTGAGGACAAGCAAAGTGTTGTTTGGGGGTATTTGATAAGTCATCAAAAGTGTATATTTATCCCCCGAATAACACCTTGTTTGTTTAGCACTTAGCTTATATTATTGTATTATATCTATTGATTAGTGCTTTCTTGTCTATTGTATAGGTTTCATGAGCTGAAATGCGAATATTGTGTTAAAGCCCGCCAAAAGTCAAGAAAAACCCACAAAAATGTGTTATTTGCAAAAGAAGGAGAATTGATATTTGCACCCACATTTCTGCTGAGGGCACCCCACGGCTGGTCCTATTGACTTGACTTTAGATAAAAGTGGGGCGGTCCAAATCTCTGCCCAAACCGTGTTCTATTGAAGCCCACAAGTCAGAATTTCTATTTTAGGCCTTTATTAAAGTCCAATCTTAAAAAGCTCTACAAGAAGATCCAGAAGTCTGATTTGGGCCCATGACTTATCAAACTGAAGGTCTTGGTCCAAGCTACAACTTAAGCCCAAGAGAATTAGGTTTTACTGAAGACCTAATGTCTCTAGAAGACCAGCAGCAGCAGCCACGAATTTGACCTAATTTGGAAGTCTTTGCATGCAAGTATTCTACATTGTATTTTCTATATAAGAGAAGTAGTAATTAAGGTTTAGGTAGCTTTTTATGAATTGAAGATTGAAGAGAAAAGTTCATCTTCTTCTTCTTCTTTTGTATCAACCTCAATATTCAATATCAAATCCATTATTTTCCATTATGATGTTTTGTTATTTATTTATTTATTCCTTGGTGTCATCATCAAGTATGAATAACTAAATCTCCTTAGGGGTATGGTGGAAGCACTCTAGATGATGCAAAAACACCATGTTTGTTCTTAATATTCATTGTGATTCAAAGTTCTTAATGCTTATTTACTTTTATCTGCGGTATGAGGTAAGTATGATTATTTGCATGTTATTGTTATCCATTTTATTAAACACTATTGTTAGGGTTTAGGGAGACGTAGATTTAATGGTTGTGTTTATATTGATTGTAGTTATGTGGTAAAATAGCTGAGAGGTGATTATTATATATCTGCAGTTTATATCTTTTATTGGAACCTTTTTATAATTAAATCAAATAGCTGAGAGGTGATGGTTTAGTTGTGAATTAATATGTTGAGTTAATTAAATTGAATAGCTGAGAGGTGACGGTTTGATTAATAGGACATATTCAATAACATGCATAAGAGAATCGCGTTTTAATTAAGTGGAATAACTGAGAAATGACTACTTGATTATTATAGGTATTAATGATTAATTGGAATAGCTGAGAGGTGACTAATTAATTAATTGTTATAGATTGAACATGAAGGAACAACATGTTATGTTTGCATGATTTAGTTTGTGGATACCAATTCTTTCCCCTATGTCATCATAAGATCTTCTTTTCATCTCTACCATATTCTTAAGTTAGATTATTTACTGTTTATTATTATTGCCTGTAGGAAGTAGAATCAATCCAATTCTTATTATTGATTCCCTTGGTGTTTTTTAACCATTATTTTCTATTGTGTTTGAGTTAAGATCTTCACCTTTGAGGTGAGTACGACCCTTGCTTGCTACTTGTCTACTTTGATAATCAATTTATACAGGCACAAGAAGGAACTTCAAAATAAAAATATAATCTTTTGATTAGAGGTTAGAGATTAACACCTTTGGCCTTTATCAATACCCCCATGTCATCTCAGTCTGGGCAAGACTTTCATTATAACTGTTCGATTAATCAATACATATTTCGAGTTTGTGGATCAAAGTTTTGAACCCACACTATCATCCAAAGATTAGGTCTAATTGATCTAGGGTATGTAAGAGAACTTTTTACTTGGTGTAACTAAAGAAGTGGGGTCCAAAATATAAGGAAAAAACTAAATAAATGTTTAGTTACCCCTGAATGGCAGCTAAACTTCCACTCAGCCCAACTTAATCATTTAGCTGCTATTGCCTCTGATCATTGTTTTCTTCTGTTGGATCTCAATCCAGATAGAAAGAAAGGCCCAAAGCCTACTAAATTCCATAACACATGGACTAGAGATGAAAATTTTAATTTGGTGGTGGACATGGCTTGGAATAGAGTATCTTTCCTTCCAAATGAACTCTCTATCACTAAACACATCTCGTCGACAAAGAAAGTCTTCACTAAGTGGAACAAAAGTATTTTTGGAAATATTCTCAAACAAATCCACTTTCTCAAATCAAGAATGACCTTTATCCAATCTGCCACATTCTCAGCTCATAACAAAACCATTGAACAATCTCTTATAAAAGAATTAAATAAGCTACGGAAAAGAGAAGAATCCCTTTGGAGGCAAAAATCTGGGGATAAAATCATTATGGAAGGTGATAGTAACTGTAACACCACGGGTTGGCAGGTGGTTTGCTGAGGGGGTGGGTCCTACGACACGTAAAAGGGGGGGGGGGGTGTCCTAACATTGGAATATAGGTATAGATCTGTCACATATTATCACCGAGGCATTTTGGGCTCACTTATTTCGAACTCTGAACTTAAGCGTGCTCGGGTGGGAGTAGTCTCAAGATGGGTGACCTCCTAGGAAGCAGCCTGCTGCTCATAAAACCCTATACTGTAGGACGTCCACAATGGCTAAGTGGGGATAATATCGGTGGTGATATAGGTCGGTTCGTTACAAATGGTATCAGAGCCGATCACAGTTCTCCTGTCGGGGGTGGGAGAGTATGCTGGAAAGGCGTCTAGCCCGGTAATGGGGTGACGGTTGAGCATGGTACTCGTCTCGTGAGGGGCAGGGAAAGTCCTATATCTGGGGCTGTATATTCCAGAGCCGAGGACGTCTCTCCTCTAAGGTGGTGGGATTGTAACACCCCGGGTCAGCAATTGGTTTTGTCGAGGAGGTGGGTCCTACGGCACATGAGAGGGGGGATGTCCTGATATCGAAATATAGGTATAGATCCTCATATAATCACCGAGGTCTTTTGGGCTCACTTGGCTCCAGAGTTTGAACGAACTTCTGGGAAGCAGGCTGCTGGCCATAAAACCCCACCCTGTTGACGTCCATAGTGGCTAAGTGGGGATAATATTGGTGGTGATATAAGTCGGGTCGCTACAAATTGGGATCAGGGCTAGGTTTCAATCCTGGGACCTGTGGGTTATGGGCCCACCACGCTTCCACTGTGCCTACTGATGACAGTGGTGAACAGTCGTCGGCTCTGATACCAATTGTAACACCCCAGGTCAGCAGGTGATTTGCCGAGGGGGTGGGTCCTACGACATGTAAGAGGGGGATGTCCTAACATTGGAATATAGGTATAGATTCGTCACATATTATCACCGAGGCATTTTGGGCTCACTTAGCTCCAGAGTTTGAAAGAACTATGAAGTTAAGGGTGATAGGGTGGGAGTAGTCTCAGGATGGGTGACTTCCTGGAAAGCAGGTTGCTGCCCAATAAAACCCCACACTGTCGGATGTTCACAGTGGCTAAATGGGGACAATATCGGTGGTGATATAGGTTGGGTCATTACAGTAACCCAAAATACTTTCACATTTCAACTCCTATATTTAGAAACTTTAAAAAAAATGAAGCCATCCAAAACGAAAATAATACTTTGTTTTATGACAAGGGGAAATCCATGTCAATCAGTTTGAATCCCTTCTCTCTCCACCATCTTGCCTCTATCCTCCTCCCAAAAGGGAACTATTCATGATATGTTTGCTTCTTGTATCAACCTGGAAGACAATGAATGCATGATAACTTTCATCTCTCTTTTGGACATTAATCAGTACATGTTTAGCATTGGGCCTATGAAAGCTTCTGGGCCTGATGACTTCACCAGTATATTCTATCAAACTTGTTGGAATATTGTCCAACATGAGATCACCATTCTCATCTCAAACTTTTAAGACAATGGTTCTAGTATAGAGCATATTAACCAAACCAATATTGCTCTCATACCAAATGTGATTCCCCTTCTCAACCTTCTGAATTCAGACTCATAAGTCGTTGTAATGTGATAAGTCCTCAAAAGTGTATATTTATCCCCTGAATAACACCTTGTTTGCATAGCGCTTAGCTTATATTATTGTGTTATATCTACTGATTAGTGCTTTCTTGTCATTTGTGTGGGTTTTATGAGCCGAAATGTGAATATTGTGTTAAAGCCCGCCAAAAGCCAAGAAAAAATCACTAAGAGGATATTATTTGCCCAAGGATGAAGAATTGATACTTGCACCCACAGAGTTACTGAGGGCATGCCTTAGAATGGTCCTATGGACTTAACTTTATGTCCAAGATGGGTGGCTCAAATCTCAGCCCAATCCGAGTTATAATGGAGCCCACAAGTCAGAAAATCTATTGAAGCCTTTATTAATGCCCAATCTTAAAAAGGTTCTATATGAAGATCCAAAAGTCTGATTTGGGCCCATGAGATGTCTATCTGAAATTCTTGGTCCAAGCTTCAATGTAGGCCCAAGAGAATTAGGTTTTTCTGAAGCCTTGTTGCTTCTAGGAGGCCTACAGCAGCAGCCACGAATTTGACCTAACTTGGTAGACTTTCTAAGCAAGTAATATGTTTTGTATTCTCTATATAAAGAGAAGTAGTAGCTAGGGTTTAAGCTAGTTCATGTTTTCATAAGAAAAGCTCTTCTTTTGTATTAAACTCAATCTTCTTATTCCCAATATGAATCCAATCACTTTTCCTTTATGATGTTGTGTTATTTATTTACTTATTCCATGGTGTCATTATCAAGGATTAGTAGCTAAATTTTCTTTAAGGGGAATGATTGAAGCACTCTAGATAATGTAAAAGCACCATGTTTGTTCTTAATGTTCATTTTGATTTAAAGTACTTAATGTTTGTTTACTACTAGTTCGTGACATGAAGTAAGTATGATTATTTATATGCTATTGATATCCATGTTATTAAATACTATTGTTAGTATAGGGAGACCTAACTATAATGGTTGTATTAATTGGATTAGAGATATGTGATGGAATAGCTGAGAGGTGACTATCATATATCTAGAATCAATCTCTTTTATTGGACCCCTTTTGTAATTAAATTGAATAACCAAGAGGTGACGGTTTGATTATGAATGAATATGTTGATTTAAATAAATTGAATAGCTGAGAGGTGATGGTTTGATTAATGAAGCATATTCAATAGCATGTATAAGGGAATCTCATTTTAATTGAGTTGAATAGCTGAGAGGTGATTACTTGATTATTATAAGTATTGATGATTAATTGGAATAGCTGGGAGGTGATTAATTAATTGCTATGGATTGAACATGAATGAATGACATGTATGTTTGCATGATTTAGTTTGTGGATACCAACTCTTCCCCCTATTCATCATAAATTTTTTTTACATCTCTATCCATCTTCTTTAGTTTAAGTATTAGTTTATTTATTTATTGCCTGTAGGAAATAGAATCAATATTCACCTTATTTCTTGATTCACTTGGTGTTCTTTAACCATTGTTTTCTATTGTGTTTGAGCTAAGAACTTCACTTTCGAGGTGGGTACGACCCTTGCTTGTTACTTGTCTACATTGATAACAAATATTTACAGGCAAAAGAAAGAAATCAATATAAATCTGTCTTCTGATTAGAATGATACAATTTTGTCCACTATCATAATGGCGTCGTTGCAGGTTTTAGGAATGGAGTTCATTCAAACACAAGCGAGAATAGTAGTTTCAAAACATCATCAAACTTCTATCCCTCCCACCCTTCTACATCTATTTATTTCAATATTTTTCTTTAAGTGTCTTGTTACTTAGTCCTCTTATTGATCTCACTGCGAAGACGGATCGAAAAAGCTCAAGGAACGAAGCCAATATCTCAATTTGAAAAAGATCACGCAAAACAGAAATTTTCCAAAAACGTTACTGGTGCATACTGTACTCGATGTTGAGTCAAGTTCTTAACAGTACAAACTGATCTCGAGTCGAGTTCTGAACCAAAAATTGACACGTGTTTGTGGGACCCACAAAAAATATTCTTGAGTACTTTTTCAATTTTTTTTTTTGTTGTTTGAATGATTGTGAGGCTAAGCATACTACTAACCCTCCTTGAATCCCCTACAAGAAGAGTTTAAGCACAAAGGGGGAGCTAAGCATACTCCTAACCCTCCTTGAAT
Organism: Aquilegia eximia; assembly: GCA_023053565.1. Lineage (NCBI taxonomy): Eukaryota > Viridiplantae > Streptophyta > Magnoliopsida > Ranunculales > Ranunculaceae > Aquilegia > Aquilegia eximia. Next base: position 815,275 of record JALIGU010000026.1, read on the forward strand.
CCCCTACAAGAAGAGTTTCTATAATGATTAGGATGACCTTGAATGTTGCTTGATTTTAATTAAGTTTTTACTTTTTGATAAATTGGGACTGACAGCGGACCTGGCCTACGGAAAGTGCAACTTAATATCAATTGATTGGAATATCCTAAGCTTTAAAATTGAATCAACTAAAGCCATGCTATCACGATGTTCATTTGAGGCCTTGAGCAGATATTTCAACTAGTACCGCGTGAACCATTCTTTGATTGGAGCACAAGCTAGGAATTGGGTCTGGAACCCCTACAGATTACGTCTGTAGAATCACTGTGGTTTTTAATTAAGGTATGTCGCTTATGCATGGAAAACCTCCAACACTGGTTATTCGGCTACTTGACTCACAACATATAGGGAGAATTCACAACGGAAACTTGGGAAGAACTCATTGACTTGGGTGGACACAAAATCGAGTCAGTTTTTGAGCCCCTTGTTAGATGATTTTGAATGGTTAGGACTTCTCTGACATATGTAATGTGCATCATGCATGCGTCTTAAATCCGGTAAAATCTTGTCCAATCCTCTTCAAGTCTACACAAGGCGCACAATCACGAATCACGCTCCTTCTGAGGAAGAGTTCAACAACTCAACCTCCTAACCTTCTTCTAAGGATGAGTTCAACGACTCAACCTCACTTACTGAAGTAAATCCTGCACCTATGGCTCACGAAGAAACCCTTCAGGATTACTTTTCACCTTTTGCCACTGGGCCACCTACCTGCATAATCTTACCCAAGACAACTGTGGATAGTTATGGCATTCACCCTAAGATTGTGGGCATGTTGCCTAAGTTCCATGGACTTCCACGGGAAGATCCATATCAACACCTGAGCAAGTTTATTATTGTGGTTGATACTTTCAAAGAGAAACATTTGTCTAAAGAGGAAGTTAGCTTGAGGTTGTTCCTTTTTTCTCTTGAAGATCGTGTTTCTCACTGGTTACATAGCCTTCCTTCCAATTCTATTGAAACCTGGACCCAACTAAGCAAAACGTTTTTGAACAAATAATTTCCTAACACCAAAATCAATGAGCTTGTTGATGCCCTCAGAACTTTCCGGCTAAAGGAGGGTGAGGTTTTCTTTGATGCTTGGGAGAGGTATCAAGACCTATTTATTCGGTGTCCACACCATAAAGTTGATGACACAGAAAAAGTCAGGATCATGTATAGAGACCTCCATTATACAACTAGAAACATGATTGAAGGCATGAACGGTGGCAGTTTTCTTGATCTATCAACCGCCAAGGCTATTTCATTCTTTTAAAAACTAGTTGACAATATCCAACAATGGTATTTACCAAGACCACCTCCGAGAAACACTACCACAGACACTTATAATAAACCTAGAGCTAGAGGCATGTATGAGGTCAAACCTGACCCCAAGCTTAAAACGTTGCTCCATGGTTTAGTAAAAAAAGGTAGAAGTACTTGAGGTGTCCTTAAAACCCACATCACCGATCATGAGTTCCTCCACTCTCCAATGTGATGTTCGTCACGACTCATCCCATATTGCCGAAGTTTTCCCTCTCCTTTACACTTCACCAGAAACTGAGGAAGCTTGTGCGTTCAACTACGTCAGGAAAACAAACTTCACCAAGGGCAATGCTACGTACCCATACATGAACCATTCAAATTTGTCTTACACGAACAACAACGCTTACACAGTTCCACCTGGATATAACAAATGGTATGGGCAACGCAACAATGTGACCTATAATGGAAACAATGACAATAGAAACATGGTGACAGTCTCCACTTATACGAACAGTGCTCATCGCATGAGTAATTCCAGGGACCCAGTTCCAACAAATCAACCTGTCCCTCAGAAGTCCCCCCTTGAAGATGTTCTTGCCCGTTTCATGCAACAAACGCAAGCATCCATTGAGACGAACGCCCAAGCTATACAACGGATAGAACAAAAACTTAAGGAGAAGGGAAGATTTCTGGGACAACCAATCCCGAACCCCAAGGGCAAGGAAGTTGCTTTGGTGACGGAAACTCCGTCTACTTCTACACCGCTTATTAAGTAAAAAATGGTCCAAACACTTAGGTCAGAAAAACAGGTTGACAATCAGATTAACTACAAACCGAGTCCTAGCATTGTGACTCCGACGACACCTGTTGCACCACCTAAGGGTCCAGCTAATGAGGCTACACCTCTAAGCCAAAGAAACATACCCGTGAGATTGTGGATACTCCACAGACTTACAATCCACCCATGCCTTACCCCCAAAGACTCACACGGTCTCTAAACGAAGTACAGCAGAGGAGGTACTTAACGTGTTCAAACACATAAACATTAACATACCTTTCCTCACGACTACCAAACAGATACCTACCTATGCTAAGGTCTTGAAGGACTTGTGCACCGCAAAGAGGAAAACAAATGTGCCCAAAAACGCGTTTGTTGCGGAAGAATTCTCTGCACTTGTCCAACACAACAGTGTGGTAAAATACAAGAACCCTGGAAAACAAACCATACCCTGCAAGCTTAATGGAAAGTTCATAGGTAAAGCTTTGTTAGACCTGGGAGCAAGTGTCAATCTCTTGCCTTACTCCCGATACACTAGTTTGAGTGTAAACAACATGAAAGCCATGAACATGTCTTTACAACTGGCCGGCAGATCATTGAAAGTAGCAAGACGAATAGTTATGGATCTCTTAGTCAAAGTGTTCGACTTTTACTATCCTGTTGATTTTGTGGTGTTGGACACTGAACCTACTGCCGATGACTCGGTTCCCATCATCCTTGGCCGACCGTTTTTTGCCACCTCTAATGCTCTCATTAACTGTCGGAATGGTTCTATGGTTTTCACTTTTTGCTCTATGACCGTTGAAGTAAATATTTTTAACCTTAGCCAACAACCCCCTGATCTTTCTTTATCTGAAGATGTGTGCCTTCTTGGTTCTTTACCTTCTGAGATGGTGCATAATTGTACCCTGAAGATCCAGTTGTTCATTGTCTTGCCATGCATAATGTTGACTTTGACATCGACATCGACTAATCTATTGCCCAAACCAGTGCTCTTCTTGATTCTGTGCTTATCTTTGAACCTAAAGATCCTGAGGCCCTTGATTAGGTTTGTTGTATTGATTCTGAGTCCCAAGTCGAGACCATCATTTAACCTCATGTTACTCTGAATCATCTTCCTCCCGAGCTGAAATATGCCCATCTTGATTCAGACGGTAGTCATCCTGTTATCATTTCTTCATCTCTTACTACCGAACAGGAGAGTCAGCTTCTTAAAGTTATTCAAGAGCATCGTTCTGTTATTACCTGGTCTACCCACAACATTAATGGCATTAGCCCTTCTGTTTGTTCTCATTGTATTCATCTTTAGGACGATGCTAAAACTTCCCGTGAACGTCAAAGACGTCTTAATCCTGCTATGAAAGAAGTTGTTCATGCTGAAATTCTTAAACTCTTAGATGCATGTGTGATTTATCTCATTTCTGATAGTCTTTGGGCTAGTCCTATTCATGTGGTTCCTAAGAAGGCTTGATACAGTCACCCGGAAGGATCACTTTCCTCTTCTGTTCATAGACCAGATGTTAGAACGCCTGGCTGGTCATTCCTTCTGTTGTTTCTTAGATGGTTACTCCAATTATAATCAGATTCCTATCACCCCTTAAGATAAAGAGAAGACGACTTTCACCTGCCTTTTCGGTACTTTCGCTTATGCCCATATGCCTTTCGGTTTGTGTAATGCACCTGCTACCTTCCAGAGGTGTATGTTACAAATCTTTAGTGATATGGTTGAACGATTTATGGAGGTGTTTATGGATGACTTCTTCATATATGGTTCGTCTTTTGAAGAGTGTCTTAGTCATTTTTCCTTGGTTTTTCAGCGTTGGATTAAGAAGAATTTGGTATTTAACTGGGAAAAGTGCTATTTCATGGTCAGAAAGGGAATAGTTTTGGGTCATGTAGTCTCTCCTGAGGGTATCCAGGTTGATAAACCTAAAGTAGATCTTGTTTCATCCTTGCCTATTCCTAAGTCCATTAGGGATATTCGAACCTTTCTAGGCCATGTAGGATTCTATCGGCGCTTTATCCAAGATTTTTCAAAGAAAGCTAGCCCCTTAACCAATTTATTGCTTAAGGATGCACCTTTTGATTTCACAAAAGACTGCAAGACTGCCTTTGAAAATCTTAAAACTGCCCTCAGGACTACACCCATCATTAGGCCACCTGATTGAAGTAAACCCATTGAGCTGATATGCGATGCGTCAGACTTTGCTGTCGGGGTTGTTTTAGGTCGACGTCTAGATGGTAAGCCCCATGTCATATATTATGCTAGCAAAACTCTTAATGATGCTCAACGTAATTACACTACGACTGAGAAAGAGTTGTTATCCATAGTATATGCTCTTGATAAGTTTCATGCTGCCCTTAGATTCCTCCCCTCCAAGAAGGAAACTAAACAACGCATTATTCGTTGGATTATGTTGCTTCAAGAATTTGATATTGAAATTAAAGATAAAAAAGGGACAAAAAATGTAATAGCCGACCACTTGTCTAGACTCGACCGTCCTGAGGATTCTAGTGTCATTTCTGATAACTTTCCTGATGAGCTTCTTTTTGCAATATCGAATGCTCCATGGTTCGCAGATATAGTCAATTACTTGGCTAGCAACAAGTTTTCAAGTCCTTGGAATAAGCAAGACAGATCCAAATTTTTTGCTAATGCCAAGCATTATTTGTGGGATGACCCTTATCTTTTTAAGTACTGTCCTGACCAGATCATTCCTCGTTGCATTCCCAACTGGGAGCAACAAGAGGTCCTTAAGTTCTGCCATGAGCATGAAGAAATGTTGGCTAGAGCTAAGGGCAACATGATCCGTGAAAGGAAAAATACAAAGAAATCTCCAAACTAGTGAGATTAACCAAATGTTGAAAATCAAAAGTTTGAAGAATTCCAGAAAAGCCAGAATCTTTCAAAACATCAAGAAAAGCAAAAGAAATGAAGATTCCAAAAATTGGCTAGAGCATCATTGAATTTTCCCAAAGAAGATGAAAAACACTTTTTCCCAAGAGAAAAATTATAAAATTTCTCCAAGTGTTGTTATTACAAATCACAATTATTGAAGGCCCGAATGTTCCAAAAATATCTCACAAAAGCCTTTTCCATTTCTAGCCCTATCCTAAGCCCAGTTATAACCTATTACTGTCATTTGTAAATCTAAGCTGATATGGTAGGATGTGGCGAGTGAGTGAGAAGATGCTAAGGTTAAAAACCCGACATCTCAAACAAGGCTAATTTCTCCATTCTTTGAGACTACGTTTATTCCATTACACCAATCCGTTCTTATTGATATGTGTGAGATGTTCGTCCATCTTCTTTCCTCACATAGAGGTAAAATGATAAACACCATCTTTGAGTGACTTTTATTTCTGAGTGTATATCTGTGAGGCAGCTGTGAGGCAGAAGTCAAAGCGACCTTTCCAATGGTGACTTAAGACCTGTGGTAGTATGTGTACATGCATGTCTTTGATGCATTTGAAATCGTTATGCTTATTTCTCATTCATTTGTAGTAAGCTATCTCATATGAACGGTTTTACAATACTTATCGTTATCTTCGATATACAGTACGAATGACATCTATTTCTGATGTAAATGGTAGAACATCTTTTTCTTTGGATTAGTCATTGTAGTATGTTTGTGGGTATGTTCTCTGGAAAACCCCCAGGAGACTATAACTCCTCCACCTGGGAAGTCATTGTGGTTTTAAAGCCTTGATGCATATTGTTAATGCAATCACCCTAGTTTTATTTCTCTTTTGAGTCCTTATTTCTTTTCTTCTCAAGCAAAGTGTTATTTGGGGGTATTTAATAAGTCCCCAAAAGTAAATATTTATACCCCAAATAGGACCTTGTATGCATAGCACTTAACATATATTATTGTGTTATATCTATTGATTAGTGCTTTCTTGTCATTTGTGTAGGTTTCATGAGCCGAAATGCGAATATTGTGTTAAAGCCCGCCAAAAGCTAAGAAAATCCACTAAGAGGATACTATTTGCACAAGAATGAAGAATTGATACTTGCACCCGCAGAGTTGCGGAGGGTGATCAGTCCTAAAAAGTGTATATTTATCCCCTGAATAACACCTTGTTTGTATAGCACTTAGCTTATATTATTGTATTATATCTATTGATTAGTGTTTTCTTGTCTTTTGTGTAGGTTTCATGAGCCGAAATGCGAATATTATGTAAGTGCCCGCGAAAAGTCGAGAAAAACAAGCAAAAAGGTGTTATTTGCACATAGAAAGGAGAATCGATATTTGCACCCACAAGATCTGTTGTGGGCACCCCACGGTCAGCTCTGTTGACTTGGCTTTAGGTTAAAGTGGGGCGGTCCAATTCTCAGCCCAAACCGGGTCCTATTGGAGCCCACAAGTCAGAATTTGTATTTTAAGTTTTATTTAAGTCCAAACTTAAAAATGCTCCACAAGAAGATCCAGAAGTCTGATTTGGGCCCATGAGCTATCAAACTGAAGGTCTTGGTCCAAACTACAACTTAAGTCCAAGAGAATTAGGTTTTTCCAATTACCTAATACCTCTAGAAGACCAACAGCAGCAGCCACGAATTTGACCTAATTTGGAAGTTTTTGCATGCAAGTATTCTACTTTGTAATGTCTATATAAGAGAAGTAATAGTTAAGGTTTAGGTAGCTTTTTATTAATTGAAGATTGAAGAGAAAAGTTCATCTTCTTCTTCTTCTTTTGTATCAAACTCATTATTCAATATCAATTCCATTATTTTCCCTTTATGATGTCTTGTGATTTATTTATTTATTCCATGGTGTCATCATCAAGGATGAGTAGCTAAATCTCCTTAGGGGGATGGTGGAGGCTCTCTAGATGATGCAAAAGCACCATGTTTGTTCTTATTGTTCATTGTGATTCAATGTTCTTAATGTTTATTTGCTTCTAATTCGCGATATGAAGTAAGTATGATTATTTGCATGTTATTGTTATCCATGATGTTAAAATACTATTGTTAGGGTTTAGGGAGACCTAGCTTTAATGGTTGTGTTTATATTTATTGTAGATGTGTAGTGAAATAGCTGAGAGGTGATTATTACATATTTGCAGTTTATATCTTTTATTGGAACCTTTTTGCATTTAAATTGATAGCCAAAAGGTGACGGTTTATTTATGAATCAATATGTTGAATTAATTAGATTGAATAGCTGAGAGGTGACGGTTTAATTAATAAAACATATTCAATAGCATGCATAAGAGAATTTCGTTTTAATTAGGTGGAATAGCTGAGAGGTGACTAATTAATTGTTATAGTTTGAACATGAAGGAACAACATGTTATGTTTAAATGATTTAGTTTGTGGATACCAACTCTTCCCCCTATGTTATCATATATCTTCTTTACATCTCTACCATATTCTTAAGTTACGGTTTACTTATTATTATTGCCTATAGAAAGTAGAATCAATCTCCAATCTTTTAATTGATTCCCTTGGTGTTCTTTAACCATTGTTTGCTATTGTGTTTGAGCTAAGATCTCCCCCTCTGAGGTGGGTACGACCCTTGCTTGTTACTTGTCTACTTTGATATCCAATTTATACAGGCACAAGAAGGAACTTCAATATAAATCTATCTTTTGATTAGTAGACGTCAAAAACCTACTATCAGAGGGCACACCGTGGACTGGTCCTATGGACCTTATTTTATGTCCAAGATGGGTGGCCCAAATCTCAGCCTAAACCGAGTTATAATGAAGCCCACAAGTCAGAAAATCTATTGAAGCCTTTATTAAAATCCAATCTTAAAAAGGCTCTACATGAAGATCCAGAACTCTGATTTGGTTCCAAGCGCTGTCTATCTGAAGGTCTTGGTTCAAGCTACAACTTAGGCTCGAGAGAATTAGGTTTTGCTGAAGCTTTGCTTCTTATATAAGGCCTACAGCAGCAAGCACGAATTTGCAAGTAATATGCTTTGTATTCTCTATATAAAGTGAAGTAGTAGCTTGGGTTAGGCTAGTTCATGTTTTCATAAGAAAAGTTCTTCTTTTGTATTGAACTCAATCTTCTTATTCTCAATATTAATCCAATCATTTTTTTCTTTATGATGTTGTGTTATTTATTTATTTATTCCATGGTGTCATTATTAAGGATGAGTAGCTAATTTCCTTTTAGGGGGAATGATTGAAGCATTCTAGATAATGCAAAAGCACCATGTTTGTTGTTAATGTTCATTGTAATTCAAAGTACTTAATGCTTGTATTAGATTAATTAGAGATATGTGATGGAATAGCTGAGAGGTGACTATCATATATCTAGAATCAACCTCTTTTATTGGACCCCTTTTGTAATTAAATTGAATAACCGAGAGGTGACGGTTTGATTATGAATTAATATCTTGATTTAATTAGATTGAATAGCTGAGAGTTGACGGTTTGATTAATGATACATGTTCAATAGCATGCATAAGTGAATTTTGTTCTAATTGAGTGGAATAGCTGAGATGTGACTACTTGATTATTATAGGTATTGAAGATTAATTGGAATAGTTGAGAGGTGACTAATTAATTGTTATAGATTGAACATGAATGAATGACATGTATGTTTGCATGATTTAGTTTGTGGATATCAAGTCTTCCCCCTCTTCATCATAAGATCTTTTTTACATCTTTATCCATCTTCTTAAGTTAGTTTAAGTATTACTTTATTTATTTATTGCATGTAGGAAGTAGAATCAATCTTCACCTTATTTGTTGATTCACTTGTTGTTCTTTAACCATTGTTTTCTATTGTATTTGCGCTAAGAACTTCACCTTCGAGGTGGGTACGACCGTTGCTTGTTACTTGTCTACATTGATAACCAAAATTTACAGACACAAAAACGAAATCAATATAAATCTATCTTTTGATTAGAAGGATACACTTTTGTCCTCTATCATAATGTCACTTACAAACTCATCACCAAAATCCGCAAATTTCTCATAATATCATAAAGACCCATGAGATCATCCATACTCTAAGGGAAAGAAAAGGGGGGGGGGGGGGGGGGGGGGGGGGTGGGGGAGGATTGGATTTTAACAATGTCTCTTTCTCTAATGAAAGACTAGATGGTGCTCTTGTCCGTCATACGGAAACAATTTTTATTATGGATTGTGTTATTCACTCTGATCTCACAGATATTAAAGTTATTAGATTTTTTTTTTTTTTTTTTTATACTTGGACTAATATTTCCACGCGAGCAAGTAGAATATGTACCGGAATTGATAGATAGGTGTATGATGAATTGGTGATCCATTTATGGTGTTATGTATTCCCTGGATTTTTATTTTTAATTTATTTTTTTAATAAAATCATATCTTTTTTTTATAAGCTAAAAGAATTGCACAAAAGTGGAGGACAAACGCGCTACAAGTTGCGCCATAAGTCCTTTTTGAATAACAAAACCAATCTGTCTAAAAACATATTCAATTTTTTTTATTTTTTTGCAAGTAAAGCTACGGTTAGGTAGACCATCACTTGAGTTAATGAATGAAAAATTATAATTTATCATATAAGGTGTCTAACATATCATCATTGATATCCCTGCAAACATCAGGTGGTGGTCTAACAAATACAGAGATCATCCTTAAGAAACCCTTGTTTAGCCAAGTAATTAACACAATGGTTGTTTTCTCTAAAAGAGTCCTCGAATGTAACTTTCTCAAACTGCTCCATGAGTTTGAATATGTTTGTATTCGACAAGATTTACACTTGGTAAGTCTGTAATTAATCAGATTAATGATTTTAATAAGGTCTGTTCTGATATAGCAAACATTGATGTGATACTATCTGATAATGAGAAATGTATAATTTTGTTATGTTCATTACCATCTTTATGGAAAACAACAGTTGATTATTTTCTTGCAAATAAAAAGACCACAAAGTAGTTTGTCTATGACGATGTTATTTTCGTGGTACAATCCAAAGCCATTAGAAGAAAACAAAGTTGATGATGAAGTTCAGAGTGAGGGTATGTATGCTAAAGGCACATCATTACATAGAGGTTCGTCGAGTTCAAAAAGTCACTCTAAATCTGGAAAAAGGTATTTGGAGGATAATTAGTGCTATTATTGTCATAACATGGGTCATTATAGTAAAGATTGTCCTAAGATTAAGGCTAAGGAAGAGAAAAAAGAGAAATCTTATCCGAGTTGTTAACATTGCTTAAAGTAGTGATGAGGTAGCCAAATTTATTAGAGGTGATGAGAATGAGTTGTCAACAGTAGCTGAGGGATGGTTTCTAAATTCAGCCGTTTTGTATCATATGTTTTCGGACAGCGAGTCTTTCACAACATATAGAAAAGTGAATGGCGGTAAAGTCTTTATAGGCAATTCGAATGCGTACAAAACAGTTGGTGTACGGATCAAGACACATGATAGAGTTGTTAGAACCTTAACAGAAGTCAGGCATGTTCATGATTTGAGAAAGGGTTTGATTTCTTTAGGTGTACTCTATGATAGTGGCTACAAGTTGAATGGTCTCTTGAAGGTTTACTATGATGACAGGTTATATTTGATTGGTGAAAGACATGGAATCCTATATTTTCTTATTGAAGAAATAGTTTCGGGTGGAGTTGTGGATATGGTTTCTCAAGTGGTTGATGAGAAACAATTAAACCATTCAGTTATAGCATATGCGGCTAGGGCATACGAGTAAAAAATAAGGTTTGTCTATATTGAGTGAAAAAGGTTTGCTTGGTGCCCAGAAAGCTTGCAAGCTCGATTTCTTTGACATAGGGGAATTTGGCAAGTAGTGCAGAGTTCATTTTCGAACTGGTGTTCACCACACTAAGGGTATTAAATTATATACGTTCAGATCTATGGGTCCTTTGATTTTGGCCCACAAGGTAGATCAATGAGCCCATGTATCAAATAAATTTTTATATTCTCTTGAGTATGTTAATAACTAAGGTAATATTAAAACTAGTATAGAAGTAAGTTTAAAGTGTCAATCCACGCCAAGGAATTGGGTAACTTGTATGATGAAAGTGAATGATATATGAATGTTGTTTTGAAAATAGGTTTTTCATATAATTTGAATAGAATATTAATGTAAACTAGCTAAACTAAATTAAACTAAGAAAACAAGTAAAATATAGGATTGTGAATATGATATGGAATTAGGGTTCAACTTCACCATTCTAGATAAATATCAAATCCTATCGATGTTTATTGTTTACCATGCTCTAACTAATTCTATCTCTAACAATCTAGTTGGAAGTACATTATCATTTACTCGACCTAGACAATCTACTCACCTTAAGATACTAGTAATGTCTTTGCATAGAACTCTTTTAATAGAACCTAAGGGCCTCGAAACATACAATAATGACTTATGACCTCTCATAATAGATACACGTCAAAAGAAGTAATATTGCACATCTCTCTTAAAAATATCCAATTAATTAATTTCTTTCTCTCGAATAGTAAATTAACTAACTAACGCACATGAGGTAGGGAAAACTTCCACACATGTAAAAAGATCTTCTTTTTTTTTATTAATAATAAAGAACAATGAATAAAAATTATTCTAATGTCATCAATCCCAAAATAATTACCTTTTCATGCATGAAGAACAACTTACATATCAAAAATCATCTACTTACCTAGAAGGCTTGTTTCACCCCATGGAAAGATTAGATGAACATGATGGATAATGATGAAAATATGGATGAAAGTAAAAGGCATATCTAAACAGTTGAATAGAAATACTAAAGTTAAATTGCATAAAACTTAAACAAACTTGAATGTAAAGGCATGAACATGATTCTTCTTCTTCTTAATGAAACTACATCTAGGGCTTGATACTTTGTTTATGAGATAAAACATCCTTCAAAACGAGGAGAACATAGCTTATATACATAAGGAATCCTAGCTAGTTTCACGAAAATTGCTCTTTAAGAAGATAAAACTTATCAAATAAGTTTCCTTGACCTATGGTTGCCCATTTCACAGCTTCCATTTTAGACCCTTGATATGAGTTGAATGGACTTCAATTGAGCCTTACACAAAATTCCAACTTTGAATTTTGACTTGTCTATCTTGTCGTCTACAAAACTGCAGTTTGTCAGATTTTCAGGCCTCTTTTTTAGCTGCTTCCTTAACTCTTTTTGTTGATGTTTCCTAACAGTTTTTAAGTACGAAATGAGAGCTTTCTAACTGTTCCTTCAAATCCCAAATCGTAGCTTTAACATACTCTACCGAGGGCTTAAAGTTGTTTTGTTAACGCAGCATTCTACACTTTTTTTTCGCCATTTTCTTCGTTTTGCACTTTCTTCATGTTTTATGCCTACAAACATGTAAAACAAACAATACCACACATATCATATCACTTTATAAATTAACTTGGGACAAACATGTGTACTTTAGGGGGCTTAACTATACACTTTTTGGCACTTATCATCCTTCTAGAACACTTTCTAAGGGAGGATCGAGGTGGTTTGTGACCTTTATCAATGACTTCTCACGGAGAGTTTGGTTGTACACCATGAAACACAAAAACGAAGTCATCAATTAGTTTAAGAGGTGGAAATTTATGGTTGAAAAATAGACTGGCCATGTTGTGAAAAGAATACGTTCTGATAATAGTAAAGAATACACTGAAGACCCATTGAAAGAGTATTACGCAGAACAAGGTATCGTTAGACACTTCACATTAAAGGACAACAGAATCAAGTAGTTGAGCGTATGAATCGCACGAGATAGCACGGTGCATGTTATCAATGCAGGATTGGGTAAAGTATGGTGGGTTGAAGCAGTAAATATGGCGTGCTATCTCGTGAATCGATCACCATCTACAGTCATTGATTGTAACACACCGATGGAAGTTTGGTCTGGTACACCTCTTGATTGTTCAAATTTGAAGGTGTTTGGTTGTCCTTCTTATTTTCATATCAGAGAAGATAAGTTAGGAGACATAGCTAAGAAAGCTAATTTCTTCATAATCTAGAAGGTCTAAAAGGTTATTGTCTATGGTGCCCAGAGTTGAATAAATTTCAAATCAATCGTGATGTGACATTTAATGAGAAAACAATGTTTGATTATAAGAAGTTCAAAGGTTGGGAATCTTAACAGGAGGGTGGTGATAATGACAGTGATGGTGATGATACCATGCAGGTGGAGTATAGTGTTCCATATTTGTCTACATCAGATAAAGAGGTGATTGCATTACAGGTACCTACAGGTCAGAAGTTACTATGGATTCACAGGTAACTATGGACTCACAGGTAACTGTAGACACAAATTCAGACAGAGAGTGTAAATGATAAGATATTTAAATAGGAGGTTCCTCTTCAAGATATTTTACAACAACAAGAGCATCATCATGATTGGCCACCTTTAGCATCTCAACATGAACAAAGTTTGAGAAAAGCGCCAGTTTGACTTAGTTTTGAGGATAGTGCATCTTATGCATTATCAATATTTTGTAATGATGAGCCTTCTACCTTTAAAGCGGCCATGAGGAGTTCTCATTCTGATGAGTGAAAATCAGCGATGGATGAAAAAATTAAATCTTTTCATAAGAATATTACTTGGGAACTTGTAAAGTTACCTAAGGGTCAGAAGTCGATTGGTTGCAAGTTGGTTTTCATATTGAAATATAGTATTGTAGACTCAAAGGATACAACTAGTGGTGTACGTTACTAGGTAAGATTAGTGGCTACAGAATAAACAAACAACTGCTAGCTTAGTTGGCTTGTTATCCCTATCAAACACTCCCACGAGTGAGAGGTTGTGAGTCTAATTACCATCAACAGTGTTTGGGAGAATTTCTCATGTAATTCTTAGATGGGTCAACCTTTGGGCCTGGTTCGAGATTACGAGGCCCATGCTCTTATGATGATGATATATGGTTAGGTGTTGTCCCATGATGATGATGTGGCTAGGTCAGTGAAAGCAAGTCCCTGATTAGCAGACTTGCTCGAGTTGCAAGGTGGCGGTGTGGACGCTTAGGTGGTAGCATCAGTAGCCTTTGGGCCTTGTCTTTGTAAGCCCTTTGGGCCCTGTCCTTGTAATCCTTCGGGCCATGATTAATATACCAATTTTATTTATTTATTTTTTTAGAAAAAAAAAAAAAAGGTGGCTACAGAATATGTACAAACAGAAGGTGTAGATTATAATGAAGTTTTCTCTTCAGTTGTTAAACACACTTCCATCTGAGTCATGTTAGCTTTGGTGACGCAGTGCGATTTAGAGCTTGAGTAACTTGATGTCAAAATTGCTTTCTTGCATGGAGATTTAGAGCATGACATATATATGTTACAGCCCGATGGTTATAAATTTGTTGGTAAAGAAGATTATATGTGCAAACTGACGAAGTCCTTGTATGGATTGAAACAAACACCACAACTATTTTATAAGAAGTTTGACACGTTTATGTTGAAGCAAGGGTGCAAAAATTTGATCCATAAACTCGTGAAGTGTATTGATTAATCGAACAATTACAAAGCAAGCCTTGTACAGACTGAGATGGGATGGGGGTTGTGTGTACCCTAGGTAAAAAACCCGACAGGTGTCACCAATGGCTGTATAAGAAGCTAAACCGGGAGCACCTGAGCAATAGCCAGCCAAGCCTGGGCTATCGGGTAGGGACCAACCCGGTTTCAAGATATCCGAATACGCTCTGTGGACCTTAACTCACCGGATAGTCCACTATCAATGGGTGGAGCCCCGGTTACTGTATAAGAAGTTGAACCGTGGGCTCCCATACATCAACCAGGCCCACCTCAGTCAAGTAGGCTAGGTCTGGCCCAGTAAGGTCCAGCAGCGACAGGGGCTCATCCAAAGGCTTAGCACAGAAGTCCAGAGGACCTGGCCAGGGAGTATGTAGTGTAGATTGGGCCTCCGGTCAGAGGAGTCAAGCCCAAGTCTTTGCTTTCAGGCTTGGTCAATCCAAGTCCCAACCAACTGGATAAGTCCAGCGAGATTCCAGGCCAACAAAACCCATGGTTCTAGCCCGTTGGAGAAGATAGAGGAAACCCAGGTTGAACTAGGACTTATCAGAAGATGCCACGTGGCAGTCATCTTGGTCAAAGGGGATTCAAACCAAGGAGATAACCGCTCGGCAGCATGCAAGCTATCTCCACGGAAAGCATCTTCATAGTTGAACAACTCGAGTTCGTGGAGTCAAAACTGGAGGGGTGGTTGAGCCAGCCTCCTCCGGCCCACTACAAATACAGGAGTTCTAAACCTCCTGAACTACGAGTCTTTCACTGAGCAAACTCCATTAGAGCTTAGTGGAAGCAGAGACTTGATTCCAAGTTCATCATCTTCGATACGTAGGCAGCCTGATCCCAATCAGGCCCAGTCTCACTGTATACCACCCATCTTATCTCTGTCTATACAAGGCTTTCTTTGTAACTGTACGATTAATATATACACATCTCGAGTTTGTGGATCAAATTTTTGCACCCACACTCTTTGGCGCCCACCGTGGGGTTGAATCTCCCATCAGTTCCAGAGCCTTGCAAGGAATCTCATTCCAGTCATACCGGAGTTACTGCAGCAATGGCTGGATGTAAGAGATGCCCAACTCGTTCCAACAATGGAATGAGTCTAGTTACTGAAAGTCAGACAGAGAACCTTTCTCCTCTGTCTCCGGTTCTTGAAGCAACACAACCGGTGAATCAAGAACCAATTCTCGAGAGTGAGGGCCACGATCAGGCCTCGCAGCACTCTGAAAGTGGACAGCCGGAGGCAGAGAACTTAGTGGTGCAAATCACTAACAATCCTGGTGATCCTAATGCGGTCAACCGGACCTTCAGGATACCAGCTTCACAAGATCCTGAACCTTCCAAGGCAACCGTTACAAGAAGAGTCCAGAGAATCTCTCCCCTGACAACGGGAGGAGGTTATACTGAGCAACAAAAGGGAAAAGGACCAGCGGTCGAGTCTCCAACTGCAATCATCAAGCGGCTGACCAGGAAAAATGCAGAATTAAGGAGAAAGAAGATAACCAGGGCCGGAGAAAGCCAGTCATCTTCAACCCTGTCTTCGAGTCCATCTCCTCAGAAGAAGATAAAGCCAAGGTCAAGCAGTGACCGGAGTCTTACCCCTCATAGCCATGGTCCCCATCCTGTCTGGGACAGGCTAGCACCAGGGAGAGATAGGATGTCTATCTCTCCAGTTCAGAGACATCGCCGCGGACGCACAAGAACACCCGGGCCGCGTGATGGCCGCAGGATTGCCCGCAGCAGATCTGTCGAAGAAGCCATTCCTCTAGGGAGACTGCGTCGGAGGAGGCACCAGAGTACTCCCCCGGCACGCCACGGACAGAGATCAAAGTGCCCTCAAAGGGTCCACATTCATCAGAGACAACCGGAGCTGAATATGGAACAGATGAATCAACTCAAGCTGCAAGAGATGATCGATCTTCTTGTATCCAACAAAGCCAACCGGAGTCATATAGTCCCTGCCAGCTTCAAGCAACCGCCCTTCGAACAGTATGACGAGACAAACGGTTGTCTGGTTCAGCATGTTATGAACTATAAAAGTACCATGGCCATCTGGGACCATGATGACAAGCTACTAGCGAAAATATTTGCTGCTTCACTCAAAGGCGAAGCACAGATGTGGTATCACAATCTGCCACCCGCATCCGTCCGCATATTCGTACAACTAGCTGAGTTGTTCGAAGAGAAGTACCAGTTCAATCTGAAGACCAAAAAGGAGTTGAAGTCCTGTTCTCCCTACAGATGGACCGGAGCGAAACAGTCAAGAATTTGGCCCGGAAGTTCCGAACCCTACTATCTGAGGTACAGGACGCATCTGATAGTGTCGTTATTCAAGCTTTCAAGTATGCCTTCAATAGCAACCATGAGGAATTGTATCGGTCAGTGGCGAAGAACCCACCCTCCTCTGTTTCAGTCTTGCTCGAGAAAGTGGAAAGGTATACTCAGGAGGAGGACGACCTGAAAGCCAGAAGAAAGAGACTTGCCGGAGGCCAAACCTTCGAGAAGCCGCAGAAGGCATAGGAAGAAAGCTCCGGCAGGGATAGCAAAGAAGTAAAAGCCCCTGACAGGAACATGGACAGTAAGGGGAAAGCGCCGGCCCGGCAACCCGACCGCCGGTCAGAGAAGCCTACCGGGGGCGAACGCAAGGAAAGGGAGTTCACTCCCTTGAGATTCCCTCTCGAGGAAGTATTCACAAAGATCAAGAACAGAGGGTTGCTCAACAAACCTGCCCCCCTTCCGGCAGACCCGGAGGGCATAAGAGATACGTCCAAGAAGTGTGATCATCACAACGACTTTGGTCACGAGCTGAAGAACTGCAGGTCATTGAAGTATGAAATGCAGCGCCTGGTCGACGTCGGCCTCATTCCTGACATGATACAGACCGGAGCAGTCGAACAGGTGAAAACTGGAGATCGAATTGTATATGTCTGCCATGTGCAGACACCCGGTTCTTTTAAGACAGAAAGGAAGAATTGCACTCGAGAAAAGCTCCGTTGGATAGGGCATGTCCATGAAGTTGGACAGCTCAACTACAACGACGGGACGAACACTGAGTCCATTGTCCCCGGAGGTTTGACATTCACCGAAGAAGACGAGAGGGGCGGGCATTATCCGCACAATGATGCTCTAGTCATCACAGCATGGATTGGAGTCTACCGGGTCCGGCGAATCATGGTCAATGTCGGCAGCACCTCCAGTGTTATGTTCTCATGCGCCTACAAAGCTATGGAGCTATCTAAGGGTTTCATCGAATCTGATGAGACTCTTATCTATGGATTCAACGGGGAGCCACCACAGTCCTCTGGGCGAGTCCACCTACCAATCACGGTGGGGTTCAACACCGTCGGGATAGACTTCCTGCAAGTTGACTCCCCCTCCTGCTAGTCCACCTTCCATCAGAGTCTCAAATTCCCGACTCCCAACGGAGTCTGGAGAGTCAGGGGAGACCAGGGGAGACCAGGGGACGGCATTCAAGTGCCATCTCGATGCTTTCAAAGGAAAGTCCATCTCCGAAACCAATGAGAACACTATCTTCCTGACAGACTCTCATCAATAGCAACCAGCTCCCGGCAAGTCTGCCAAGGGGAAGCCAGACACAAAAGCCGGGATATTACCAGCGGTCGACGAGCTGGAGGAAGTTATTGTTGGATCGGAGTCCCACAAGACAACTTACATCTCTTTCGGTCTACCGGAGGCAGAGAAGGATTCCATGATCACTCTGCTCCGGCGGAATCACAACGTCTTCGCGTGGAGTGTCAACGAGATGCTAGGAATAGACCTTGCGGTCGCCTGCCATAAGCTAGACATTGATCCTCAGTACAAACCGGTCAAGCAGAAACCAAGACGAATGGCACTGGATCGGAAACTGGCGGTCAACGAAGAAGTCGATCGGCTACTCTCAGTCAACTTCATCAAGCTGATCATCTACCCTACCTGGGTTTCTAACATCGTGGTCGTCCCGAAAAAGAATGGTAAGATTCGAGTTTGCATCGATTTTACTAATCTTAACAAAGCATGTCATGTGCACCCATATCCACTCCCTAGGATCACAGACATGGTAGACGCCACCGCCGGCTATCAAAGATTGTCCTTCATGGACGCCTACTCCGATTCCAACCAGATTCCATTTCACGAAGAAGATCAGGAACATACCGCATTATATTCATCACCGACTGGGGGCTTTACTGCTACCGGGTGATGCCATTTGGTCTGAAGAATGCCGGAGCGACAAATCAGAAGTTGGTCAACACCATCTTCAAGGAGCTCATAGGCCGGACCATGGAAGTCTACATAGACGACATGGTGGTCAAAACCAGGGAGAAAGACAATCATTTGCGAGATCTGCAACAGACATTCGACATCCTGATGCGGTACAACATGAAGCTGAATCCAGCCAAATGTTCTTTTGGTCTTTCTTCCGACAAGTTCCTTGGCGTTCTCATGACCAACCGGGGCATAGAAGCCAATCCAGATCAGATCCGGGCAGCACTACAGAGCCCCGACAGCTATCAATCGGTTCAGCAGGTGTTGTTGGTTTTGTGAAGGCATTACCCGGTGGGAGTGATGTGCCACAAAGTGACCCCCGGAGCCACGACACCTTTACCGGCCGCCCATGTTGTGGCAATTCCACCCAGGGGCAAAGATTCCCTGGACAAGAAGGGCAACCCCCAGGGATACCAGAAAGAGCCGAGTATCAGGCCCAAAGATCCAGACATGCCGCTACCGGAGGTCTATCTCCTGGAGTGCGAACATTGGAAGGAAGTTCTCATGATAACCACCAGAGGACAAAAAAGAAGAAGAAATGAAGAAGCTTCACAGTCCGGCAACGAGCCAAGCACACAGGGCGAGCCGAGTCAACCATCACCGGGTCAGACACAGGACGCACCAGAATCGCAACTCGAAGACTGGAATCCTTGCCACACCAGAGGCCGGATAGAAGCATAGCCACCTTCAACGGAGTCGGACGAACCGGACCCGTCAGAGCCACCGCTCTCTCATGTCCACATCAATTTGGAGCTCCCGCCGGAGGAACCAATTGAAGACATTCCAGACAATCTGAATTCTGAAGTAGACAAAATTGACGCTGGGTTGCAGTCTAGCAACAATCAAGACTGGAGGAAGTCATACATCAACTTCCTCATCCACCATTTGCTACCTGAAGACCCAAAGCTGTCAGCCAAAATCAAGAGGGATGCGTGGAAATTCACTGTCATACTGCACCGGGAGTCACACAGGCTATACATGAAGAGCCATCGCTCCGGGGTTTTGTTCAGGTGTCTTACTCCAGAGCAAGGCCAGGTCATATTGAATGAGATCCATGCTGGGATCTGCGGCAACCATTCCGAGGGCAAAAATCTGGCGCAAAAGACAATGACCCAAGGATACTGGTGGTCGCACATGATGACTGACGCGAAGAAGTATACACAGGCATGCCTTCCATGTCAGAAGCATGCCCCGATAAATGAACTACATCCAATCCTGAGTGCATGGCCCTTCGCCAAGTGGGGACTGGATATTGTGGGACCGCTTCCAAAAGCTCCACAATTAGTCAGATTCCTATTGGTCGCTATAGATTTTTTCACCCAATGGGTTGAAGCAGTGCATTGGTACAGGTATGTGCCTCAGATGTCAGAAGATTTTTGTGGAAAGACATAATCTGCAAATTCGGAATCCCTCAAGAGCTAGTGTCTGATTATGGAAAGCAGTTCGACTGCGACAACATCTGGTTGTTCTGCAAATCCTTGGGGATCAAGCACAACTTCTCAGCCTCGTACTATCCTCAGGGGAACGGGCAGGCAGAGGCATCCAACTGGGTCATCTTGGATACACTCAAGAAGTGGATATGACAAGCGAGAGTAGGCCCTACAACACCTCCTCCGGTACCAGGAGACCATCAAAAGGGGATATGACAAGCGAGTCGTAAAGTGGAAATTCAATCTGGGTGACTGGGTCATGAGAAAAGTCAAAGTTATGACTGAGGATACAACCGCTGGAAAGCTTGGAGAAAACTGGGAAGGACCCTACATCATAGACAGACATGCTGAGAAAGGCTCATACTTCCTCAGAACTCTGTCCGGCGACCTCTTCTCCAGACCATGGAACTCTTTCCACCTCAAGAAATTCTACAAGTAATGTACTCTATTTGATGACTTCAATAAAGATTCTTTCCCATAAGAATTTGAGTACTTTGTATTATTTGCTGCTGAAATACCTAAGTGCAAGATCAAGTCTCCACTGAGGTCCAGGATGCCTGGACCTAGTTTTCGATCCTGTATAAGTCCTAAATGCTGAGTTATGCTCCTTTTAGGCCCAAGACGCCTGGACCTAGTTTCCGGTCTTGGAACCAGGGATGTCAGGGATCAAACCCAATCCAACCCAAGACGCCCGGACCTAGCTTTCGGTCTTGGAACCAGGGATGTCAGAGATCAAACCACATCCAACCCAGGATGCCTGGACCTAGCTTCCGATCCTGGCTAACTCCTAAATGCAGAGTTATGCTCCATTTAGGCCTAAGACGCCCAGACCAAGCTTCCGGCCTTGGAACAACGGATGTCAGGGATCAAACCATCCAACCCAGGATGCCCGGACCTAGTTTTCGATCATGTCTAAGTCCTAAATGCAGAGTTATGCTCCTTTTGGGCCCAAGACGCCCGGACCTAGCTTCCGGTCTTGGAACCAGGGATGCCAGGGATCAAACCCCATCCAACCCAGGATGCCCGGACCTAGTTTCCGATCTTGTCTAAGTCTTAAATGCAGAGTTATGCTCCTTTTAGGCCCAAGAAGCCCGGACCTAGCTTCCGGTCTTGGAACCAGGGATGTCAGGGATCAAACCCCATCCAACCCAAGATGCCCGGACCTAGCTTCCGATCCTGGCTAAGTCTTAAATGCAGAGATACACTCCTTTTAGGCCCGAGATGCCTGGACCTAGCTTTCGGTCTTGGAAATCTATCTTAAGAGCGAGGCTATCCACTCTTAAAAACCGGGGTCGTTAGGCGAGCTAGCCTTCCCTCGGTCGAAGCATGCAACATAGTGACAAACCCCCTTTTCAGTAGTAGACCATGAATCGCCATTGAGTCAGCAAGAAAAATAACTATTATCGTCCCAAGGAAAACTCCTTAAAACAATAAGGGGGCGAGGGAGATAGTCAGTTGTAATAAACGTTGTAAACAAGGTAAAGATATCGAACAAGATGTTTTTGCACTACCAAAATATTATTTTTATTTTCTTTTACAGAAAAGAATATGTACAAGAGGAAGTCCCCTGACAACCGGGACAAGAATCTTTCTACAAAATCTAAAGGAGCTAATACAAAATCTAAAGGAGCTAAGGTTGAGAAGAAGGATCGGGGCCATTACCGCCCTTCTTCGCCTTCTTCTTCTTCGCCTTCACCTTCTTCTTCTCTTCCTTGACCGAATGATACCCCAGCTTCTCCAACAGTACATATGCGGTGGCCAGTTCGCTCTGAAGAACCCAGATCCGTTGGGTAGCAGCGTCGAGCCTCCTGCTTTTTTCAGCAAGTTGGTCGTTCAAGGCAAATAGGCTCAAGTGCGCCTGACAAATGTTTTCGAAACAGGGGTTGGTCATCAGCTCTATACGGCGACCTCGGTCTTCGATCTCTAGAGTCATTTTCTCCCGCATATCCACAGTATACTTCTGGATGGTACTCCGGTCGTCAGCCATTCTTCAGCAGAAGCTTCAACAGCAGTAACAACAACA
This sequence comes from Aquilegia eximia, assembly GCA_023053565.1. NCBI lineage: Eukaryota > Viridiplantae > Streptophyta > Magnoliopsida > Ranunculales > Ranunculaceae > Aquilegia > Aquilegia eximia. The sequence goes on from JALIGU010000026.1 coordinate 837,497, forward strand.
ACAGAAACCGAGGAAAGAGAAGTGGATATCCTTCTACACCTCCGGTTTGCTATTTATAGAGGACAAAAGAAGCCCTAGTCCTTGATCCAAGGGATGCGGAATCGTCATCAAGAAGCGTGTCAAGGAAGGAATCCTCCGAATCTCAACAGCCGGGGAAGATATTGCTAAGATCTTTCCCAAGTAGATTTTCTACTTGACAAAGAGGGGGCGATGTGTGTACCCTAGGTAAGAAACCTGACAGGTGTCACTGATGGTTGTATAAGAAGCTAAACCGGGAGCACCTGAGCAGTAGCCATCCAAGCCTTGGCTATCGGGTAGGACCCAATCCGGTTTCAAGAGATCCGCATACGCTCTATGGACCTTGACTTACCGGATAGTCCACTATCAATGGGTGGAGCCTCGGTTACTGTATAAGAAGTTGAACCGTGGGCTCCCATACATCAACCAGGCCCACCTCAGTCAAGTAGGCTAGGTCCGGTCCAGTAAGGTCCAACAGCGACAGGGGCTCATCCAAAGGCATAGCACAGAAGTCCAGAGGACCTTGCCAGGGAGTATGCAGTGTAGATTGGGCCTCCGGTCAGAGGAGTGTAGCCCAAGTCTTTGCTTTCAGGCTTGGTCAATCCAAGTCCCAACCAACTGGAAAAGTCCAGCGAGATTCCAGGCCAACAGAACCCATGGTTCTAGCCCGCTGAAGAAGATAAAGGAAACCCAGGTTGAACCAGGACCTATCGAAGGATGCCACATGGCAGTCATCCTGGTCAAAGGGCATTCAAACCAAGGAGATAATCGCTCAGCAGCATTCAAGCTATCTCCACGGAAAGCATCTTCACAGTTGAACAACCCAAGTTCGTGGAGTCAAAACTGGAGTGGTGGTTGAGCTAGCCTCTTCCGGCCTAATACAATACGGGAGTTCTAAACCTCTTGAACTACGAGTCTTTCACAGAGCAACTCCATTAGAGCTTAGTAGAAGTAGAGACTTGATTCCAAGTTCATCATCTTGGATACGTAGGCAGCCTGATCCCGATCAGGTCCAGTCTCACTGTATACCCCCCATCCTATCTCTGTCTATACAAGGCTTTCTTTGTAAGTGTACGATTAATATATACGCATCTCGAGTTTGTGGATCAAATTTTTGCACCACAGGGGTATACAATGAGACTGGACCTGATGAGGATCAGGCTGTCTACGTATCCAAGAAAATGAACTTGGAATCAAGTTTTTGCTTCCACTAAGCTCTAATGGAGTTGTTTAGTGAAAGACTCGTAGTTCAGGAGGTTAAGAACTCCTGTATTTGTAGTAGACCAGAGGAGGCTGACTCAACCACCCCTCCGGTTTTGACTCCATGCACTCAGGTAGTTCAACTGTCAAAATGCTTCCGCCGAGATAGCTCGCATGATGCTGGGCGGTTATCCGATTTGAATCCCCTTTGACCAGGATGACTGCCATGTGGCATCCTCTGATAGGCTCTGGTTCAACCTAGGTCTTCCTTTATCTTATCCAGCGGGCTAGAACAGTGTGTTCTGTTAGCCTGGAATCTCGTTGGACTTATCCAGTTGGTTGGGACTTGGATTTGACCAAGTTTGAAAGCAAAGACTTGGGCATGACTCCTCGGACCGGAGGCCTAGTCTGCATTGCATACACCCTGGCGACGTCCTCTGGGCTTCTATGATAAGCTTTTGGATGAGCCTCTATCGCTGTTGGACTTTACTAGGTCGGACCTGGCTCACTTGATTGAGGTGGGCCTGGTAGCATGGGAGCCCACGGTTCAACTTCTTATACAGTAACTGGGGCTCCACCCACTGATTGTGGACCATCCGACGAGTCAAGATCCACAGAGTGTATGTGGACTCCTTGAGACTGGGTTGGGCCCTATCCAATAATCCAGGCATGGTTGGCTAATGATCAGGTGCTCCCGGTTTGGCTTCTTATACAGCCATCGATGACATTAGTCGGGTATTAAACCTAGGGTATACACATCGCCCCCTCTTTGTCAAGTAGTAGAAAATCTGCTTGGGAAAGATCTTTGAACTATCTTCTTCGGCTGTTGAGATTCGGAGGATTCCTTCCTTGATACGACTCTTTGATGACGATTTCGCATCCCTTGGACCAAGGACTAAGGTTGGTTTCTTCCTCCTATAAATAGCAAGCCAGAGGTGTAGAAGGATACCAACTTCCTTTCCTCCGGTCTCTGTTGTTGTTAATGCTTCTATTAAAGAATTGCTGATGACCGGAGTACCATCAAGAAGTATACTGTAAATATGCGGGAGAAGATGACTTTGGAAATCAAGGGTCGAGATCGTCGTATGGAGTTAATGACAAACACATGTCTGGAGGACATCCGTCAACTGCGCTTGTGCCTGTTGGCTTTGAACGGGCAGCTTGCTGATAAGAGCCAGAGGCTTGAGGCTGCTACTCAGCGGATCCGGGTTCTTCAAAGTGAACTGGCCACCGCATATGTTCTGTTGGAGAAGCTGGGGTATCATCCAGTCAAGGAAGAGAAGAACCCTTGAGTTGTACCTCCCTGGCTTTCTGCACTATGTAAGGGAGTAGTACCCCTGATTAAGACGAATTAATGAAATTTTTCTTTATGTTGCCTTTGTCTTTTTCCAAATGTTGAATCACCAACTCGCCAGTTCTTTGGGGACTAAGGTGTCCTTGTGAGTGGTACCAGTCCCCTGTAGAGCGTCACTAGTTTGGAGTTGCTCGTGACTCCCTTTCTTCTGAACGAAGGAGTCTCTTGACAATCCAACCTCATTTCTCCCTGCGACCTTATCAATGGCGGATCCTAGACCACCTTCTAGTGCAGTAAGTGACAATCGTCCGAGATCATCCAAAAATTGTCTCGTCAAGTGGCCGACCTTAAGAGAAGGATTGGCGAGCTTCAGGAGGGGCAACTCCTTCATGAAGACATGTATTAAACCCGAATGGCGGGTATGAAGGAGACTGTGAAATAATACCAGGACAAGCTGGAGAAAAAGGTGGCCGAACTGGTAGAGGCCACGGAGCGAGCAGATTTTGTTGTTGCTTCATCCTGGAAGGCCGGGTATGCTGCAGCCAAGATCAAGTCTGGCCTTCCCGACTCACCGGAGGGGTCTAGTGTGGATCCCTCGTCTCCTACTCTGATGTATTCTTGTTCCGGTCGCATTATGTAGGGGATTTGGTGCACCTCGAATCATGTTGTCTTGTAATAAAATAATTTTTCTTTTACAATTGTTTTGACCTCCGGTAGATAAGTCTGGTTGTATGATGTTGTCGTGATAAGTTAGAAATCATGTGTTGGTCAACCAACCTTTAACCTCAATGACATGGACCGGAGGTCCACATGTCCCTGACCTGGACCATGTGGACCCCAACAATACATGCTGAGTGGATCTCGGCTGATTGTATGATGTGGGACCCAGTCGATGTGGATTCTAGATATAGTGTGGGCCCAAGCTGACTGTGTGAAGTGGGTCCCACTTCATGTTCTCTGAATCTTCTTTTGTTGGCAGGAAGATGTACATTATGACTTTTCGCTGATTGAGTCATTAAACTTGATGGTTTAATGATCTTGAATTAATGGAGAATCCATTAAAGAACTTGGAAGACCATTAGCCGGTGGACCCTGGGCTCCGCTTATAAAAGAAAGACTTAGAAGAGAAAAGGGTACTCCCTTACACTCTCTCACTCTCTCTATCTTTCTTCTTAAGCTCCATTTCATTTCGCTGTCGGAACCCTAGGTTCAGAATCGCTTGAAATTTGGTGATAACTGTGCAATCTTCTTCAAAAAAATGAGGAGAACTCTGGTATTGAGCTCTAGCAGTGACGAGGAGCCTTAGAATTTGGTTCCTCGTCTTGTTGCTGATGTGGGTGGAACGAGCGAGATTCCGGCCATTGAATCGAATTCGCCTGTTGGCGTGCCTCGGCTCCTATGAACGTCGTTGACCCTTTGACAAAAAGACCTGGGAGGATGTGGTGAGCTTCCTCCAACCTCCCCTGGAATCCCGAACTTGAGCGGATGAGCGCGGTGGAGGTCCAGGAGCAGCTTGGCTGGAGGGGGGGTTAGATTTGGCTCCCATCCCTCCATTTCCGATGGTTGCTCCGGCAACTGATATTAGGCTATTTGTGTAACCTCTAATCAAAAGAAAGATTTGTATTTGTAATTCCTTTTTGTGCCTGTATAAATTGGATATCAAAGTAGACAAGTAACAAGCATGGGTCGTACCCACCTCAGAGGGGGAGATCTTAGCTCAAACACAATAGAAAACAATGGTTAAGAAATACCAAGGGAATCAATAATAAGATTGGAGATTGATTCTACTTCCTACAGGCAATAATAATATATAAACCCTATCTTAAGAATATGGAAGAGATGTAAAGAAGATATATGATGACATAGGGGGGAAAGTTGGTATACACAAACTAAATCATGCGAACATAACATGTTCTTCCTTCATGTTCAATCTATAACAATTAATTACTCACCTCTCGGTTATTCCAACTAATCATTAATACCTATAATAATCAAGTAGTCACCTCTCAGCTATTCCACCTAATTAAAACAGTATTCTCTTATGCATGCTATTGAATATGTCTTATTAATTAAACCATCACACCTCAGCTATTCCATTTAATTAACTTAACATATTGATTCATAACTAAACCATCACCTCTCAACTGCAGATATGTAATAATGACCTCTCAGCTATTTGACTACACATCTTTAATCAATATAAGTAAAACCATTAAAGTTAGGTCTCCCTAAACCCTAACAATAGTATTTTAATAACATGGATAATCAATAATATACAAATAATCATACTTACCTCATATCGCGAATTAGAAGTAAATAACCATTAAGTATTTTGAATCACAAAGAACAATAAGAACAAACATGGTGCTTTTGCATCATCTAGAGTGCTTCAACCATCCCCCTAAGGAGATTTAGCTACTCATCCTTGATGATGATACCAAAGAATAAATAAATAAAACACAAGACATCATAATGGAAAAGATAATGGAATTGATATTGAATACTGAGTTTGATACATAAGAAGAAGAAGAAGAACTTTTCTCTTCAATCTTCAATTCATAAAAATCTACCTAAACCTTAATTAATACTTCTCTTATATAGAAAATACAAAGTAAAATACTTGCATGCAAACACTTCCAAATTAGGTCAAATTCGTGGCTGCTGCTGTTGGTCTTCTAAAGGCATTAGGTCTTTATGAAAACTTAATTCTCTTGGGCTTAAGTTGTAGCTTGGACCAAGACCTTCAGTTTGATAGCTCATGGGCCCAAATCAGACTTCTGGATCTTGTTATGGAGCCTTTTTAAGTTTGGACTTAAATAAGGCCCTAAATAGAAATTCTGACTAGTGGGCTCCAATAGGACTGGTTTGGGCTGAGATTCGGACCACCCCACTTTAACAAAAGTCAAGTCAACAAGACTGACTGTGGGGTACCCTCAGAAGATCTGTGGGTGCAAATATCAATTCTCCTCCCTTAGTGCAAATAACACAATTGTGGTTGCTTTTCTTGACTTTTGACGGGCTTTAACACAAGATTCGCATTTCGGCTCATGAAACCTACACAAAAGACAAGAAAGCACTAATCAATACATATAACACAATAATATAAGCTAAGTGCTAGACAAACAAGGTGTTATTCGGAGGATAAATATACACTTTTGAGGACTTATCAGCAACCTGATTACGGTGAGTCTCTATAAGCTCTTGTATGGCATGCAGCTCCCGCTACCTTCTTCAATTTTGCGGTTGTTGTCGTGGTGGGGAATCCCACCGGGCCAGATGCACGTGTTTTTTTGGATAATCGTGCACCGAATTAGGCTGATTGCCTATCACTTTCAGATTCCCTTTGGCTCGGTTGAGATGTTCCTACTGATGAAGCCGGTTGCTCGAGAGGCCAAGGAGCGTTGCTTCTACGCCATTTCTTGGCATACGGCACAGAGGCTGTCTGGACTTCCCAATCACTATGGGAACTGGTTCGAGCCCTGCTACCGGGTGTCAGGGTGGTCATCTGACCGCAGCATCCAGTTGCCGCGGGACTTCATAGGTAAGCATGCATCTGACCTTGTTTTCATTCGTTCTTGTCCTTATGACTTGCGTGTTTGCTGAGCTTCGATTCAGGCAGTTCCATGTTTTTGTTTGCAGGGAAACGTCAGCTCCAAGTGTCACTGCCGGCGGGCGTAGACTCTTCTGCGGCTGAGGTCAACATCGAGCATTTTTTCAGCCTGCCCGTAGACTTGCAGGACTTGACACTCCCTGATCAGATCGTGATACAGATTGGCTAACTGGCCAGGCTTGCAGCCTTGTCGAATCCTCCGCAAGTCGTGGAGGTCGACTCCAGCTCCGGTGAGGGTGCTGCCCCTGCGGAGAGTGCAGTCCCCAGTGCTCGGGAGGAGCCTCAGGTCGAGAGTGAAGCTGTCGATCTGAGGGGGGAGATGGACGACTGGCCCGACGAGGCTCTCCCCAGTCGAGGGAAGATCTCCTCCTGACGAGCTCATGTCAGACGCCCCGCCGGAAGTCATCCCAGTTCTCAGGGATGTCCAGGTATCTGACGCTAGCTCTCTTTGTAATTCAAACCCTCCCTTGGGTCGCCGGAGGAGACCACATGTTTTTTATGGGTCCTCTGACTCCTCCGATGACCCAAGCCTGATGTCGAGGGACAGTAGACTTCTGCTTCCCCGTGGGTCTGGTGAGTCAGCTACTGAAGGATTCTTTCCTACCTCGGTGCAGGTACATGCGGAAGTGGACAACCTAGCCCAAACGGAGATGGTGGGAGGTGTGTCTGAGGAGACTATGGTCGCCTCTGCTGCCGAGGGAGGTGAACCAGCTGTGGTCTCTGGGGTGGTCCACCGGATGAGGCGGACGCCCCCCAAATGCCCCTAGTGCTGAAGATGTTAGCACTGAGGCCCCAGTGGAGGTAAGACCTTCCCAGCCTCCTACTGTTGAAGTTGTTTCTGTCTAGTCGCCTGCCCCGGTTGATCCAAGGGGCAAAGGTGTTGTAGATGAGTCTACTAGGGGCTCAAAGAGAGGAGTTTCTGCCTCACCTGTTGACCAAGGGGAGGTCGTACGTTTGAGACCGAAAGATCCCATTCCTCGGGCACAGAGGGGACCGGTGACGGGGACTACTCGGATTGGTAGTGGCTTTCGCATCCCTGTCGAAGATGCTCTGGCAGTCAAAGATAACCGGACTGAGGTAGAGTTCACTGTGCCGGACACTGCTGATGATGAAGCTCCGGTTTACGGGTGGGGTGACTAGGTTCCATACACTGGCGTAACTGGGCAACTGGGCCCCGAATCGGGTGAGTACCAGCCCGAGGCTACCCAGGAATTTCCACTACCGGCGTGCTCCATTCACCCTACATTTCTGTGTGGGGAACCAATATCGATTGGGGACTCCGGCATTATGAATATCCACACTGCCTTCGACTACATCTTCCAGAATCTGCTTCCAGAAGACCAGACGTATTACAGCCGTCTCTCTCGGGATCGGGCGATGAGGGTAGCGGCTCAGAACCTTATTGCGGTATGGGTTTCTGCCTTGAGTTATGACTTTAGCTTTGTAGACCCCGGCCTTCTACCTTGGAGGATCTGGAGCGCCTTCGAGCTGAGAACCGTCAGCTCGAGAAGGACCTGACGGCGGCGAACAGCGACCGGTGGGCTCTGGAGGAGGACAAGCGGTTCATGACAAGCTGATTACCATAACTTGGACTTTCCCCCGACCGCTGCTCTTCGGAGAGAGGAGGATGCTAAGGCTTCCCTGGCGGAGCTGGAGGCCACTTGCGGGAAGTTGACCCGGGAGAAGCTGAAGCTGGATCGACCCCTCTCCCTCAAGGAAGCGGCGTATGATTGTGCCACTAAAGAGCTTCGGCTGGTGCAGGCTGCCTATCAGCAAGTCCTCGACCAGATGGAGAAGGAAAAGGCGAAGAAGGGCGGTGATGGCTCTGGTCCTTCTTCTCAACCTTAGATCCGTCAGATTTTTGTAATAGGCTTTTGTCCCGGTTGCCGGGGGACTCCCACTTGTGTACATTCTTTCCTGAAAAAGAAATAACAAAAAAATTGTGCAAAAACTTCTTGTTAGATATCTTTACTTTGATTCCAGCATTTATTACAACTGTCGATCTCCCTCGCCCCGTTATCGTTTTAAGGAATTTATTACAACTGTCTATCTCCCCCGGTTTTTAAGAGTGGATAGCCTCCCTCTTAAAACTAGTTTCCAAGACCGGAAGCTAGGTCTGGGCGTCCTGGCCCTAGAAGGAGCATGACTCCACTTTTAGGACTTAGACAGGATCGGAAGTTGGTTCTGGGCATCCTGGATTGGATGGGGTTTTTGATCCTTGTCATCCTCGATTTCCAAGACCGGAAGCTAGGTTCATGAGCCTTGGGCCTAAAAGAAGCATAATTCTGCATTAGGACTTAGCTAGGATCGGAAGCTAGGTCCGGGCATCCTGTGTTGGATGGGGTTTTGATCCCTGTCATCATTGATTTCCAAGACTGGAAGCTAAGTCCAGGCGCCGTGGGCCTAAAAGGAGCATAACTCTACATTTAGGACTTTGAGAGGATCGAAAGCTAGGTCCGGGCATCCTATGTTGGATGGGGTTTTTGATCTCTATCATCCTTGATTTCCTAGACCGGAAGCTAGGTCTGGGCACCTTGTGCCTAAAAGGAGCATAGCTCTGCATTTAGGACTTAGCCAGGATCGGAAGCTAGGTCCGGGCACCCTGGACCTTAGAGGAGAGATGATCTTGCACTAGTATTTTCAGCGGTAAACAATACAAAGTACTCAAATTCTTGCGGGAAAGAATCTTTATTGAAATCATCAAATGGCGTACATTACTTGTAGAATTTATTGAGGTGGAAGACGTTCCATGGTTTGGAAAAGAGGTCGCCGATCAGAGTTTTGAGGAAGTATGAGCCCTTTGCAGCATGTCTGTCTATGATGTAGGGCCCTTCCCAGTTTTCTCCTAGCTTGTCGGTTGTCGTATTTTCAGTCATAACTTTGACTTTCCTCATGACCCAGTCGCCTGGACTGAACTTCCTCTCTACGACTCGCTTAGCTTGTCGTACCCTCTTTTGATAGTTTCCTGGTACCGGAGGAGGTGTTGTAGGGCTTTGTTCTCACTTGTCCTCAAGAACGGTCTTTTCTCTTGCTAGGATCCTTTCATTCTTCCCGGTAAGGACTGCATCAGTGCGAGTTGTCGGGCTAGCAGTCATGTTGGCATTACCGTTTCTGCTCCGAGGTGAGCTGAAAAGGTGCCATACTGGTGGACCTTCTTGGAGTGGTCCGATATGCCCATAAGACCCCCGGGAGTTGCATTACCCAGTTGTCTTTCGCTTATCCAATCGCTTCTTGAGTGTATCCAAGATAACCCGATTGGATGCTTTTGCTTGCCCATTCTCCTGGGGATAGTATTGGGCTGAGAAATTGTGTTTGATCCCCAAAGACTTGCAGAACAGCCAGATATTATCGCAGTCGAACTGTTTCCTTTATCTGACACCAGCTTTTGGGGGATTCCAAACTTGTAGATTATATCCTTCAACAGAAATCTTCTGACATCAGAGGCGCATACCTGTGCCAATGTTACGGCTTCAACCCATTTGGTGAAATAATCCGTATCAACAAGTAGGAACCTGACTGAGTGCGGAGCTTTCAGGAGTGGTCCCACAATATCCAGCCCCCACTTGCCGAAAGGCCATGCACTCAGGATAGGGTGCAGTTCATTCGTCGCGACATGACCGACCGGGGCATGCTTCTGACAAGGGAGGCATGCCTGGGTGAAATTCTTGTCGTGCGTCATCATATGCTACCACCAGTATCCTTGGATCATTGTCTTCTGTGACAGGTTTCTGTTCCCGGAATGGTTGCCGCAGATCCCAGCATGGATTTCCTTTGGTATGATTAGGCCTTGTTCTGAAATGAGACACCTGAACAAGACCCCGAAGCCATAACTCTTCATGTATAGCCTGTGTGACTCCCGGTGTAGGATGACAGTGAACTTCCACGCATCCCTTCTAATTTTGGCTGATAGCTGTGGATCTTCGGGGAGTATATGGTGGATGAGGAAGTTGATGTATGGCCTTCTCCAGTCATGGCCGTTGTCGGTCTGTAGTTCGACGTTGATTCTGTCTACTTCAAAATTCAGGTTGTCTGGAATGTCTTCGATTGGTACCTCCGGTGGGAGCTCCAAATCGATGTGAACATGCAAGAGCGGTGGTTCTGATGGGTCTGATTCGTCCGGCTCAATCGAAGGTGGCATTGCTTCTATCCGACCTCTGGTGAGGCAAGGATTCCAGTCTTCAAGCTGTGATTCCGGTGGATCCAATGTTTAACGCTGAGAGGGGGGATTTGGCTCGCTCTGGGTGCTAGGCCCGGTGTCGGGCTGAGAAGTTTCTTCATCTCTCTTCATTTTCTGTCTTCTGATGGTGACCATAAAGACTTCCTTCCAATGCATGAGTTCTAGGAGGTAGACCTCCAGTAATGGCATGTCTGGATCTTTGGGCCCGATACTCTGCTCTTTCTGATATCCGATTGATAGTTGTCGGGGCTCTGTAGTGCTGATAGAAGAGGGAAGATATGCCAAGGCGTCTGCATGCCTGACATCTATCCTTGGTCGTTGCTCGACCGTGATGAATTCGAACTTTCCTGCCATGGAATGGACGACATCAAGATACTTTGCCATCCGGTCGTCTTTGGCTTGGAAGGACCCGGCGAACTGGTTCGCCACTAGCTTTGAATCTGTCTTGATCATGACTCTCTGCGCCCCCAGTTGGAACGCTGTCTGGAGACCATATATTAGATCTTCGTATTCGGCTTCGTTGTTTGATGCCGGGAATCCCAGTCTGAGATATTTTTGTCTTCTGTCCATCCGAGCTAATCAGGAGACAACCGATGCCGGATCCTATACAGTTACTAGACCCGTTAGTGTAAATTGTTCATACTTCGTTGTCTTCTTTGGTCGGAGACTCCTATGACCAGGGGGTATCACTCGCCCCCAGTGTATCTTCTTCTAAATCTGGGTTGACCGAGATGTCCTCAATGGGAAAATTTGCCATCAAGAAGGCTACTGTGTGCCCTTTCTCCGCGGTTCTAGGTTCATACCGATGTGGTATGTACTGAGATAGTTGGACCACTCGATCAATCGATTAGATTCTTTCTGTTTCCCATGAGCTTTTCTGAGTCGGTACTCTGTGTAGACTTTGACTGCCTTCCCTTGGAAATATGGCTTTAATCTCCTGGCTCCATGTACCAGGGCTAAGGCAATTTTCTCGATTTTTGAATATTTTGTCTCAGTTCCTTGTAACACTTTGCTGATGAAGTATACCGGCTTCTCCTAAAGCTCTTCCACAAATATGACCGCACTGACTGCAATATCGGATGCGGCCAGGTAGATACCGACTGGTTGCCTGGTTTGTGGTGCTTTAAGGACCTGAGGTTGAGTAGATATGCCTTGGTCTCGTCAAAGGCTTGCTGACAAGTAGGATTCCATTCCCCATTAGCTTTGATTGCATTGAAGAATGGCTTGCATCGGTCTGAGTACCGTGAGATGAACCTGTTGAGAGCCGATAACCTCCCAGTTAGTCTCTGAAATTCTTTCACTGACTTTGGGGCGGGCATCTCCAGGACTGCCCGAGTCTGATTTGGATTGGCTTATATGCCCCAGTTGGTCATTAGGAAGTCAAGGAACTTGCCAGAAGAGAGAGCAAAATAGCATTTGGCTGGATTCAACTTCATGTTTTACCGTGCCAGGATATCGAATGTCTGTTGCACATCTTGCATATGATTGTCTTTCCCCTTGCTTTTGACCACCATGTCGTCTATGTACACTTCCATGGTCCGGCCTATGAGCTCGCCGAAGATGGTGTTGACCAACTTTTGGTATGTTGCTCTGGTGTTCTTCAGACCAAATGGCATCACCCGGTAGCAGTAGATCCCCCAGTCAGTGATGAATGCGATATGTTCCTGATCTTCTTCGTGAAGTGAAATCTGATTGTATCCAGAGTAGGCGTCCATGAAGGACAATCTTTGATAACCAGCGGTGGCGTCCACCATGTCTATGATCATGGGCAGTGGATATGGGTGCACAAGACATGCTTTATTAAGATTAGTAAAATCGATGCAAACTCGAATCTTACCATTCTTCTTTGGGATAGCCACGATGTTGGAGACCCAGGTAGGGTAGATGACTGGTTTGACGAAGTTGACAGACAGTAGCCAATCGACTTCTTCGTTGACCGCCAGCTTTCAATCTGGTGCCATTCGCCTTGGAATCTGCTTGACCGGCTTGTGCTGAGGATCGATGTCCAGTCTATGACAGGCGACCAAACGGTCAATTCCTGGCATCTCGCTGACACTCCATGTGAAAACGTGGTGATTCTGCCGGAGCAATTTGATCATGTGATCCTTCTCAGCCCTTGGTAGGCCGAAAGTGATGTAAGTTATCTTATGGGACTCCAGTCCCACTATAACTTCTTCCAGCTCGTCGACCGCTGGTGATATCCCGGTTTTCGCGTCTGGCTTCCCCTTGCCATACTTGCTGGGAGCTGGTTGTTATTGATGAGAGTCCGTCAGGAAGAGAGTATTTCTCTTGGTCTCTGAGATGGACTTTCCTTTGACAGCATCGAGATGGCATTTAAATGTCGTCCCTTGATCTCCTTTGACCCTGGAAATTTCGTTGGGAGTCAGGAATTTGAGGCTTTGGTGGAAGGTGGATGCGATCGCTTTCATCTGATGAATCCAGTCCCTTCCCAAGATGACGTTGTAACAGGAGGGGGAGTCGACCAGCGGGAAGTCTATCCCGACGGTATTGAATCCCACCGTGATTGGCTGGTGGACCCGCTCGGAGGACTGTGCTGGCTCCCCGTTGAACCGATAGATAGGAATCTCATCAGATTTGATGAGACCCTTAGATAGCTCCATAGCTTTGTAAGCGCATAAGAACATGACGCTGGAGGTACTAGCGGCGTCGACCATGACTCGCCGGACCCGGTAGACGCCAATCCATCTTGTGATAACCAGGGTGTCATTGTGTGGATAATACACGCCCCTTTCATCTTCTTCGGTGAATGTCAAACCTCCTAGGACAATGGACTCAGTGTTCGTCCCTTCGTTGAAGTTGACCTGTCCAACTTGGACATGTCCTATCCACCAAAGCTTTTCCCGCGTGCAGTCTTTCCTCTCCGTTTTGAAAGAATCGGGTGTTTGTACGTGGAAGACATACACAATACGATCTCCATTTTTCACTTGTTTGACTGTTGCGGTCTGCACCATGTCAGGGATGAGGCCGACGTCGACCAAATGTTGCATTTCATACTTCAATGACCTTCAGTTCTTTAGCTCGTGACCGTTGTCATTGTGATGATCGCATTTCTTGGACTTATCTCTGCTGCACTCCGGGTCTACCAGGAAAGGGGCAGGTCTGTTGAGCAGCCCTCTGTTCTTTGATCTTCTTGAATACTTCCTCGATCGGGAACCCCAGGGGTGTGAATTCCATTTCTTTGCGTTCGCCCCCGGTAGATTTCTCTGACCGGCGGTCGGGCTGTCGGGCTGGTGTTTTCCCCTTCCTGTCTTTGTTTCTGTCAGGGGTCTTTTCCTCTTTGCGATCCCTGCCGGAGCTTTCTTCCTTTGCCTTCTGTGGCTTTTCGGATGTTTGGCCTCCGGCAAGTCTCTTTCTCCTAGCTTTCATATCATCCTCTTCCTGAGCATACCTTTCTGCTTTCTTGAGCAAAGATGAAACAAAGGATGGAGGCTTCCTTACTAGTGACCGGTACAACTCTTCGTGGTTGTTGTTCAAGGCATACTTGAAAGTTTGAATGACAACGCTATCAGATGCATCATGTACTTCTGATAGTAAGGTTCGGAACCTTCAGGCGAAATTCCTGAGTGTCTCGCTCCAGTCCATCGGTAGGGAAGAACAAGACTTCAGCTCCCTTCTTTGTCTTCACGTTGAACCAGTATTTTTCCTCGAACAACTCAGCCAGTTGTACAAATGTGCGGACAGATGCGGGCGGCAGGTTGTGATACCACGTCTGTGCTTCACCTTTGAGTGAAGCAGCAAACATTTTTGCGAGTAACTTGTTATCATGGTCCCAGATGGCCATGGTGCTCTGGTAGTTCATTACATACTGAACCGGACAACCGTTTGTCTCGTCATACTGTTCGAAGGGCGGCTGTTTGAAGCTGGTCAAGACTATATGGTCCTGACTTCTTCTGCCAGGGGTGACACAGCCAACCTTGAGATAGTGAGTTTCATGATTCGTTCATCCCGGTTGGCCTTGTTGAAAACAGCCAGTTCGATTATCTCTTGCAGGGTGAGTTGATTCATCTGTTCCACGTTCAGCTCTGGTTGTCTCTGATGGGTACGAACCCTTTTGGGACTCCTTCCCCTCCAGCCGTTGCGGGCGGGAGGAGTGCTTTGGGTGCCTCCTCCGGCGCAATCCTTCTGGTGGAGTGACTTCTTCCACAGACCTGCTACAAGTCACCCTGCGACCATGACGTAGCCCGGGTGTTCTTGCACGTCCCCGGCGATGTTTTTGAACTGGGGAGATAGAAATCCTATCCCTCCCCGGTGCTAGCTTGTCCCAAACAGGGAGGGGATCACGGCTATGGGGGGTAAGGCTCTGGTCACTTCCTGACCGTGGCCTTATCTTCTTTTGAGGAGATGGACTTGAAGACGAGGCTGAAGATGACTGGCTATCCCCGGCCCTGGTTCTCTTCTTTCTTCTCAGTTATGCATTCTCCTTGGTTAGCCGCTTGATGATTGCAGTTGGGGATTAGGTCGCTGGGCGTTTCCCCTTCTGTTGCTCGGTGTAACCTCCTTCCGTGGCTGAGGAAATGGTTCTCTGGTCTCTTCTTATTGCGGCTACTCTGGAAGGTTCAGGATCTTGTGATGCTGGTATCCTGACAGTCCGGTTGACTGTATTCGGATTACTAGGATCATTAGTGATTTGTACAACTAAGTTTTTTGGCTCCGACTGTCCACTTTCAGAATGTTGTGAGCCATGGTCGTGGCCCTCACTCCCGAGAATTGACTCTTGATTGGCGGGTTCTGTTGCATCAAGGACCGGAGACAGGGGAGAAAGGTTCTCAGTCTGACTTTCAGTAACTTGGCTCATTCCATTGTTGGAACGAGTCCGACGTCTCTTACTTCCAGCCATTGCTGCAGCGACTTCGGTATGATTGGATTGAGATTTTTTCAAGGCTCTGGAACTGATAGGAGATTCAACCCCACGGTGAGTGTCAAAGAGTGTGGGTGCAAAAATTTGATCCACAAACTCGAGATGTGTATTGATTAATTGAACAGTTACAAAGAAAGCCTTGAACAAACTGAGATGGGATGGGGGTATACAACGAGACTGGACCTAATGAGAATCAGGCTACCTATGTATCCAAGAAGATGAACTTGGAATCAAGTCTCTGCTTCCACTAATCTCTAATGGAGTTGCTCAGTAAAAGACTCGTAGTTCAGGAGGTTAAGAACTCATGTATTTGTAGTACACCGGAGGAGGCTGGCTCAACCACCCCTCCGGTTTTAACTCCATGAACTCAGGTAGTTCAACTGGGAAGATGCTTCCGCAGAGATAGCTCGCATGTTGTTGGGCGGTTCCTCGGTTTGAATCCCCTTTGACCAGGATGACTGCCATGTGGCATCCTCTGATAGGCTTTGGTTCAACCTGAGTCTTCCTTTATCTTCTCCAGCGGACTAGAACAGTGGGTTCTGTTAACCTGGAATCTTGCTGGACTTATCCAGTTGGTTGGGACTTGGATTTGACCAAGTTTGAAAGCAAAGACTTGGGCTTGACCCCTCGGACCGGAGGCCCAATCTGCATTGCGTACACTCTGGCCAGGTCCTCTGGGCTTCTATGATAAGCCTTTGGACGAGCCTCTGTCGCTGTTGGACTTTACTGGGCCTGACCTGGCTCACTTGATTGAGGTGGGCCTGGTTGATGCATGGGAGCCCACGGTTCAACTTCTTATACAGTAACCGGTGCTCCACCCACCGATCGTGGACCATCCGGTGGGTCAAAATCCACAGAGCGTATGTGGACTCCTTGCGACCGGGTTGAGCCCTTCCCGATAGTCCATGCCAGGCTGGCTAATGCTTAGGTGCTCCCGATTTAGCTTCTTATACAACCACCGATGACACTTGTCGGATATTTTACCTAGGGTGCACACAATGATCTATGTGTCTATTTCACAATGTTCTAAAAATCGCTAGGCAGAAGCTAGCCGGTAGGGTAATGTCTAGCGACTAAGGTGATTAGACGGAGATTAAGCGGCTAGGCGTTAAGCAGCTTTTATTTAATAAAATAATATTTTTGAATAAATATATAATAGAATTTTTTATTACAAGTTAGTTATTAATAAAGAATAATTAGTAAAAATAAAAACTAACAGAAAAAAAGGTATTTTCATCACCCATAAGCTAAAAACAAGTTCAATTTCTTAAAATATGGCATCGGTCTTCTCTACTCATTTTAGATTTTTTTTTTTTTTTTCTTTCTAGCTACCTCATTAAAAAAATCCAAATTTTTATGCCTATCCAATTAGTCGGTGCCTAGGTCAATTAATCGTTGCCTACATAGATTAACCACCGTCTAGCCCGACTAATTTCCACTTAGACGTCTAGCACGATTAGTACTGTAACTGACTAAAGCCTAGTCAAGTCGTCTAGGCACCGCCTAGGGCCTAGAGACCACCTAGGCGGCCGCCTTGACCGATTTTTAGAACACTGCTATTTCAGAAAGCTACTTCAAGATGGGTCCCTTATATTTCTCTTACTCTATATAGATGACATGATTATGTTGCAAAGAGCAAGTCACATATTGCTTCTTTGAAGAAACAATTGAGTAGAGTATGAGATGAAAGATTTAGAAGCTGCGAAGAAAATTCTAGGTATGGAGATTAGTAGACAGACGACGTGGTAGACATTGTCTCACTCAGAAAAAATTGAGAAGGTTTTAAGTCACTTTCAGATGAAAAATTCTACTGTGCTTAGTACTCCATTGGCATATCACTTTAAGTTTTCTGGTTTGATGTCTGATACTACTGATGCAGAGAAGGAAAGTATGTCACAGATTCCTTATGCTAGTGCAGTTGGAAGTCTTATGTATGCTATGATTGGTAAACGGCCTGATATTGCTCATGTATTGAGTGTTGTCAGCAAGTATATGACAAATCCTGGCAAAGTACATTAGGAGGCGGTAAAGTGGATTTTGAAGTATTTCGAGGCTCCTTGAATATTTGTTTGGTTTATGAGAGAGATATTGCATCACATGTCAATGGTTTTCTCGAAAAATCCCAGATATGGAAACACATGTCTTAGGTCATGTGGATGCAGATTACACTAGTGATCTTGATAGGAGGCGCTCTACTACAGCCTATTAGTTTTACCTTAGGTGGAGGCCCTATTATTTAGAGGTTGATGTTATAGCCTATTGTATCTTTGCCAACTACAGAAGCTGAGTACATTGGATTGACAGAGGTTATGAAGGAAGTTTTATGGCTTCGTGGTTTAGTTGGTGACTTGGGTATTTTTCAGAAGAATGTTGTTGTCAATTGTGACAGTCAAAATGCAATTCATCTTGCCAAGAACCAGGTTCATAATGTTCGCACCATGCATATTGATTTAAGGTATCATTTCATTCAAGATGTTATCGATGAGAAGAAAGTGATTCTTCAGAAGATTGACACCGTTGATAATCCAGCAGACATGTTGACTAAGGTGGTTTCGGGGGGTCATGTTTAGGCATTGTCTTAAATTGATCATCTCTCCAGATGTTGAGGCCCTTAGAGGCAGTGGCCCCTTGTGGGGGCAAAGATGAGTTAATGTTTGTGTGGTGCAACGTGTGCGAGAAGAAAAGTATGTATCTAAAAGTATGTATCTGTTCGTTGCGATCGATTCAAATTTGAGCAATCTTTGCCGAGGTGGAAAATTGTTATAAAGTAGGCCCATGTGTCCATTATCTATTAGGATTTCTAATCTTAAAAATCAAAGTTATATTGGACGTTGGAATTTAGTTGCCAATTTATATAACCAAAAGGTTATATATACAGAGGCGGTCTGTCCGTATACAGACGTTGAGTTTTTAGATAAAATCACGTGAGTATCCATTTAGTTTACGTAAATCTGGTTATCACTCCGGGTTTAGAAAAATCCAGTTAGGCCCGGTTAACATAATTTTCACTTCTCTCTTTTTCTGTTCGCGACTCATCTCTCTATCATTTTTTTCTCTCTCTCTCTCTCTCTCCATATCTCTTTGATGACAATGTTAAATTTTTATTTTTGGTTTTGATTTCTTGTGTTGTTTACCTGCTTGATTTTGATTAAAGCAGCAAGTATTAGAGATATTAAAGTTTATTCGGATCTCGAAAAAAACTGAAATTCATGGTGAACGTGAAAGTGTTGATGAGAATGTCGTGTAAGTGAAAACCTAATTTCTTCAATTAGTCAAGGCTTTTTGGGAGATTTAACAAATTTCACTCTCTATACTTTAGTTAACCCTTGGGAATCTTCTTTCTTTGTTAAAGAACTACAGTAAAATCATCAATGGCTTCCAGGTAAGTTGATGTAATGGAATTTTATAAGCACAACTGTGTTAACTTAAATAATATTGAATAGTTTCTTAATTAATGTTTGCATTTTTGTTTTTTGGAATCTAAAAATTAATTGTCAACATTGTGGACTGAATGTTGATGGATTGATTTCCATTGAATTGTCGATTGTAAATTAATTTCAAGCATTTATATATTTACATATGGTATTTTAATTTGTACTATATTTGACGGATTCACAGCAAGGGCTCGAGCCCTTGAATTAGTAGCAAAGACACACAAAACCTTCTCAAAGAACAGCTATGATAGAAAATTTCTCTCAATGGATCATTAGCTTAAATGGTAGAGCACTTGAGAATAGTTGCGCACCACTACTTCTCAAGAGATGGTGGTTTAAGTCCATCATGATCTTCTTTTGTTTTGTACAAGACAAAAAAATATTTCAATGAGCACTTTATCATATCATTGTGTTAGATGCTGAAGTTCAAATCCTTGCAGAATTTGCATTTTACAGGTTTATGAAAGTTGTTCTCCCTCCTCATAACTCTGCCTCGTATCCAATGCCAGACGAAACCCTTTACTTGTTTAATTGCCTCTGTCGATCTGAATTGCTTCCCTCTAAAGACTATACAGTTTTGTGATTTCCGGATTACTTATATGATTACATGAGGAAAAATTGCCCATATTTTTCAACCAAGATCATTGAGATTACTTGCAGGCTATGTGGATAGTAAGTTTTCAACTAAGAAAGTCTTGTCTAATAGCTCGTCAATGTTGATCATGTCTGCGAGCACTGACAGTGTTGTACTTTAAGAAAAGGTGTTGTTGGGACTCATTATGCTGGCTGCAGAGACTACACAGTTGTGGTAAATTAAAGCTTCTTTTATTTTGGAAAATCAGCAGTCAGAATTCTGCCATGAAGAAGACACCAAACATATATGTTATCTTGTGGGAAACTGTGACACATCTTCAAAACTTTATAGGCGAACACACTTATAAAAGTGATCTGAAAGGCAATCCATGGATAAAGATATGACAAACAATCCATGGAAAGACACTATGGTAACATTTCAAAGGAACAACAATTGGCTCATTTGCAGCAGGTTCGCCCGGAAAGAGAAGATAATTTACACTGATTTTTCGTTGAAGTTTAAATGTTTCTTTGGATCAGATTAGTTTGAAGGATGTCATCAGAAACTGAAATTATGTTTGTGGTTTGTATTTACTTTCAGAATATATGTAATATACTACTAGAAGTAGTAATATTTTTCTAGCTTCATTTTCTTATTTGTATTCTTTGTAATTGTGCTTACATCAATTAAACTACCTTCAAAATATACTTTAAAAACTGCACTAGTATTTTATTACGTAACTAAATAAGAACCATGGAACAGTAACAATGACAAGTTATATTCTAATTTCAAAAGAAAGAAAAAAAAAACATTTCGAATCCATACTCTTTGTTGTAGCTGCAACATAACCGAACAATTGGCCTTCCCACCATCATATTAAACCAAATTCAAGCATTATTAGTCAACAAACTGAAGAACTTATACCACAAATGTCTCATGGCTGCGAAAGTGAAGCACCTATAACTTTTGGACAAGTTCTTACATCATGTCCTACTCCTCGCTCACCACATCCCTTACATAATCCCCCTTTGGGTTCTTTTCTGCTACTCCCTAGTGCTTTTTCTTTCCCACCTTTAATCCTTTTACCAGAACCTTTTGCCCTTACTTGATTTGGTTGACGATAAGTAGCAACCTCCTCACAATTCATTTGTTCTGCCAATTCTGCATCTGCAACATTATCAACCACTTCCCTTGTTCTTTTGCCACAAGTACCACTGGTTTTCTTTTCCTTCCTACCAGAATCAACCAATAGATTAATTTTCTCTTCTGCACTGCATAATGAATCGATCAAAACTTTCTTAGCTTCTTCACTTGTAAGAGCTTTATTAACTACACCCAAACAACACTGAATTAATCTACTTCTTTCCAGAAAATAGGATTTGTTATCAACTATCTCAATACCAGTACAATCTATGACTGTCTCAGATTTAGCAGATTTTTTCCACCTCTTCAAAATATAATGACTTGGCAATTTTTCAAAATCTGTATATTTATGCAAATATGCCAAAACGTGTCGGCATGGGATGCCCATGCTTTCAAATTTGTTACATGTACAAGAAACATAATCTGAATCCTTTTCATACGAAACTTGTCTCCCTTTATCTGTTTCAACATTTTTTCTTTGAGTCCTGCAAACTCTATGAGTATCTGTCTCATTGATAAGTTGAAATTTATAATTAAAGCTCTCTAACAACTCACTCTGGAATTTATAAAAGATCTCATTCATGTAGATATCAACCATCTGCACCAAGATGTCGTTGAGCATTTTTAGTTTAGGCTTCTCAATCACATCTTTGTTATCTGCAATCAATGCTTCATGACGTTGCTTTTGAAGTCCCCTATCAAACTAAACCATGAAATCAACCATCGAATTATCTTTTCCAACATATTTTTTAAAGAATGAATGAGAACTCTCTGCTCTTTGGCTACTACTCATTTCAGCTGAGAAGACATGCCTTGTATACGCAGGCACCCACTTTAAACGAATTTCAAACATTGACCGTAGCCATTTGTTGTCTTGAAGACCACTTCTTTGTACAAGTTCTAACCAAACCAAGTCGAATTCTTCCTTACTTTTTGAGTTCCATATGCAGTAGTAAAACTCTTTATAGTAGACACTGTATTTCACCGCATCCAACTTCTCAGAAAATTTATTCAAAATATGCCAACTGCAATACCTGTGAAAGTTGAAAGGGAACTATATAAAATTGTTCAAGAAGACAATAGTGGAAAAACATATCTTAGCTAACCATTATCAACTAAATGAAAAAAAAATACCTGTGAAAAGTACTGGGAAGAGTTTGGGCAATTGCATTTGTCATTGCTGGATCCTGATCGGTAATAATCATTTTAGGAGCATCACCTGGCATAGCTAGCAAAAATTGCTTCAATAACCAAATAAAAGAAGGAATGGTCTCGTCACTTAAGAATGCACATCCAAAGATAATCGTCTGACCATGATTATTAACACCCATCAAAAGTGCAAGGATCAATTTGTAACGGTTGGTGTCATACGTAGTGTCAAATACAACTACATCACCATACAACGCATAATCTCTTCTTGAGGTTGCATCTGCCCAAAAGGCACGACAAATTCTTTGCTCGTCATCTACGTCAATGTTGTATGTGAATGATGGATTTTTCTCTTCTTCTGACTTCAAGTACTCACGAAACATTTCTGCATCATGGTCTTTTAACTCTTTACGCACATCTCTATTGTAATTGTCCAAATCTTTTTGAGTACATCCAATATTTTCAAATCCTCCAGCCTGTACCCCCAAAAAATGGTACTGTTGATGTGTTGGTATATTAACCATGGAAAGTTGTTGAGACAAGCATTTGTGGGCGCTTGAAACTTCACGATGTGATCTTAGAAGATGAGTTTTTCTTGGGGTTGACAACGGATGGTTATGGCCCTCAACAATTAATGTAACTACAAATTTACCATTTGATGACTTTGAAACAGTTATTCTTGCCTTGCAACCCTCTCTTACCGAACCTCGACGCCTTGAATTTTCAACTTCCTCTACTATTGAGCATTTTCCTTCTTTAAAACAAACATACTCCTTTCTTATGATCTCTTTATTCTTATTCTTTTTTTTCAGCCCATTTTCGAACACTAAAGCCTGCATGTTTTGCATATGCATTGTAGAATTCTAAAACTTCATCAAGTGAGGAAAATTCCTGCCCCCTCATAGGTTTTAGATCCTTTGGTACTTGAGGAATAATATCACACTTGGAAGATTCATCTACATTCTCTCCCATCGCTACTTCTTCCATATCATTCCCCTGTCCATTTACCTCAAAAAATTCATTCTCGGGTTCAATATTATCCATGTAACAACCTGATTATTGAAGGGAAAAAAAACAATTTACACTCAAAATTAAGATATAAAAATTAATTGTTGAAAATGCTAATAAAAAAAATAAAAAACTCACTTTACTGAATTAGTATCATGAGTACCATAAAGTGAAGAACACATTATAAATTGTATGGATTCCAGACTTCAATCTTAACTTGATAACTAAAGATGGAGATGGATAAAGTAAAAAAAAAAAAAAAAAAAAAGAACTAACCAGTTCTAAAAAACAAATACCGAAGCTCGGGCGCGCGCTTGGAACAAGTTTCACACCTAAAGAGAAGGATATCTAACCAAGAAGACAAATTTAAAGAAAGACTAGAGACAAAGACTCAGAGAACCAGAGAAGGAATCAGCTTGCAAAGGTTTTTTCTATGAAACCAAGTAAGTATACGAACAGAGAAAGAAGAGTTTGCGGCAAAGAAGTAATTATGTTAACCGGGCTAACTGGGTTTTTCTAAACCCGGAGTGATAACCAGATTTACGTAAACTAAATGGCTGCTCACGTGATTTTATCAAAAAACTCAAAGACCGTATACGGACAGACCGTATAAGAGCCCCTATATATATATATATATATATATGGTAAAAACAGTAAATAAAGAACAGAACAAGAAAATTAGAAGAAGAACAGGTTCTATTCACATAAAATTAAAACAGAAAAAGTACAGAGTAAAAAGAAAAGAAAACTTACAGAACGGAAGAGAACGGAAGCTTTATTCACATAAAAGTTGTACTAATTGTACAACTAAGTAGTAGATATACACCCCCTGAAGAAAGAGAACGGAAGAGAACGGAAGCTTTATTCACATAAAAGTTGTACTAATTGTGCAACTAAGTAGTAGATATACACCCCCTGGAGAAAGCTTCAGGCAAAAACTAAAGACCGAAAGATTGAAAAACCAAAAGATTTACAAGAAGAAAAGAAAAGATTACAAAAGAAGAGCAAAAGGGTGAAGAAGAGAGAAAGCTAAGCAATTGTCGAAGCTTGTTCCCTTTTTCTTTACAAGGGCCTCTTATATAGGCAAAATGAGAGGTGGACCCCATTGAGCATCTTGTAAGTGGGTGGATCCCATTGAGCACCTTGTGATGTGTGGGCCTTATTGAGCATCTTGTAAGTGGGTGGGCCTCTTTGAGCACCTTGTGAGTGGGTGGTCCTATTGAGCACTATGTGAGGTGTGGACCCCATTGGATTTCTTGTGAATAGTAGGCCCCTTTGAGCACTTTGTAAGTGGGTGGCCCCCATTGAGCACCATGTGATGTGTGGACCCCATAGTCAGCTGATTGAACTGGTATGTGGACCCCATATTTTGTGTCGGAGTCTGATCAATGGCCAGACATACTGTCCTGTGGATACTGTTTTGTGGTCCTCATATGATTTGCCATTGAGACTTGAATTTACCAAAAACATTTATAGTGTACACTTTACCAGCATGATTTAAGAGGAAGTCATTCTTGCTAACAACACGAGATGAGTGTTCGGTTCTATAATCAAAATCTCTTTTATTTTGATAATCAAGGATAATAATTTATCGATACTGTAGACAAACTCAGTAAGAGTAGTGGAGGGTTTGAAAACCATGTCATAGTAGGAGTTCATTGATTCACTTCGCCCCGTTGTGTTCATTCCAGCAAAAAGAGTGTCTAAGTGGTAAGCAGGGACCCACTTTCTTCATTCTTCATAAATACCTTTCAACCAACCATGATCATGCAACTTATACTTTAACATATGTTCATTCCACTTCTTTTCAAAATCATATGTTCTGTAAGAACCTGAAATAATTAATTTGAGCTCCTCTGTAAAGGTTTCGTTGATATGCATAACATGAGCCAACTTCTCAGGAAATTTATTTGTAATGTGCCAAAGAAAATGTCTATGTCGAGTATTCGGAAACACTTTACCAACTGCTGCAGTCATCGCTTTGTCTTGATCAGTGATCATTGAAGTTGGGGGTCGACCACCTATAGCTGCAAGCCATGTCTTGAATAACCATACAAAAGTGTGCTCTGTCTCGTCAAGTAATTATCCACACCCAAATTGGATGGACATCAGATGGTGGTTAACTCCAGTGAAAGGAGCAAAAGGCATTTCATATGCATTTGTTCTATATGTCGTATCAAAAGAAACCACATCCCCAAAATTCTCATATTGCATACGAGAACGCCCATCTACCCAAAAGAAGTTAATTGCACGACCTTTGGGATCTGATTCTATTGCATAATAAAATTGAGGATCTTCTGCACTCATCTTCTCAAAATAATGAAGGACAGCAGTTGCGTCACCTTCTTTTGGTTTCTTCCTCATTGCACCGAAATGATTATGACAATCTTTTACAGTAAATCCAATTGTATCATCTCAAAAAACAGATGCTACTTTTGCTACCGGTAAACCCTCGTCATGAAAAACCATAGTCAACTTCTTAGCAGCTTCTAGCATGCATTTATTGACTCTCATATTCATCCTTTTGCAAGGAGATACCAAACCATGATTGTGTGTATTTTCAACCATAGTTACTTCATATATATCTTCAAGCTTTCTCTTTATCACTCTCATGCTCGCTTGACATTGACATCTCACAAATAAGTGTTTCTTGGTTTCCCCGAATTTTCTCCAAGTGCGACTTCTCTTTTGTTATGTATCCCTTCACGTGAACACACAAAAAGGCAACTAGTAATCATAATTGAACCAGGTTGCTTCCGATCAGTAGTTTGAGTTCGAGTACAAAAACCTTCTTGCTGACCATACTCCTTATAAAAATCCTTTGCATCATCGACGGTATTAAATTTCATCCCCACACGTGGCATTTCTAATTTTAATATGCCTTTTTTGGGAGTTTCAATGGAAGGTGAACTATTGTTTGTTGCTAACTCTAGTTGACTTGCAATTAACAAACAATTCAACAGACTCAACATTTTGAACCTCATCTTCTTTGATTGACTCCATTTTTTTCTAAAAAACTTCAATATTCGACCCTATAAAATAAATAGAAAAAAAAAATCAATTCAACGCATTATCAAACATTGCAGAGAATAGTTTAATATAATCTCACAAATTCATTCAATAAATCAATATACATTCTATACCGAAAAGAATACCATAAAGAATCTTTATTATGTCTTGAATAAGTAGAAGTGAAAAAAAAAGGATAGCTTCAAAAAAAATCTGATCATAATATTAAGAGGGGAAAAAAAAAGGATTTGGTCATAGTTCAGAGATTTTGAGAAAGCAACTAGGAGGAAAAAAATTTGGCTTACCTTTGATTTTCGGCAAATCAGCGATAGCTTCAAAAAATCAGTGTTTTGGATTACAGAAAACTCTTCGAGTTTGAGTACGTGAGTTATGGAGAAGATAGGTTTAAACCCAAATTACTAATCTACCCATTAGTGGATTTAAGCTTTAAGTAAAGAATATATCACAACCATTGGATGAAGACTAATCCACCGCACTGGATGGGCTGTCAAGATGGATGTCATCCAAGGATGGCAGCCTAGACAACCCGTGTATATATACCGGGCTGTCTAGGCTGCCATCCTTAGGATAACATCCATCTTGACAGCCCATCATATCCGTCAGATTAAATAAGATCAAAGGTCTAAAGTACTTGTTTAGTTATAACCAAAACACTAGGGGGTAAATTAGTAAATCATCTTAATTCATCTATTTTGTTAAACCCAGAATAATAGAAAACATCATCGTCGCCAAACTCGATACGGTGAACCTAAACTACTGCCACCGCCTCTTAATCTTAGAATCTCACCATAATTCGCTGCTAGTTGGGTTCACATTAATCTCATATAGAATTAAGAATATGCAAATAGTTCAACATCTGAACAAGAGAAAGTAATTTTCTTTAAAGGGTTTCTATGGTTTTTGTTTCAACCCATTCAACCCCATTAATTAATTACTCCATCATCAGACCATCTATGTTGCAAGCTTCAGTCCGAAAACAAATTCAAGAACATGTTTGAAAACCTTTGAATGGAGAGAACAGAAAATCTGATGGAGAGAGAATAGAAAATTCAAAAAAAAATAGTCTATGACTCTATGTTATTATGGCCCTGCTTGGTTACCCTGCAAAAATTTGCATGAAATTTAGCCTAATTTAATATGCTTGAAACTCTTGATAATTAGTTTTATGAACAAAATTTATGCAAAAGTTTGGTGCTATTTCAAAAGTGCAAAATTTTTACACCTTCCTCTAATAAATTTAGTAAGGGACCATCTATGATTATCCTATGTTTATGCAAGGTTTAAGTGGGGGACCAATAGGGTTTAAACTAAAATAGTTGGGGGACCATTCAAATCAAAAGGTAAACTTGGGAGGGACCACTCTAACTATAGATGGGTAAAAATTTGTCTTTTTTGTAGCCCAAACAAGCAGGGCCTATAATGTGAATGTTTGAAGTTTGATGAATTGAGAGAGATCTAGTTATGGGTAAATTTCGAAACTAATGGGTTTTTGAGATTTTTTTATGTATGTTTACAGGAATCAATTAAAACTTTATATCATCAAAGTATCAAACCAATATGGTTAATGATAATTTCTATGTGATTTATTTTGCAAGCGGGATTTTTAGACAACCCCCTCTTTATGGTCACGATTTGAGTAAACCCCCCCATTTGTCCAAGTTTGGACTTTACCCCCTCTCCCTCTACTTCTGTCAAATTTAAAGTCAATTTTATTTGTAACTACCCAAAATGTCCTCAATTGCTGCTTTAGACTTAACCCCTCTAAAAATATAAGAGAGGGGTATTTTAGGAAGAAAAAATAAAAATAGACGTTAAATTTGACAGAAGTAGACGGAGAGGGGGTAAAGTCCAAACTTGGACAAATAGAGGGGTTTACTCAAAATGTGACCATAAAAGGGGGGGTTAAGTCTAAAAATCCCTTTGCAAGCTTAAAAGAATTCAAGAACTATGCTGGGTCTTGTGATTTTAAGTATAATATATTTTGAGTTGTAGATTTAACAAAGAAGTAGACCTTCAGTGAAAAATTCAATGGAGAGAACAGAAAATCCATCCAACTCCATTCAAAACAATGAAGTTTATGTCGTTGTAGTATGATGTTTTGAATGATTGGGAGATCTGATCGTGCTGAATATCCAAATCACTTCGAGAATGGTCACACTTCGCAGTGGTAGGAGAAGAACATAAGCTAAATGGCTAAACTGCCCTTCACCATTTTAGTTAATAATAGTGAATATATTTGGACCTTTTGATCTTATTTCATTCTAAGGATTGTGGAGTTAAATTTGCAAAGAATTATATCTTAGTAAAGAAAAATTTAATCTATAACCGATGGTGAAAGAGAACATCTTTCAGTTTGGGTTATAATGGAAATCATTTGATAGGTCAGAAAATCCCAACTTTCAATTGATTAACTGATTGATTCTTATTAAAGGATCCTTCTCATTCTCAACTTCCACAAATTAGATTCATATATTAAGAAAAGATTTAGATTTCAATTACTGTAAGATAGTTATGAAAATAGATCACTCTATTCCCTCAATTCCCTTAGAGCATCTCTAATAGGTCTCCTATATTTGAACGACACATAGGCAGTAATGGCCTCCACATAGGTGCCACGTAATTTCCTAAAACTTTTTTTAGCAGGTCTTCGATACCTATATCAGGGGTATCCCTAACGCACACAGTTTTTTTTTTATAATTCTATCTTCCACGTTGGTTCAACCAGCGTGGAAGTTTTTTTGGGATGGGCTAACCAACGTGGAAGTTTTTTTTTTCCTGGGCTTCGTTTGGTTGGGCTTGGTTTAGGGCTCGGTTTGTGGAACAAAAAAAAATGGTTCCACGTTCGTTAGACTGGCGTGGAACAAAAAAAATTGTTAGAAATGGTTCCACACTGGTTAGACCTGCGTGGAACAAAAAAAAAAAGTTAAAATAGTTCCACGCAAGTCATACTAGCGTGGACCAATTAATTTTGCATGTCTTCTATATTCCTATCTATCCATCGATTTTAGCCGAAGTTTTAGCAGACCGGCCCACCACGTCCTACGTGGATGGCCGGCTGCTATTTTTTTAGAAGACGCGTTAGGGCTGAGTTTTTTTAGAATTTCTATAATTTTAGATATAGGAGACCCATTAGAGATGCTCTTATGGGTACAAAACTCATGAAAAAAGAATCTCAAATCTACATGATTAATCTGATTTAGAAAAAATATTTTTGATAATTGAATTTCTTAGTGTTTGAAATGAATCAGAGAGAGTCATTTCTTAGTTTTTGAAATGAATCAGAGAGAGTGAGAGGGTGAATCATCCATTCTTTGCTTGCAAAAGTCTATAATGAAGAAGAAAACCAAACCTTCACGGTGGGAAGATGAGAGATGGGAAGAGATGTAATTGAATCGTAATTTATGATACTAACCTTAAGTATGATAAGTATGTTAAAGTGTAATAGATATTAATTTAATCCTGACTGTTGGATTCAATCTTATCCTACGTAGAAACAGAGATGTCAAGATGGGATGTTATATTCGGATGTCAAGGTAGACGGACCCATATATATATATATATATATATATATATATATATATTTACCCCATGGACATGAAAGTTAGAGAGAACATATGTGGGCGTGAGAGAGAGCTTTGTGAGGACGGAAAACCGAGATTAAAGGTTTTATATGGTTGTATTGATATTCGTTTCTATTAGTAATAAAGTTATCTCTTTAGCCCGTGGACATTGGCATATATTATCAAACCACATATATTGTTTGTCTGCTTTAGTTTGCATGATTGTGTTTGTTTCTTTATTAATTACATCGAGATCCTGTGTAATTATTATAACATATGCACGCATTATACTAAATAGAATCTAGACCTTCAATGTTGCCATTTTCCAGTTAAACCATCCAACGGGTAGTCTTTTCTACCATGAGGGTGGCCCTTTTAAGGTACAAGGGTTGCATGTTTGCCGCAATGTCGTGTTAAAGCTTCAACAAAGAGGTTGTGGAAGACAAAAATGCATGGGGTGTGCAGTTTTAGGGGTAGTGGTCTAATTGAGAGGACACACTTGGCATTAATGTATTCACAGATACAGTAAATTTTAAGTAAAAAGTCCAGTAGTATACAAATGCTATTAATTTGAACTGGCAACCAAGCAACCCTGTTTGAATCTTCAATTTCATTGTGTACAACCACCAAGGACGTGCTCTAAGGGTGTGTTTGATTGCAAGCATTTTCCCAATGTAATGAGAATTTTTTTGTCTTTTCTTAGTAGACCAGTGGAAAATGTGCATTATTCATTTGTTTCATTGCCAATTTAAGTTGTGAGAAAAGAAAATCGTATTTTCTCTCCCGTATATTCCAAAATGGTGAGAAAATGGGGGTAAAGTGAGAAAATTAATTCTACAAATTATTAGACTGGTGTTGAATGATATCTAACTATTGATTACATCATAATTATACGTTTGAAGCTTTATGTGGTTCCTCTCAACCTTAGTGGTGGTGGATTTAGAGTTTTGGGTGGTAAACTACACTCTTTTAGTGATAAATTAGCTATTTTGGTCCACAAACTTTCACCAAATTTTCATTTGAGTCCACAAAGTTGTATCTGGTCAATTTGGTCTGCAAAGTTTCATTCCGTTTGCTTAAGTCTCCGTTTCGGATCACTTAACAAAGGGTGATTTGGCAGTTAAAATCCTACATTAAATTTAATTTTTTTTTTTTTTTTTTTATTGTTTTATGTAACAAGTCAGCATATGAGAAGCTCATAGGATTTTAAGTATAGATTTAACTAAACAAGTAGGATTTTTTTTTTTTACAAAGGTTTAGCTGGGGTTTGGCATGGACCCCTACCTGTTTATTCAAAAAGAATTAAAGTCTATGGAACAAAAAGCCATCCCTATCCTTGGACACTATAACATTTAGTTCTCTAGGAAGGGGATTACTAGCATACAAACACTCTTCATTACAATGACTGAATTTAGACAGCCAATCAGCTGCTGCATTGCTTTCCCTGTAGATATGTTTTATGCTAAAGTCATCCAAAATGTCTGTCATAGTCCTGATGTTTCTAACCAGATGTTTGTTTCTCCATGTAGCCATGGTTTTCCCTTTGATGCAGTCCACAGCTTCCCTTGAGTCAGACCCCACTTGAACTTTCATGCTTCCCATGGTAAGACATAGTTGGATACCTATTTGTATAGCTTGAAGTTCAACATATCCAGCTGTCTTTCCATTTGAGTGCCCACAATAAGTCATCAGAACCTCACCTCTGTGATCCCTAAGGATTCCAGCATATGCACTATCACCTTCTCTTAGACTTCCATCAGAGTTAACCATTATGTATTCTTGTTTTGGTGGCTCCCATGCAAAGTACTTAACTGGCCTCTATGTTAAGTGATTTTTATTGCCAAATCACCCTCTATGTTAAGTGATTCGGAAAGGAGATTTAACCTGAAACCAAATTACAAACATAATGAAATTTTGCAGACCAAATTGACCAGATACAAGTTTGTGGACTCAAGTAAAAATTTGGTGAAAGTTTGTGGACCAAATAGCTAATTTATCTTCTTTTGGTGGGTTTCAACCTTTGGTAGTGGATTTCAAGTTTCAACGTTTAGGTGATGACATCAAACATTGGGCAGTGGATTTCATGCTTTTTGGAGTTGATTTAAGGCTGGGAAGATTGGTATTAGGTTTTTAGTGGTGATGTTAAGTGTTGAGGTGGTGGTTAGTGGTTTTTCACAATATAAATGTAAAACTAAATCTTCTCTTTTAGTGAGAAATTCATGTTTTAAACTTACAAATTTAACATTTTGATATCAAAATCCATGATTGTGGCGGTGAAATCTGAAGCGGAGCTATATTTTTGTGGATTTTCTTCCTTGATTTCTCATTGCAATCAAACAGTGAGAAAATAATTAGAATTCACATCCTCAATCAAACACAGCTTCAAACTTCCTGATAAAAAAACTAATGGGAGGGTTCCCATGGCAAATGCTAAGGCATGTCTAATCACAGGGGGGGTGTATTATGGCTGTCTTTAACCATAAACTAACATGAGCATCATTTTTATCCATGCATTCAATGCCAAACAAGTGGACTACTCTATAAGCTGAACATGGAATACGAAAATGTCTTTCTATTTGAAAAGCGAGGTGACTGCCAAATATGATGTTAATGTACACAAAGCCAGATTTAAAACAAAATATTGGAAAAAAAAAAAAAACCATAAAGCTCACACCACGTATGGTCGTGTGATAACTAACAACTCACTTTTCCCCTGTGCTTTTGCTATTATTCTTCTTCTCCCTTTGTGTTTGTTTGAGCACTTAGCAAGTCCATGAGCTTGATCTCTTAATAAGAGGCTTCATCTGCTTGTCTTCTTCAAGGGATATCATACCCAAGTGTGATGGATCTTCCAACATCATCTTTGCTACCAGATATCCTGCGATGGACCATGTTTGAAACTTCCTTGCTTGTTTCCCGACATACCTCCCAAGCTTCCCATCATAATATTCTGGCCAGTTGTCTTTCAGCAGCCGGCTCTCAGCAAGATCAATTGCCCGTCTAGCAATTTGTGGCCTTCCCGTCTTGATGCAGGCAGCTGTCAGCATCCACAGAAGAACTGTCCCCAAAAAAAGCAGAAGCAGATCTTGAAAACATAACGAACTAAGAAATGAAATTTTAACATACATTTCAGGATTGCAACAATTTCCAGGATAACTTACATGTTGTTTAAACCAATAATTGAACAAGGAAAATCATTTTTTGGATCTATTCAATAAAACAGTGGGGTGGGACTGGTTTCAAATAAGTATTTATCATGTTTAATACACAAGTGTGAGAGGCCTAAATCTAGATCATGTAGGTTCAATGTTCAGTAAATAGTATTTATTATAACAAAGTATCATGCTACAAGATATAGAAGTTTCACCAAAAAAGAAGATGGACTAACCTGGCCAAGATCCTCCATTGTGGTAACTCCATCTCGTATTCTTGGGATCACAGCCTGTTACAATTCTCCAGTCGTGGCTTTCTATTGCTGGATAAGATATTTTCAGTGGCATTTCTCCAACAAGTTCTTCCCACCGTGACTCGATTAAATCCATAATAGCAACAGATTGCTCAGGAGTTGCAAGAGAGGACAGAATCGCAAAAAGATTACCTAGAGCAAACCAGCGAAAGTCCATCCTTGCAGGACTCACATTTCCAATGAAGTACCCTCCACGAGTTGGCATAAAATCAAATACCCATTCTGGAATGGAATCAGGAATAACATTAAACTTATTAACTGCTGTATGAGAATACTCCTCTGTTTTATATCGATAAATGTCGTTGAGTTGCTGAAAGTCGAGCCAAAAGTAACTTCTCATGTGATAACTTAGAGCATGCAAGCGCTTTACAATTCTTTCAACAAACTCCTTTCCTTCTGTGTCGTGTTTAAGCAATGTCAAAGCACATCGTAAGGCCATAAAGAAGAGTGCTTGGATTTCAATAGGATAACCGTAAATACCCTGTCAAAATGAGTTTGCAACCAACAACAAATCACATGTTAATTCTCAACTTCAAAAATCAGGTACACGCAGACAAACAAACATGTAGGAGCATGAAACGGCACTGAATTTTATTAACCTTCTAAAGCAAATAACAATATAGAACAAGTGTAGAATTAAATATCAAGACTTTCAAATCATATATTGTCCCACAGACTCAACCAACAGAAACACAAACAAATTAATGGCATGCTATATGGGGAAAGTATATTGGATTCAAAACGCCATATATGAATCGAAAATTTACATCAAACTTTATTGACATCATTGTAACCGTCTCCCATTTCCCCCTCTATTCGTTTGTTTTCTGTTTCGTCAAGATATCTTTTGTAGGGGTTGACAACAGCCACGAACATAATTAGTTCAATGCGAACAACCATACATAAACACATCCCTTTGCTTGGTTCATTTATAAGGTCTTAAACATTAATCAATAACCATCATATAAATTGAATCAACTGAAGATAATCAAAGATTCGTT
Source organism: Aquilegia eximia (assembly GCA_023053565.1). Taxonomy (NCBI): domain Eukaryota; kingdom Viridiplantae; phylum Streptophyta; class Magnoliopsida; order Ranunculales; family Ranunculaceae; genus Aquilegia; species Aquilegia eximia. The sequence goes on from JALIGU010000026.1 coordinate 871,040, forward strand.
CTTCTGACGTATACTGCAAATTTTAATGAATGAAAATACAATCTTTTGGTATACTGCCAAATACAATAAATGAAAAAACAATTGTATGACGAAAGACTATAGGCGAAGGCGGCATAGTAGAGGTAAATAACACTCCCTCAAAAAGATAGACTCACAATAAAACACCAACAATACCCGAAAACAAACCAATTTTAGTTTCCATTATTATCTGCTGAGCACAATGTGCATAAGCCTTGAAGGGCCTTATATTCCAATCCATCCAAGCTCCCCAAATTATATCAAATGAGATGATGATTCATACCATCTCTTTGGCCTGGAAAGAAATCTCGGGGGACGGCCACATGGATAATAGAATCCTGAAAGATGCACGACAAACCAAAACCAGGTAGGCCTAACCAAAAATGTAAATAAATAGCATATGGAAGGTGGACAGGGTAATTGATGGTTTTGAAGATTACCACGGTGAGTAGAAATTCACAATAACCTTCATGTGTGTGGTTCACTGGAATCAAAGGCCTCCAAAACATCTGCTACTTTCATTTTAGAGATTAAATTACTATAAAGGAAATTTCTTTACTTCATTTTCATATCCATAATCCACTAACTCGACGATTCTCGAGAAATCTTAATTCCGTGAACCTAAAACAGCAATCATAACTTCATAAGGGTGTCAATGACGAGCATTTTACCAGCTGCAACACGTCAAGAGGTAAAGGAGGCTCTACCAGGTTTGACTCGAAAGGAAGTCCATAACCGTTTTATCTGCTTGTCAATTTAGTTAAGGGTATACTTTTAGAAATTAGATGATGCATACTATAGACATGAAAAAACACAATAAAAGAAAGAGTTTTCTGTTGCAACACCTTGCCAACCTTGCTAATTTGGAGGGTGTTGGTCTTAATTACACTCAGATATCATTTATTATCTAGAAAATACACTATGCATGCTAAAGTTGCCTTAATGGCTTAATGTCATTATGGTACCAATGCAAAAATTCGAACAAAAAGCCCAGTCCACTACTATTGCGTTTATTCCCCCTTTCAACATCTAGATAGTGTAAAAGCACAACAAAGTAACAAAACCTCACAAATGTATAGTATACACATTAATTGTGCTGCCCAATTCAATGAAAATTTTATACTTATAATTAAAAGTTGAAAGTTTGTGCAACAGTTCCATTACTGAATTCCTATATTGCCCAGAAATAAACTTTCAATCAGTCCCAAGTTTAGGTGCCAAGAAAGGTTAAGTGAAGGTTGCCATTGGATATGGATTTATAACAATCTTAAGGGATAAATGTTTGTTATCTCTTGATCTGATATAGGAATCAATATTAAGAACATTAAAACATGAATACATCACACCCGCAAAAAATAAATAAAATGTATGTAACTAGAGTTTCATAGATTACACTAAAACATGCCTAAGATGAGATGGATGGCAGTGACCACTACTAATAGTGATGTGTTTCCATAGCTTTATTTTGATTTTTGAATGCAATGTATTTCAATAACTTCACTTGGAGTGTATTTCTACTTTATTTGGATGATCCCGGCAATGAAAATAATATGAGGGATACAATTACAAAATCGAGACATAAAGGCTAATCTTACCATTCGCCGATCAATCATAGAGCATCCATCAGCACAAAGAAGGGTTGGAAATGTGTCAAATCCCTCCGACAAACATAGGGACAGTATAAGCCTCATACCCTTTTGACACTCGGGTGTTTCTGCCAAAGATAAGTCTCCAGTTGACTTCGTATAGGCGCGGAGCAAAATAATCCACCAGAAGCCAGAGTCAACAGGAGCAACTCTCCCAATTGCACTCTCTCCAAAATCTGCAACTAAAGAATCAGTTTTCCTAGCTGGATCATGAAGTACTTTGAAACTAGCAGGCATCACGCCTTCTCCGAGCTTAAAACGATCTATTCTTTTCTCCCACCCTTGTAGGTGTAGAGTCTTCAAGAGGAAGTTTTTGACAATATCAGGTTCTCCATTCATCAAAAAGGCCAAAGCACTAGGCACAAAGTCTCGAACAAAGACCTGAACAATAAACAACAAAAAGCTGATCACTTTAATACCAGAAATCGCAATATGCATAAAAAACCACTAAAAAAATAAACTTTGACCTGATCATAGTTCAGAACTTCGTCGGAGAAGTCATGAGCAGCAACAGTTCCAACTGGTTGTCCTCGGAATGAAACTAAAGATCGACGTAGAGCTTCCCAGGCTTCAGCTACCATAGGATGAGGCTCAAATGAATGACGAGCTGAGGAAGCAGGAGTGTCAAAAGCAGATCGACCTCCAGGAGAATATACAGTCTCAAAGACCTCCAGTCCTCCTCTAGAAAAACCAACGGATAATTCGCTAAGCGATCTCTCATCAAATGATCTTTGTCGCTCAATATTCAACTTCGGCTTATCAAGAAGCTTTGACAAGTCGTAATCATCAACCTCCGAGATTGAGCATTGTGAAGCAACATTTCGAAGCCCCATTTCCCTAATTCCATCCATACCTATGTGCTCTCTTTTTCACCCCCTAATACAAAGGCAACAAATTATACAATTTGAGGAAATGATCTACAGTAACCTCACAAATACTCAAACATCCAGAGAAATTAAAAGACTATATTTATAGCATTGATCTAGATACAAGCATATTAAACTCCAAGATTAATAAACTCTAATCATTAACTACCAAAGGAAAATTTGAGTAAATGAAGAGACAATGAAGGCATGTTTGTGATCAAGTTTTCTTCAGAGAAAAAGGGCATATCTAGTAATTACCCATCTTAGAACTCTGTTTATATATGTTAAAAAAACTATTAAAAACTATAAATTACAGTATTTAGAAAAAACAAAAAAAAAAAAACAAAAGACTACTAGAACCAAAACAAGAGACATTTAGCATTAGGGCATTTACATTTAGGCTAAAACATACATTAAACCTTACATTTATAAATAATTCCCAAGTCAATCTTATCCAAACATAAACAGATTAAATTAGAAATTAATACACTTTAATTCATCTTCTACAAATCATATAAGGAAATTTATCAAAAAAAAAAACAGACTAAAATTACAATATTCAACGCAAAATGCCATAAAAAAAAAAAAAAAACTTGTTCAATTAAAACTTAAAAAATCAAACCAAGATACATTAAGGGGTCTGTTGGGATAGTTAAATTAGCTCAAAGGGTAACAGAAACATACAAAATGTATCAAGACTTTGAATTCAACAAGCCAGATCAAGCTGATCCAAACAAGTTTAAACACCAAAAACTAAACCCCAGATCTGAATGAAAGAAGAAAAGGAAGAGAATTCGAACCTCGATAAAAACAATGGTTAGGTTAGATTCCAAAGAATCGAACGGTGGAGAAGACAGAAGGAAGAGAAAGAAAGAAGAAGAAGAAGAAAAAAAAGGACATGGTGGGTGAAACTACAATATAAATAGTCAGAAAATTGTCAGAAAAGACCTTGTCAAAAGAGTTACCGGTTATAACCAGTTGCCGGTTAATAAACGTGGACAGAAAATGACAGAAAGGTTTGAATTGGATGGAGTTACTGATTTTCTCAATGTGGACAGCCTCTTTCTTGGCTATTGGAGTTTTCACTCCCACGCTTGTTTCTTTCTTTATTTTGTCCACTTGCCTTCTTTGTTAATGATTTTTTTTTTTTTTTTTTTTTTTTTTTGCTCGTAAGTTGTAACTTGGATAATTTGTACTTTGTAGTACAACTTATGGAATAAATAAGTTTCCTCTTTCCTAAATATTTAGGTAGTGAAGCATTTGGTATCATCCCGTTTGGATTTTTAGAGTTAGTTTCTATTACATAAAGTGTGTCAAAATACACCTCTAGTCCTTAGATTTGGCTTAATCCAAATGTTTAAAACTCAGAATAACCAAATTTGGATATTAAGGTTTGTTTGAAAACTTAAAGATTTGTCATTGGCAAATATTGGGTTTTGGCAAATCGACAAAAAATGTGTTCGCCGATGTTTGATTACCAGTTTGGTAAATATCAGACAAACACGTTTGCCATTATTTATCGGTATACGATTGTATATTTGTGATCAGGCAAATTTTCCAACATTATGTGCTATGGGATCTTTTGAATGAAATAATAAGTCACGAAAATGGGTCTCTAATTAAGGTGACTGAGAGTGTAGATATCAATATTGATGGGGTCGTCAATGATATGGGAGTTGGAATAGGTGGTCTATTAAGAGATCTAGAAGGCAATGTGTTAAATGCTTTTGCAGGGTCTAGTTCTGTCAACTCAGTCTTCTAGCAAAAGCACAATGCAGTGTATCAAGGGTTGATGTTTGCAAATCATCTTGGGATCAAGAAGCTAAATGTAGCTACAGATTCATTGAGAACAACTAGTTGTCTTCTGAATAGAAAGAAACCTCCCTGGTATTGTTTGAACCTCTACAAAACTACCTTAGGGCATCTCCAATGGTTGGGCTATAATAGCAGCTTCAGCTCGGCTTTTACACCTTTAAACCGTACATTATACAAGTTCAAATAAAACCCAACGGTGTGGTGTAAAAATAATGTAAATTTATACATCGTACAACAATTAAGTTGCGGTTTCATGAAGCCCAAACCTAAATAGCAAGTTAGTTGCGATCCAGTTAAAATTTAAAAATAAAACCGCAAGAGAGTTGCGGTCCAGTAAATTGGGCTTGGGCTTGCATCGTATCGCAAAAGAGTTACAGTCCGGTGAAATTTTATATCTAAACAATTAAACCGTAAGAGAGTTGCAGTCTGGTGCATTTATTAATGATACCGCAAGAGAGTTACGGTACGGTAGGTAACTTTGCCTTGAGCTCATTCTGTTACGTCAAAGAGTAAAGATACCCGTTGACTTAGCAAAATGAGGCCAATGCTAAAAATATATATTATTATACAAGCCACCATTGGGAAGCAAAAAGTGTAAACTAAATGCTATTATACATTTAGCCCCAACCATTAGAGATGCCCTTAAGTGCTAACAAACAAGCTGGTTTTGAGAATGTTTATGTAACCCACATCGATAGAGAACCTAACAAACAAGTTGGTTATTTAACATCTTAGGGGTTGGGAGTGAGCATTGTATTTCCAACTTTTTCCTCTTATGGATTAGAACTTATGTAATTTTGTAAATGAGGATAAGGTGTAATATATCTTAGATTATAATCAATACAAGTCAGGGTTTGCCTAACCCTTAACTTTCTTTCAAAAAAAAAGCTTATTTAACAAAAAAAGCTTATGTAATCAAGTAGCCCGCTTGCCCCAAAAACAGATGCTTAAATAAGCATCAAGGAAAACACACATTAGTAAGTCTTATTTAGCGAACAAGCTTTAGGAGAGGAAGGGGTGCACATACAATATACCCTGTAAAAAATAAAAAATAACCCACCACCGCCTCTGTGTGACATCATTTTCCCGCTGACCACCGCATTGTGAGTCGTGCTTCTTCTTCTTCTCCTCCCATTGCCACCAGTCCTTCAACCATCCTCACTCCACCGCTCAACACCACTATCCCTCCTCGCCACTGCCACCTACCTCTTCCCCTCCCACACCAGCACCAGAAACCTGCTGCTCTTACACCACCACCACCTAACCACGGACCAAACCTCTCAGAATTTGTAAATTTCACAAATCTGGCTCAGATCTGAGACGAGTCGACTCAGCAAAAAACTCAGATTAGTCAAACCATCAACTGAAACAACCCCAACCGGTCTGAACCAACCAAACCGGAAAAACACTCCGAACACTCCGGAGATACAATAGGCTTTAGAGGATAAACACTTGAAGGATTCACGATTATTTGTCCCAGACATTCCTTTAGTTGAGCCACCTCTATCAGTTGAGAGGGATGGGATCTTATCATGCATCAGGTCCTTCCCCAAATGGACGTCTTGTGAGCGAGATGGTCTACGCGCCCAAAACATATTTGATGTTATGAGTGGGGCCACATCCGTTGTAGCCACAGATCTTATGGAGGCTCTGACACCAGTTGTGAACTTCTGGCTACAAGGTCGATGCCCACGAGTCTTGGCAGAATTTATAGTCTGGTAACGACATTCGCCCAATAGTTGTGGGTATGGTTTGGCATGGTGTCTAAGATTGCCATGAGATGAGTTTCTAAGGATATTGTCTCATATCTAGAAGATTTTCAGTTTGGGGTTACTGTGCCTGATGGAGCAGAGGTAATTTTGCATGTTGTCAATCGGTTGGTTCATGCTAATAAGGATGACACATCCTTTACTATGTTGTTTGCAGACTTTCAGAATGCCTTCAACCTTGTTGATCATTCTGTTATGCTACATGAGGTACGCAATCATTGTCCATCTATTACTTTATTGGTCGAATACCTCTACTGCCAACCTACTCGATTGTATTTAGGGTCTATTGTCCACCAACCATTAGAGAAATACCTCTACTGTCCACCAACTATTAGGAAAATTTCATCCTCAGAGGACCCCTAGCCATTCTCTAGATGTGGCTTGGACATCTTTGGTCTCTTGATCCTAAGCAGAAGCGAGAAGAGGTTTGTGGTTGTGGCCACTGACTATTTCACAGAGAGGATAAAAGTTGAGTCTTTTATGAAAATGTAGAAAAGTTCATAAGGCTGAACATAATTTAAAATTTTGGAATTCCCAAGTTCTTAGTGTCCAACCATGGTGCTTAGTTTGATTGTAATATGATCAGGACATTGTGTGAAAGGTATTAGATCATACACTACTTTGCCTCACCCAGATATACACAAACAAATGGTTGAGCAGAGACGTCCAACAAAGTGATCCTAGCTACCTCAAGAAGAAGTTGGAAGTTGCTAAAGGAAGTTGCGTTGATGAGCTCCCAGCGGTTCTGTGGTAACCATACCAACTGAGATTCTAGCTCCCACTACTCGTTCACATTTGGCTCAAAGGCCTCATACCAACTGAGATTCTAGCTCCCACTACTCGCTCAACATTGGTGGACTATCCCACAAATGATGATGACAGAGCTATGGAGTTAGACCTGGTTGAAGAAAACAATGAGGCATCATCCATAAGGCGTTTATTAATCAACAAGCATTTAAGAGATCCTTTTACAAAAAAGTCAAACGAAGAACCTTCGCCTATTTTTTTTTTTTTTAATAATTGTTAAAAGTATTCATATAATTTTCTTTAACGTAAAGGGTACATCAAAAGTATCAAAACCCTATGATGTCGACACATGACAGGATGAAACAATGATGGTTCGTTGCACATGTTTCCTTGTGTCTTTGTACCTTAGCTACAACTGCATTAACGACTGCCTGACCTACCTCCAAAATCCCATTAGCAAGCCCCACCATTGGAGATGCCCCTGTGATGCCGACACATGCATGTTTTCTTTTTGACCAACTGTATATCAAAACATCAGTTGGGCTTAAGGTTGATTTGCCTTCTGTCGGGTCTGTAAGAAAATTGACTGGAGCCTCATTCTTAATGTTGGTGGATCCATCCCCATGTTTGGTTAGGACTGTGGGCCTAACTGTGTGTGCAGCCCGTGACCCAGTTGGGAGAGTGGCAAAGTCCACCTTCGTGTTTGGTTAGGTATGTGCCTACCAGTTATCCGGTATTCCGGTTGATATACATTGTGGTAATCTCCCTCTATAAGTTCGAGCTTTTAGAGAAACTGATTTACAACATGGTATCAAAGCGGTTCGGTCTTGGGAGGTCACGGGTTCGATTTTTTGCAACAACATTTTAAAATAAATATGTTGCTGAGGGGGAGTGTTGGTGGATCCATCCCCATGTTTGGTTAGGACTGTGGGCCTAACTGTGTGTGCGGCCCGTGACCCAATGTGCCTACCAGTTATCCGGTATTCCGGTTTATATACATTGTGGTAATCTCCCTCTATAAGTTCGAGCTTTTAGAGAAACTGATTTACAACACTTAACTTTTATTCCTACTTGCCATATCACATCATACAATATATCACCTACATGATCGTGTATGTATTTAAAACCTGAGTAATACTTACAGTGTACCAACATGGTCCCCAAAGAAGTTTAGTCGGCTTTCTTACATACAAACATAGATCCCCATTTATAACGGGATCATGATGCGCCCAGTCGTTTTTGTAAAATAAATGAGAAGGATGTTGGTTATTAACCCTCCTTCCTATTGTGACTTTTCAATATATAAGATATTTTTTAATTTGTTCTAAACTATGTGATATATGTATCTACAAAAAAAAAAAATGTGTATCTAAACGAATATGTATTTAGGAGAATATGTTGCTATTTAGAAAGAACTTGCAGCGTAGTTTGTAGCGCGTTTGTTCTCTACTTTTGTGTAATTCTTCAAATTTTTATCAATAAAATTTGTTTTGTTTTGTTTTTTTTTAAAAAAAAAACAAAACTTGAAAAAAATGTGTATCTAAAATTGTATTGGTAATTTATGGATAAAATATTTTTTACGAAATGATAAAGTGGACCAACAAAAGAATTGTTTTGCGTGTTAATAAGATAGGGTGGGGGACAAAATTATTTTTTCTTAAAGATATGAAGTCACCATTGTTGTAACTTGTAAGTGTTTTTGTCTAGTTCTTAAACGAGGATAATGCCATAAGATTTGTGTAAATTGATTTCAAAAATTTATGATTCTCTAATAGTCTAATGGCAGTATAAATATGATATATTTACCAAAAAAAAAAAAAAAATTATTAATAAGGGACAATAATAATAATAATAATCTAAATAATTTTCTGGTGGGGTTTTTGTATATTTTGTTCATTTGTTGTGGTATAACTGTAAATCAGTTGGGTGAATGAGAGAGAGTCAGAGAGATGATGGTTTGGTTGTGGGAGTTTCTTTCCACGTTTTAGTTTTATTACAAATGGTGTTGGGTTGTTGGTTGTTGCCTTCATGCATTGAAACTGAAACTGATTTTGATTCTTCTTTGGCTACATGCATTGAATTAATTGGATCTGAAACTGATTATGATTATTGTTTATCTTACTGGACTCTAACAAGTAACAACTATCAATAAAAGAATCAATTTCATTTTACCTAAAAAATTAATCCATTCCAACTACAATAATACTCATCCCACATCTACAATATACATATTGTGGTTTGCTTGAAACTTCATTCAAATATATATTACTGTTGCTAAGTATTAATCTGCAATCCATGACTGACAGTTTGACACTGGTGTACATGGTACAACAATTGCATAATAAACCAACTAGCTTGCAACACTGCATGGGGTATGCATGGATGGTACTAATTCGAGCATGTCAAGCTTTGGTAATTTTAATTAGCTCTATGGGTTTATATTAAAAAAAAAAATTAAAGAGTTTTAAACCATAGTTCAAGATGTCGATCTCGAACGAAATTTCGAATCTTGGAAAAACGGATTTTGCTGAGATTTCGTCACTGAAATCAATTTGGAAGCCGAGTATTCGTGGATATTCGTGAAGTTTTATGTATCCGATTTATCAAATATTGGCATAATTCGTGGAATCCACGAAATAAATATTATGAGTTAATCAAGTAGCGGGCTATTCGTGTTCATATTTCAACACAGTAAAATCTCAACAAACGAATGTTTGATAAATAAATAACCTTGCTTAGCTAATAACAAAATTCAATCCAAATTCAAATATCTTAACTACTTTATAATACTGCCCCCAAATCGAGATGGTTTGGAGGCCTTCGCTGGGCAGTATGTTAAAGTAACATGTGTTTTTTCACTAAAATATATTTACTATATTAAATACAAACAAATTTCTCTAGACCCACTTAAGATTATCAATATTTGTAATCAGATATTTCGCTAATTCTTTCCTCGTTTTTTTCTCTTCTAATTTTCTTTTTTAGTTTCAACTCAACACGTATATTTACCCCCATTAAAAAAACCCTAAATAAATAACCTTACTTTTAGATGTATATATTTTTGGTCTTTCACTGTAGTAAGAACTGCATCGACACCAATAACAATTCAGTCAAACCATATTATTTGGCTAACATATCCTAAGGGTTCACCTTTATTAGTGTTTTGAAGACTATGGAAGAAGTCATGGAGGTATATTAATGGCATCGCTGAAAATTACAGATTAGGCATACATCAAGTCTTTTAGTTATATCGAGCCTTTTATTACTCTTTCTACTCTTTTTATTTTTTAATTTTTTTGCCTCCTTGGTTGTTTTCTCAAAATTCTTATACACCTCAACTCAATTGTTGATAATCTTAATGGCAGGCTTTATGTATGTCCTACATAACTGTATTGGGTTATCTTCATTGTTTGTATATACATATGCAGTATATAAATCAGGTGTTATTTATGCAGATTGATAAGGTATTCAGGTTGTAAGCTGTAACTGGTGTTCTTGGAAATTAATAAAATCTAATTTCTTACTTATCCATTCATAAAATCCAATTTTACAAAGTGATCATAAGAACTTATACATGAGTATACCCATCCCATAAACATGGGATGTCTTCAGCTTTAATGTACCTACTAGCCAGTAGGTCTGAAACACTTGAGTTCTTCGTGACACGAAACTTTACATTGTCATCTGAATAATGTTGCTACTGCCCGTAGAATTAATATACATGTCTATTGCAAGTAGGTCCTCCGGTTCAGTATAATCTTACATGGCCTCTGAATATTGATTCATTCCTTGCCAATTAACTAATGAACTCACCAAATTGCAAACAAATTTTAATTGACTTAAAGGTACAAACAATCATTGAAATCGATTGGTGGGATTTGAGGAAGAAGGAGAAAATGGGACAAAGAAAAAACTGGAGATTCAAGTCTATTTAACAATAGAGTTTTTTTTTTTTTTTTTTTTTACAAGAGGTCTTCTAATCAGTGATGATTAGTAGGTGCGAGATGTGGAGAAGAAAGACATTAAGTTTAATTACAAATATACCCTACATAGCTTTAGGTTATAATTAAGAATAGATCTGAACCATAGGATGTAACCTCATCCAACGTATTAGATGGGATGTTAAGATGGATGTCATCCTAAGGATGGCAACCTAGACAGCCCGTTATATAAAATCAACAATTTTTTTTTTTGGTAATCAACATTTTTTCCCAATAGACTATCTTAGTAAGCACGTAAACACTGTTTACTTCCGCATTCACATAGTATATGTAATTGATATTGACAACAACAAATTAAGCTTATTAACTTAGTAGTCAAAACCCACCAACACAACCACAAACATGCATGCCACATTGCCACTTATTATTTGTTATAATTAGCTATACACTTAGGAAAATGTCTAAATTAAATAGCATAGTTATGTGATTAACACTAAGCAAGCTTATGTGATTAGTTGTTTTTTCCATTAAAAACCAATCCACCATACAACATGATGAGATTGAAGTCAAGTCTGGTTGTTGGTTGATTTAAGACTTAAACGTATCTAATCAGCACTGAGTCATCAATACACAGAAATAAATGCAAAACGTTTGCTTCACTCATCATTCCACTCCACATGTGAAAGTGTGTGTCAATGTCAAACGAATCGCACACCATTTATTAAACCAAGTGCTTACCACATTTTTGCAAGTAAAGGTCAAAGTGTTATACGGCCATGTACATAACTTGTTTACCATGTTTGTTATGTATACCATGTGAATTGATATGCAGTTATGCACACGCCCAGACGTGTGTTAAAAAAAAAAACTCATTTTAAGACCTTCAGATAGGTCAATTATGTGTAAAACCCAGTTTTAATAAATAATTATAATCCAAGGATTACGGGATAATAGCGTTGAATTATTAACTGGGAAAATTAGACTTAACCCCCTTTATTTTGTCCACATTTTGAATAAACTCCACTATTTGTCCAAACTTTGATTTTACCCCTTCTCAGTCAACTCCCGTCCAAGTTAACCCCTTATTATAATTTTTCTTCCTAAAATACCCCTCTCTAGTTCTTTTGGAGGGGTTAAGTCTAAAAAAAATGAGGGGTATTATAAGAATAAAAAATTTAAATAGGCATTAATTTGGATGGAAACTGACAGAAGAGGGGTAAAGTCCTAATTTGGACAACTGGGGGGTTATTCAAAACGTGGACAAAAATAAAAGGAGTTAAGTCAAAATTTCTTTTGTTAGCCGAGCCTACTTTTAAGAAATTGCCGCGCAATACTTTTGTGTAATTCTCAAAAAAAAAAAAAAAAAAGTCGAACCAAGAGGTGTATGATTGCTTGTTTCTTAGATTTTTATTGTAGCTAATTGCAGCTTTACAATTAGTAAATAAAAATATATATCTTGTTGTCTAATGTACGTTCCCCTTTTTATGTTAAAATAGATTGCTTAAAAAACATGTTTTGTGGATAATAATGTATATAATAATCCTTGAGAGAAACTATGTTTAATTCATTCTTACAGCATAACCCATGGTTAACTTTTACACAAATGATGTGGTAGACACCTTGGCTAACAACAAGAGATAATGAGACTTTTAGTTAAGAAGCACTCATTTAAAATAAATAAATAAAAATGATTGGGAAGGTACTTTGCTGCAAAACATAATCAAAGGCAGATGTTAGGTAAGCTCAGCTGGCAAAACCTACGGTGATAGCAGCATAATCCAGGTTTAAACGCTATTAATTAACAACTCCTTAATGATTACAAACAGACTTACCTGTTCTTGGTTTTTTCTAAAAAAAAAAAAAAAAAAATAGACTCCACAGTTCACAAAAATAGAATGCACTATGCTCTCTTGTTTGTGTTGAATTTCCAGAAAGAATAAAGGATGAATAATATATGAACAAATATTACGGATAATAAATCGTATTCACAGTCTATAAAGCCTATATCCTCTTCGTCCAGCAAGAACATTCACAAAATAAATGAGCATCATTCACTATAAAATGACTTAGCCATGTTGCTGAAACAGCTAAATCCTCGGCTGCCACAATACCTAATATGTAGACCATCTTCCTTAGCCAACAATATGTAATTTGATGGAACTACTTAACTACACAGCTACAATTTTCCTTGGAACATATGGATATGTTGCGTAGACCAAAAACCGCACATATTGAAGTTCCATCCAGTATATCTTCGTAGTTGGTAATGGGAGATAAATTACTGTGAAAGATGAGAATCAAGCACTTCTACCTTTGGTAGCATACTCACTTCTGCAATGAACCACATGATAGGTCACCTATTGGGGGGTGAAGCTGCATTTTTTATACTGACGTTTTCATTGTAGTTCTTGGTTTTGGCCCTGTCAAGACGTGTTCTACGGACAACATCTTGGATTTGCCTTTCATGCTCTTTGAGCATTTCATCAATGTTAGTCCCTAGAGGCATCAAAGGTCCAGAGTACTGTAGTATTTTTTTCTTGGAGCCTCGAACCTGAGACAAACCAAGAAAACTATTCAGTAGAATTATGCACTAAGCGAAAATATAAGCATGATATAATTACGAGCCTTTATCAGTAGAGAAAAGGTTTAGACTAAGGATGAATTAATTAGTTATCATGCTGATAAAGTAAAGCCAATCTATGTACAGCACAAGTTGGTGTTAGCTTCCGACCCCTTGGATGGTGTGGGTGATGACAACTGGTCTGGAAATTCTTTACTTGTATATCATGAAATGAATTCTAGGAGTTTAACTGAAATATGCTTGGTAACTTCCTGTAATGGGGTTTACAAATTTTATGAAGTTTTGTAAGCATATTTAGGATGTTAAGCTAGTCATTGGAACGTATCAGATGTTATCAAACTTTAAAATTTGGAATCATAATCCTAATTTTGGATATTCACCCAATATTGTAGAATTCCAAAATGCCTGCATTTGATTATATTAAGTATTTGTTCCCACTCTAGCTTAACAGCTATCACCATTTCTAGAACATCCACATGCTTTAGAAATTCTACTCATTTTAGGAATCTGATTAATTATTATCTTGAAGCATCATAAAATTCATGTCCATAGATCTTATATTGAAAAGAGTAAGTTAGTTCATTCAAGTAATACTTACCATCTTAGAATCTTTGCAAGATATTCCATCACCCTGCTTGTGAGAAGAGTTTGCCCGATTAAGTGAATGACCTGGCCAGTGTGAGTGTGTGCTCCTTCCACTGTGGCTATCCAACCGTCCACTACTTCGTGCTACCATCAAATCAGAAAAATGGAAAAGTTTAAGTAGTTATCAGAGATCAAGAGAATATGACCTTAAGTTTCAATCATTACCTGATGAACCAAATGCCTTTTTAGAACCTGCAAGAGATCCATCATCCTTTTTCTTAAATGAAGATCCAAATGCATTTGGGGGAATCAACTGGCTGGAATGAGAAATGCCATTCTGTGTGTTTCCAGACTCCCACTCTTGTATAATATACTTTGCACTGTTGCTTTTCGGCTTCGAATCTCCCGACTGTTTATTAATTCACAAGAATTGAAAAGTGGAGAAATGAAAAATAGAGATGTACGAAGATAACCATAGAAATGTAAGAAAGTGATTAACCTGCAATGGGAGTGGTTTAATATCTTGTCTTGGCATTTCTTTGGCATCTCTTGAGCTCCCTTTCCTATGATCAGATCCACTACCTCTTGTGGCTGATGTTTTTTGCCTGACATCAAAGAATAAGAAATAAAGAAATATACTGGAGTCTTTTGGTAAAATGATAAAAACACGACTATGTTTCTTAAGAAAATATAGTCTATGAATTTATGATTTTTTAGTGGATGGAAATCCTGGACCCATGAATATCCTTGATTGATTTCTAAAGCAACAGTTTCTTTTCATAGACGAAAAAGGCTGTGATGATAAAATGGGGGTTGACAAATGGTTTCAACAACAATCCAATGATCAAAGAAATTTAGAAGGTATCGAAGCACGAAAGCACATAACAATTAATTTTCAGGAAATTCTAAGGTGCAACAAAAGAAAATATGCGTAGCAGAAAAACAAGGAACTGAAATGAAGAGCATACATAACAAAAATTAGAGTCTTCAACCCCAAAGTCGAGTGGACTGAATAATAGAGTTTTTGGCACCAGTGATCAGAAAGCGTGAACCTGTATCAACCCTAAAGCTCTGATACCATGTAGATACTGGAAAGTGGTCATTACATAATGCACACGGTCCTAATATAAGAAGGATCCTGGATATCCCATGCCTAAGTGTTTACCGATGAACTAGGGGACCATTGAATGGACAGATCTCTGAGTACTGAGCTGAACTTAACATAAACGAGAGCATACTTCAGATATGTTTAGTTATATACATTAAATATATTTGACAGTAGAAATGTGAGTGTACTTCTTTCATATCTGCTCTCTAATGAAAGAATGGTACTATAGAATGCTTTGCTAATTGCCATGACATAAAATTATAAAATTGGATGAGCTTATCAAAAGTTCAATCTATCCAAAGATGACATCACATATGCATACTGGAAACTACTTAAGGTAAAACAACGAGCATCAGAGGATATAAATTTTTCCTTGTATACATTACTGCATCAACCCACCTTGTTCGTAGACTATTAAACGACCTACTTAGTTTCTTCACAAAATAAGAAAATTCAAGCATGTATAAGAAGTATACCTTCTAGCTTGCTCATTCCTAAGCTTCATGTCCATTTCCTTACTCGGAGGATATTTTGGCAAATTTGATGGATCACAGGGAAGAGGCTCTGTCTTAAAGAACTGAAAGAGAAAAAAAAAAAAAAAGGAAGGGAATTTCATTAATAAATCTAACAGAGTAAAAGGACTCCCACCAACAGGAGGCTGACAAAGAACAGTGCATAATGAATACTTTAAAGTACACATAACTGTTACAAGCGCGCACACACACACACAAAACCGTGAGTTTCGTGCTGAAATGCTTGATCAACCGATCATCCACAGCTTAGAGGCCAACTAATAGATATCGATTTTATCTTTTTTTTTTTTTTTTTTTTGCAATGCATTGAGAGGAATGGTGATTTGTCATGAAGGCAGCAGTTGTACTGGATCACTTTCGTTTGTACAGTCATATATTCTAGCAACGATAACCAAACATACAGGTTTGTGAAAGGTTAACATGTTCTCAAATTCTTATAAGAGAAACTGTCACTGTGTCGTGACACAAGAGTACACCACTTAGCTTAGACTCAAGGAAAGGTAAGGCCTCTTCCTTCCTGCTGAAGTGTGTTATTTACCTACCAAGTGTCAGTTTGACTTCTTGGAACATGGTATGAACAATCATGATCATGATCATGCTTCAATAATCATTGAAGTGCAGAACTGACAATGTCTGTTAATAGATAATTTCCAATTATCCACAGCAATGTCTCTCCATTGGAACACTGCTTCTTGCATTCATAGTTTCATACACAACACACATCATACACTGTTCATTAATCATTATACACATACATCGTATGCATTTCTTTTATCCTCCAATTTATTGTGATTTTGTTGTGTTAGTGCAATGATATTGTTTTCAAAGATTCATAATGTACTTATTCCAACACAGTTTGCAATTCATAATGTACCCAACTTTTGTCCTTCTATTGTTTAAATCATTCCTATCACAAATTATTACATGTGAAAATCAAGTGTTTCTGTTCTAAAAGTTACGTGTCTGGTACTGTATATGGTGTTGCCATTAGCTATTGATTCAAAGTACAAATTTCACTTAAATCCTCTTGGAGAATTAACAACTTGGGAGTGTTTTTATTTATTCCTAGGGGAAAACAGTTGGTACTAAACAGTGGCAAAACTTACCTCACTTTGAAGTGCAGAGGCAGCTGATCCTCGATTTTCAGGTTCTATTGCAAGGAGAACATCTAGAAGGGCCAGAGATGAAGGGGGGAAGTCCTTGAATGTCTCTGAAACACAACGCCTATAGGGACGTTTAGGCTTAAAACTTGTTGCATTCGGCAACTTTGACTTACTCCAGCATTCCTCAGAGGGTGAACCACATAACTTAAAGATCTTATGCAGTTGCTCCACCTAGGAATCAGTCCAAACAAAATCAAACATACCGAAGATAAACCAGCAAATGAAAAGTAAGATAATAAATACTTTTTGAAATGACATCTTCGTTTTTAAAATCTGTCTTCCTAGTCTCTAGGTCTAATCGGTGAGCTTTCTAGTTCTTATTCTATATAAAATAATTAGTGGAATGAGAGTACCTCAGTTCTTCCTGGCATTATAGGCTTCCCAAAAAGCAATTCTGCAAGAATACAACCAGTACTCCAAAGATCCACGGCAGCCCCATATTCTGTAGCACCAAGCAAAAGTTCAGGGGGTCGATACCACAGAGTTACAACCCGACTCGTCAATGGACCAGGATGGACTACAGTTCCTAATCCAAAATCAGATATCCGCAGAATGCCATTATTGTCAATAAGAAGATTTGAGCCCTTGATATCTCGATGAAGGACATCCCGACTATGGCAATGTTCAAGCCCATATAGTAGCTGCTGCATATAACATTTAATCTGCAAAAAGAGAATGAACTTCCATGTCACGACACTGGCAGGAGGTTAAGATCGACTATACTGAGAGCCAGTTACACCAAACTCTCCAAATTGTCATGTGATGCACCAAAATCATATATTAAACAAAATATAGGGCACATGCATGTAAGACAAAAAGCATAACAATACACACGAGAGTTGGCACACACTCAGCAACGGACTGAAATAGATTTATGAATCTAGTCAGGAAGATAGCGCTTGGTCTATCATAAAGATACATGACAGTTGCTCAATTACATATTCCAACAAACTTTCCAAACTATTTTTTACCTTAGCGCCATCAACTGCAGAAACATATTGAACTGTCTTGCCTGAATCCTATACATTAATTTGCTAGTGCCTCAGATCACTAATATGCATTAGCTGTTTCGGTAGCAGAATGATTTAGGAATTTGATAATGTTTTTCCTCTTTAGCTAAGCTGAGGGATCTTGAAGAAAAAAAAAAAAAGCAAAATATTAGTTTGTCTAAGTTATAGCTTACCTTTCTTCTTCTTGGGAAATCAAACTTACATTTTCTTATTACTCAATACATGAAGTCTTTGTTATAAACCTTAATTGTAAGTGTTGTTTTAAATCAAATTGCACATTGATATCTAAAAAGTTAATGTGCTAAAGGAGAAATGCAACAAAAGGAATCCATCCCCATGTACTAGCTGAATTTTCGCATAGAAGACCTCTAGGGGAGATCAATTAATCGTGGACCTACCTCACAACAAGTATAATGTGTTGTTTCTTATCAGTGTCTAAGTGAACAGGATATGATCAATGTATGTACCTGTGATTCAGTTAGCTTGATACCAGACGATCTTGCTGCAAGACCAGAAAGATCATGCTCCATATATTCAAATACAAGATAAAAGGTGGAGGACATCCTTGATGTAACTAGACCCTCAAGCTTCATAACATTTGGGTGATCAAGCCTACGTAGAATAGAAATTTCCCTAGCCATAAAACGTACACTGTCTGGATCCATATTCACAAATCGAACTTTCTTCAAGGCAACAACTTTACTGGTTTGAAGATCCTGTGCTCTATATACAGTGCTGTATGTACCTTTACCAATCTGCATCAATAGAATTCAGTTTCGATTATCTATAAAATATAAAAAAATAAATAAAGAATGTCGATAAATAGAATCAAGTGAACAGAGAATAATAAGTAATCAACCTTTTGTAATATTTGGAAAGATTCAGCAGTTCTAGGTAACCATCCTTTAATTGCTTCTGGTGCAACAGATGAAAGCCAAGATGGCCAACCGGCGGCAACATGTTCCCCTTTGGTCCCATTCGGCATACTAATGATCCTGGTAAGCTGTTGTCGATTTTGATCTCCTTTGGTCCCAACAGTTACCTTTGTTGGCCGTCTTTGATGAGCTTTGTTAGTGGTGGTGGTGGTGGCAGAATCATTGTGAATAGCTTCCAATGATGATAACAATAATAATGCGGGTGAAGTGGATGTGGATGTGGATGCAGCAGCATTATCTTCATCATCATCTAATGGAGACACTATTAGCCTGGCTGTACCATTGGCATCATCGTCATCATCATCACCTTGTTGTTCTACTGCTGTTGCAATAATAATGTTGTCGTCGTCGTTAATATCATCATCTCTCTTTGAGGGAACAACAGATGATCTGTTTGATGATAGTTTCCTAGAATCATTCTTCTTATTGTTGTCTTTGTTATTCTTCTTGCTGATATTGTCGTGTCGCTTTGAAGATGCAAGTAATGCTGCTTTTGAGCAAATGCAGCCCATCTTCGTCTTGTGTTTTTATTGTAAGATTTGAATTTGAATTTGAAAACATAACAACATCTAACTAACGAATTCAATTATTGATTGCGCCTCATTTTTTTTTTTCATAACAACCCAAAAAGGAAATTTGCAGAAAAGAATGAAGAGAGAGAAATAGCTCCCTAGAAAATAGTAGACCCAAACAGATTTTTCCTTAAATAATCCTAAATCCAGCAAAGAAATGAATACAGCATACTGCCATTTGTTAGTCTCTCTCTCTCCAAGTTTTTGTGTCTGTAGGGAGACATTTATTTCTTTCAGTATTCAGTTCAGTCACTGCTTCGATACATCTATACTAGAAGATATCCCATAATCCCATCCCGCAGTTCTTCTCACTGCCAAGAGTCGGAGTGTCTGACTCACTGAGTAAAATTATTCACATAGCCAAGCCCACACAAAAGAACATCAGCCTGCAGATTTCTCAGAATATTTTTTTTCCAAAATTGAACAAATTTGGGCAAGTTCATCTTCAAAGCTATGTTGATGAAGAACACAAGTGATCGAAATTTGAGATACCCCATTTCAAGACGTGGTGTTATAAAATTAAGGGTAATATCCCAAAAAAGCCCATGTTTAGGTGCCTCTTCCTCAATAGGCCCTGACATGGGGTCATCTTCTCAAACAAGCCTCCTGACCCACCACTTTACCTTTTACCAATTTTTTTGAGACCTTAATACCCCTCAAGTACAACAATGATGCCGTCTACATCGAATCAGACTTTTAGTCAGTTTCAGTGATTGCGACAATGACTACAAAGCTATTTCTAATCGTTGGATTAATCTGTGACACGTGTATGATAATGAACAATGCTTTATCCTCTAAACATAACATATGCAACCATCAAATCTGCATAAAACAAGTAAACAGCTGTGATGGTCTGACGTCTGAACCATCTTCATCGTCCCAAACATCTTATTCTCTCTGAAACCTTAACAATCTTCATCTTCTTTAACCAACCCATTGTTTTACAACCAAGATGACAAAGAAAAAAGGGAAATCAAAAGCGGTGGATGAGCAAATCTTTATGATCAACAAGAAATCAGGTAATGTAGTAGGTATTTTTAGGATTTTAAGGTTTAATCACCATAAAGATAGTATTTTTCTCACCATAAAGACGACATCCTTAAAGACAACATCATTAATCATAAAGACAGAATCTTTATGATCATAAAGATGGTATCTTTGAAGCCATTAAGATGGTATCTTTCTCATCATAAAGATGGTATCTTTGAACTTTGAAGTCATTAAGATGGTATCTTTCTCATCATAAAAATGGTATCTTTCACTATTGTTGTGGTGGTATGAAACAGCAGAGATCCATATGTCACAGTTTAAATTTTATATTTTTTTAGAGGATACACTACAACTTATTTTACTGATTAGAGGATATACCCTTATTGTTTCAGGTAGAACAATCAATGTTGTGTTTCGATTTGGTGGTGAGTTGGAGATTAATGCAGATGGATTGTCCTCATATAAGAATGGAGACACAAAAATAACAGTTTGTGACCTGAAAATGCCGTATAAAGAATTTATGGAGATGGTTGAAGGTATCATCAATGTAAAGAGAGACAAATTTTCAATTCAATGTGTTGTGAATGAGTCTCCAATCAGCATCCAATGTGAAGATGATTATGATCAATTGGTGATGGCAATTATAAATGCGAAGAATTTATATGTCATGTGTGTTTGGATACTAGGAGATTTACAACCAGTGAATGGGGAAGCAACTTTGACAATAAAAAAGAAGGGGAAAGGAAAAAAGAAAGTAGATGAGAAAGGGAAAGGAAAAGCTGCATTGAGAAGAAAGCTTTTTCCAGATGATTTTTCTCCAACCAGTTGGGGTAATCAACCTGATTATTCAGATTTTTGCACACCTAAAAAGCAAGGTAATGTTCCTTTCAAATATTTGATAGACCCTGCATCAGCACAGAAGAAGAACCATGTTATTTTTCCAAAAGGGGGTGGTAATGAGCAACATCCTTTAGTTTTGGATACCCCACCTGGGACTCATAGTTTTGTTGTGTTAGAAACTCCCCCTTCTGGTCCTGCAATCGACCCAGGAGATTATCAAACTCCCTTGGAAAATGTTATGCGATTTGCAGTTAATAATGTCTACAGACCTGAGCCAATATCCTCTAAATCGCCTAGCTCATCCGCGAATATGCAGTCCGGATCCTCTAACATTGATGCAGCAGCAGAAATTCTTTCACAAATGTATAACACTGATGGATTTTGGGATGGATTCTCCCATGAACTTGAAGAATATGGTGGAATACAAACACATCTAAAAGCTCAATGTGCAGCTCAAGGTGAAGGCCAACCAACAAATGAAGATGATGAAGGGTGTTCAATAGAAGAGGATAGCGATGCAACTCAGTATGATTCTGATGTGGAAGTGCATGATTCACCAGTGATATCGACCACAGAAGATGGACTTGAAGATCAAATAACTGATGATACACCAAATTCAGTTCTTAGGCATGATATGGAAGTATTGGAAGATCAGATGTATGATGATTCCCAACCAATGTTCCCTCCTGATGATGATCATCTTTCCCAAAATGATCATTCTTCCCAACCAATATTGGAAGATGATTCTCCAACAGAAGATCAGATGAGGGTTTTTTATAGTACTAGCACCAACTTAGCGGATACAGGAAGTCATTTAGAGGATCTTAGGTGCAATTTAGAGGCTAGATTCAGACATGCAGCTGGCCCCAACAATGTTCCAGTCGATGAGACCAATCTCCCAAGACATGACAATGTTCCTCAACAACATAACAATTTTCAGAGCCCTGAAAATGTCCCACAACAGCAAGCTAATATCAATGTACCAGTTGGAGGAAATGTAAGAAATGAAAGGCATTACCCATCTGAGAACAATCGTGATTGGGATGATGAAGTCAAACAGGAACTTAACTTTATCTACGCAAATCTGCATAGACCCAATTTTGGTTGCGCTCCATACACTGAACCTTTACACAATGAGTATGTGATCCCTGAGATTGGACGTGTATATTTGTCCAAGGCTCATTTTATTAGAGACATAAAGCAATATGCAATTCAAAATGAGTTTGACTTCAGCAAGAGTAGCACAAACAGTGAAAGGGTCGTTTGGAAATGTAAAGTTGGTGGATGCCCATGGAGGATTCGTGCAACACCAAATGTGGATGCTACTTGGACCATAAGAACCTTTAATAATCATCACACATGTGGAAATTTCAGACTTGGAGCAACAAATCGTCAAGCAGATGCAGAATGGGTTGCCTCTAAATGTATAAGAAGGTTAAGGAATAATGAAGACCTCACACCAATTCAATTGAAAGCTGACATCGAACATGAATTCAAAATTAATGTTTCCTACAAGGTAGGCTGGAGAGCTAGGGAATTGGCCATGAAACAGGTATTTATCCTCTAAGAAACTATTTATAAGTCATATAGTTTGTAAGTTGTTATCCTCAAGTTTATTGCTACTTCGCCTCTAAATAATTTCTTTATTTCTGCTAAATATATAACCCATATCCCCTAAGTGTTTGCATTATTAACTATATCATTATTTGCTGCAGTTAAGAGGTAGCTTTAGTCAGTCATATCAGCTCATCCAAACATATTGTAATGAACTTAAGTTAGTCGATCCGGATGCTGTTACTGAAATTTTGACAGGCCAAGGTGATCAATTCGAATGTTTATTTGGGACATATGGCATAACTGTGAGAGCTTATAGAAACACAATGAGACCAATAATCATGGTGGATGGAACTTTTCTTAAAGGTAGATATCCAGGAGTAGTTCTGACAGCAATTACTATTGAGGGAAACAATCATGTGTACCCAATTGTTTTGCACTTGTGTGTAAAGAAAACAACGAGTATTGAGAATGGTTTTTGAAAAAACTTAAGGATCATGTGGTTGGGCATGATCACCAGTTTGTGCTCTTGTCTGATAGGCACAAAAGTATTATTCAAGCTGTACCAAAGATTCTCCCAAACGCTTGTCATATGCATTGTGCACAACACATGTCCCTCAAATATGGGAATGCAAAAGTAAGGTGGTTGCTTAAGGAAGCTGCAAATACTCTTAATCAAAATGAGTTTTGGGGTTTTATGCTACAAATATGGGCAATTTCTGAGAAGGCATACAACAGCTTAATGCAAATTGGACCATTAAATAAGTGGGCAAGTGCTTTTCAGGAGAAATCAAGGTTTGTCTTCTAATGACTAGCTTGTATCCTCTAATTAAACATCTATATCCGCTAACATTGTTTTCTCTAGCTTGCAGATTTGGAATTATTTACACCAATCATGTGGAATCATGGAACAGAATGATTATACCCGAAAGGCAGATGCCTGTTACTTCTCTTCTTGAAGGAATTCACGCCAACATCATAAGGCATCACCGTGACTATCGTGTCGATGGTGAGAAGTTCAAGACACCTGTAACAAAGTGGTGCCACGAACTAATATTGCATAATGATTGGAGGGGGCGTACATTCACTCGTGAGAAGTTTTCTCCAACTCTTTGGACAGTTTATGGTGAGAATAAGACATGTATCGTTGACTTGAACACGCGATCTTGTACTTGCAAATGGTGGGAAGCAATGGGAATACCTTGTGAGCATGCAATGTCTGTGATTAGAGAAACCAAAAGTGATCCATATGCTTTTTGTGTTGTCTACTACAAAAGGGAAACATATGCAGAGACATACATAGAACAATGGAGACCCACAAGAGGCAAGGATGAATGGCCGCAGGACAGAGCATCAAGAAGGATTCTTCCACCACTACCTTTTAAACAGGCAGGTCGTCCGAAGAAAAAGAGAAAAAGAGGCAAACTTGAAGGTGTCCCAATTCAACTTAGAAGATGCTCAAGGTGTAAAGCTCCAGAACACAACAAGTCAACATGTATTGAAGTCATACCAGACTATGACTATTTCTTTCAACCTTTACCTGGAGAAGGACCACCACCCTAATGTTAAGTGTGTTAACAATTATTTTTGTGAGCTGAATTGTATTTTGTCCCTTTTGTATCCGTCAGAACAATACTAGATATCCTCTTAATGTGTTGATGTTATCTTCGAAATAGACATAGTATATTTTGGCTTAAGATCTAAGATGATAACCTTTGAATGGATTTTTATTAAGTACTAAAGTGTTGATAACTTTAGATTATTAGTATTTTAGGTTGTTGTAACGTGTTTATTAAGTGCATCTCTCAAAGGGTACCATTTCACATTATCTGTCTATCCTCTAAAATAAATAGTTTGTATCCTCTAAATGACATATACTGTATCCTCTAAAATATAGTTTCGGTATCCTCTAACTAACTGCATCAAAGGCAAACATAGCTATGCTACCAAATTAAAGAGAAACTGCATCTAACTCCAAAAGCTAATATATTAACCTCAGACATGTTTGCAACAACATAAACATGTTCAACACAAGACACATTAAATATGTTCAAAACAAGTCATGATGTTTTACAACTTTCCAACAACGAAATAAACAAGTTTAACAGAATACATCCAACAAAATAAAAGATCTACTTCTTGTTTGGTTTGAATCCACATTCAACAAGGTCCATGGCAATGCGCTTTCTCATCAGAGTTGCTATCCTCTCAAATAATGGTGGCTCACCTCTGAGAACACAGTCAAGATATGCAAGTAAACAGACTCCACAACTGCAGCCATCATCCTGAGGTGTACAATTAACATATTCACGTTCCCATGCTCTTTCAAGGTCAATGTCTTCTTCAGTAGGGTCAGCAGCAAACACCACATAGGGCAACATCTCCTCGACCCCCAACTGTTGTGAAGATGGTTTCTTATAACCCAAAGAGTCGTATATCTTGACCTTCCACTCCCTAAAGTTAAAGGCAAGCAGTATCCAGTGATTGTTGTTAACCTATATATTAGAGGATACAACATAAGTCTTTTGAGGATTGGAAAACATAACTTAGAGGATAATAAGCTTTTGATGATGTGAGATCACATATGTAAACATAATTAACAACATACTTGTAAGGGAACAAGGAGTGCCTTTGCAAGTCTTGCAGGAACTTGACCTTTCAAACCCCTAGATGGGCTAACAATGTTAAAAGCACCTTGGTGTATTTTAAACATGCCACTCCTAATTCTTTCTAATGGTGAAAGTGCAGCAAAAGATTTGTCCTTCATGCACTTTCTATATGTCTTCTGAACTATCTCATGTAGCATGTTCTAAACATAATAGCAAAAACCAAAAGTTAACATAGTTAGAGTGCCAACAAATCATTCCATAATACCAAATACACTAAGAAAAAAATGTATACTTACAGCAAAATATACAGTGTTAACCACAACAAACTGGTCCTCAGGTTGAAGGTGTTTCCTTAATATGCCATACCACTTAGTGAGCAATAGTACATATGCATCAACAATATCTCCATGCAGCCAATTATTTTTATACAAAGTGTAGAATTGCTTGACAATTATATCAGGAGCATCCTTATATTCCCTTATAACTGCATGCTCATACTTAGGATCCTTTGCCAAACACCAGAAATAGTTAAGAACATCTGTTTCATTATTGGTGGTAGTCCTTTCCAGAAATGACTTACCCATGATGTTCATAACAATATCAACATCTAATTGGTGGTCCACACTACTTTCTTCCAACCCCTTCGCTTTTTTCTTCAACTTCTTCTGACTTGTTTTATAAGCTTGAATAGCTTGGCTATCTTCAATGACTACATCATCATTTGTTTCATCAATCTCATCTGCCTCACTCTCCTCATCCATCTCACCAACATTGTAGCCATCTATATCCACTAGATACTCTTCAGGAATATTATTGGGATCTGGGATGGCATCAAGAAAGTCATCATCCTCATCCACCCCCTCCTCCACATCTTTACTTTCCTCCAAAACTATAATGTCCTCTTCCTCCTTCACCTTAATGTCCCCATCCTCCTGCCTAACCATATCATCAACATTACCTGGTACAACATCATTAGGGGATATACGTTCAGGAGGTGGCAAAGCTAACACTTCCTCAGGAGGTGGCAAAGCTAACACTTCCTCGGAGGTGGCAAAGCTAAGATTGGTAAAACAAACATGGGTTCCATAGTAGCATGATATGATATCATTGTCAAGCTATCAACAGCAACACCTTCTCTCTCTTGCCAATCATGATTATCATTATCATCCCCATCACAGAACAACCTCCTACTTGTTGTTTCTATTGGATTCTCCGTATCCGTATCAGGATTCAATTCTATTTTGTTTTTCTTGTTTTTCCTGTTCTCCCTTTCTTTTGCTTCTTTCCACCATGTCCTATCTTGTGCCACATGTTTGCTAACCCTAAGTTTTTAAAAACAAAAAAAGAGGATATAAGTTTAAAATCTAGAAGAGTTTAATCAAATATTGTGAGGATAATAAAGAACATATTAGAGGATATAAGTTTGAAGTCTAGAAGATTTTAATCAAATAGTCTGATGTAAGTTTAAAATCTAACCTTGAAGGTTGTTTTCTAGTTGGAAGCTAGGGTTCTTTGTTTTTCCTCTTCTTCGCAACTTCTTTAGCAGGATGCTCCACATCAGGCTCAGGTTGTTGAGGCTTTTGAGGACTTCTCATTTTGAACATGAAATCCTCAGTTCCTTTGCTTCTCATACCACCTATGATGATTTCAGGCAACTTCGTACTCCTTTGTTTTTTGGGTGATGGTTCAGTACAAATCTCTTTCCCCTTTCTCTTTCCCAAGGTAGTTGGAGTAGTAGCAGTATCAACAGCTTCAAATTGGCTTTGGCTCCTTGTTTTTACAGAGGCTCTTGAGAGTTGTGGGGGTGATGGACTTGGCTTGGGTAGATCTGCAAGGGGTGGCAGTTTTTTCTGTTTAGGTGGGAGTTTGATCCTACCAACAATCTTCTTTGTGGCACTTGTGTTCTTTGGGACTTCTTTGGTGGGAGTGGGTTTCTTCTTCACACTTGTCCTGGTTGGTACTTCCTTGGTGGGAGTGGGTTTCTTCCTGGCACTTGTCCTGGTTGGTACTTCCTTGGTGGGAATGGGTTTCTTCTTGTCACTTGTCTTGGAGGGGGCTTCCTTGGTGGGAGTGGCATTCTTTGCTGCTCCCTTGCTGACACTTGTCTTTTTTTCTGTTTCCTTGGGTGCAATTTTCTTCCTAGATGAACTCCTAGTGGCAATTGGCTTGTTCTTCTTGGTGGTACCCAACTTTTGTTATGATGGTGTCTTCGTTTTGGTGGCAGCTTGCTTAGATGATGATCCAGCTTGTACTTGTAAGGGTTTCAACATTTTTTTCACTCCTTGAACAACATTCCTTTCAAACTGTTGAAGCCTTTTTGTAACACCTTTGTCTAAGACTTGTTTTAGTTCTCTGTGAAACTGCAATTAGAGGATATGTATGCACATTTAGCAGATATATATAAGACAATTAGAAGATACTACTTTAATAACTGGAGGATTTCTATTTAAACAAACTTACCACTCCTCGCACAATCCCTTCTAGATCATCAACAACTCCCTTTTTAGCTTCATCAAGTGTTTTTTGATACTAAAACATTGTATAGGAAAAAAAACCTATTATCAAAATTGCAACTTAAAAGAACTCTAAAACACATTATTAAAAGACAACAATTTAGAGGATAATTTACATACCTCTTGTGCTTCATGAACTAGTTCTTCAGCAAACTCCGATGGTGTGATGAAAGGGGGCACAACTTCAACTTCTTTTCCTCTTTTTGGATAAAGTTTTTTATCAATCGTATTCCTGCCAGTGGTCTTGCCACGTAAATCTGTCCAAGCAAGCATCCTTGGGAATGGGGCATTAGGCAACCTTTTAGGACCTAAGCATGGGAGGTGTACGTATGCCCAGATAATAAAACCAAGCACACAACCATCAAGAGCATAGTCTAGCTTCTTTTATGATTCATTGATTGCAGATTTCTCTAATGACTTATTCAATAATTTGAAAACAACCGACCCCCATGGAAATTTATCAAAAGCAGCAAGGTCTTCGGCAAAATCAACATATTTGACATCAATAGTTTGTCCTGAATCGGGAAGTAAACAAAGATGCAATAATAACAACGGATTCAGGCGATGAACGTCGTCGCCAGAATCTGGGTCACCTCTTGCTCTTACAATTGCTGCTTCTATGTGCTTTTCCTTAATGCTCTTAGAATCACCAAAATATTTCTGCCTAAATGCACTAACTATATCTCTATTCATCAACAAGAATTCACTAGGAACATCACCAATTTTCAAACCTAAAACTAATGTGATATCTAAAGGTCTAAATGTAAGATCACTATCCCCAATGACATATTTCAGTTTTGAAACCCTAGACTTAACAACTTGGGTGACAACAGAAGTGCAGATGTGGATTTTATCATATTGAACATCTAAGAAATACTTAAAACATGAATTCATCAAATTTTCCTTTTCCAAATCGGGTAAAGTATCAACAAAATCAGTTTTTACCTTTCTCATCGAGCATCTCACAGTTACACTGAAGTTCCTTCCATACTTCTTCTTCTCTTTCATCTGCACTTCGCTTGTACCACCTTCTTCCGAATTACTGTCTTCAAGTTCTTCATCATGTAAACTGATTTCATCAGCCATTTCCTCTAATTTGATAAGAAACAAGTTTGATTTCGAAAGGGGGTTGGTTGATTTCGAAAATGGAAGTTATTGTTGTTTGATTTCGAAGATTGATGAAGATGGAAGCTAGGGTTTCAAATGTGTTGCAACTGTTTGGTTGTTTTTCCACTTTAAAATTCGAAACTGAATTTATCCGTTTACTGTTGCCACTTTAAAATCAAAATTGTATGTAATATGTGGCAATCCTTTAGAGCAGCAACACATGCAATGGTTGGATCTTTAAAACCAAAACCAATTTGTTTTAGAGGATACAAGATCTTGGTTTGATGATAATGCTAAATCAAGCTAAATCAACTGTGAATGTGTTTCATTGGTATCAAGTTAAATCAACGGTTAGGATTAAATTATTAGTCTTTGTCGGAAACGTCGCAATCAAATCAGTTTATGTTTAATACATCCAAAAAGTAGATTTGCTTTTGAAAAAGTACAAAGGGTATTAAGGTCTCAAAAAAATTGGTAAAAGGTAAAGTGGTGGGTCAGGGGGCTTGTTTGAGAAGATGACCCCATGTCAGGGCCTATTGAGGAAGAGGCACCTAAACATGGGGTTTTTTTGGGATATTACCCTAAAATTAACCTACGGCCGTAAAGCTCTTATGTCTTGAAATGGGGTATCTCAAATTTTTTTTCAAATGGGGTATGCCCAAAAATCTCAAAAACATATTCTCCGACCTACAGAATTGCAGTTTTTAGAAAATTTTACCAATTGTGTGACGAAAATACCCTTTTGGGCCTGGTTTTTAAGTTTATTCACATTTGATCTATTCTACTATATTAAAAGTAAAAAAAATCAATGGTATTATCAACACACAGACTGCAACTTTAGAAAATTTTACCAAATATTTGACAAAAATACCCTTCTGTAGGGGTGGCAAATGGGTCGTGTCGGGTCCTGCATGTATCGGGTCAGTATCGTGTTACGGGTCTAAACAGGTCAACCCAGGTCAACCCATATATGATCTCATTATGAACCGTGTCAACCCGAACACGACCCTGTCTATTTAGCATGTTATACGAACAGACACGGTTGACACGCCAATATTAATCAAAAATAAGAAAATCAGTAATTTTTTTTTTTCCCGTTAAACGAAAATGAGTAATTCTAAAATCACAAGTAGATGCTAAGAATTGTGAAGGGGTTTTAAATAAAAATTACAACTTCAAAAGGTAATTTGGGGAAAATTAAAAATTCTAAAAAAATGGATGATTATGAGGTTCCAAAATAGACAAAAATTGAATTACAATTGAATTTGCCGATTTCCAGATTCAAAGATTTAAAAAAAAATTTCAAAAATAAAGCCTGTTGTGGTTTTTCTTTGAAAAAAGTTTTACATTCAAAGAAGGAGAAAGAAGAAGAAGAAAAGAAGAACAGGAAAAAAAGATAGAAGAAGAAGATGATAAATGATGAGAAAGGAAACAAAACTGAGTGATTGATCACGATTAAATCACAAGAGTGAGTACTGAGCACAGGACTGTCGGGTTGTAAACGAGTTTGTTCGGGTTTGCGGGTCAGACATGACACGATCCATTTAATTAAAGGGTTTAACGGGTCAGACACGTTACTGACACGAAACAGATAATGTGTTGACCCGAACACGGGAAAAACGGGTCGTGTTCATGTCGGGTCAATGGGTCCGTGTCAAAATTGCCACCCCTACCCTTCTGGGCTTGGTTTTAAGTCAATTCACAAATTCCCCCCATTCATAAGCCCTTTTCCTTCTCTTCGTCCAACCGTTTCTCTTAAGCAACCCGACTCTTTTTCTCAATTTTAATTTTTCCTCCTAAGTCTGAAGGAGTGCATTATTCATTCTCTATCATTTTTGTCTCCTTTGAGTAAGCGTGGAACAATTTTCAGTATATTGTGTTGTTCTCACGATCTGTACAATCTCTTCAATTTCTTTGAGGTTAGTTTTTTCCACCATTTTCTATGCTTTTGATTTTTATAATTTTATGGAAATCTATGTAGATTCTATGTGGTTGAAGAGATGCTTGATTGATGATTTGGGTTGACTTATTAGAATTTAAGAGTGCAGAAACAGGTAAACTTTTTCAAGCACATATTATGTTTGAAGAAATTCTCGAGAGATGTATTCATGTTATCAATTGCCAATACATTCATTTATTCATTTGGTGTTTCTAGAAAGAGATCGATTTATTAAAATTTTAAATTATTTATTTCTACAATGGTTTCACGATTACATGCATAAAAGAAAAAAAATGCATGCTTAATGCCTTAATTTAAATTTTATTTGATTGACATTGATTCAGAGCTGTATCTTGATGGTTAACAATTTTATACTGTTTCCCCATAAGATCCTTGGTTTTTCCACACACAAAGGCATCAACCATTTTCTATGTTACTGAGCCTATATGGTTTCTTTTAATTATCATAGATGCATTCTTGAGAATATGCACTTTAAAAATACACACAATGAGATCGTGCAGATTGTGATGACACGCATTGGTAAAATTTTGGGTTTATGTGAGTTGGATGAAATTTCAACAATGCGTTGAAATTTAGTGAATCATGATGACAACAAAAAAAAATAAAAAATAAAAAATGGAGAGCCTGCTTTAGTGAATCATGGTGGGGCAGTGGATATGTGGTTACTACTTTAGTGTCCATACACGGAACAAGGATTGTCATCACCCGGATGACACGGTTCTTTCATTGCCCAAATTGGAAAATGGAGAGCCTAAAAACGTGATCCGAGGTATACCCCATCCATTAGCATTACCTGAGTCAACACCCACACAACTCGGAGTTTCTACTGCAGATTCTAACCCTCCTAGTGCCCCTTGGTCTCTGGATGAGGTACCATTGGATTCATTTTTCGCACACCCTTTTGCATAATGAAGAATATCCCACGACCACGTGGTCTAGCATTCTTGTGTGCATTGAAAGGGTATTGTATGGAATCTCAGTAGACGTGGGGTCTGAAGCAACATGGGTTCGACTTCTTCTGCTTCCTTGTTGCACCTTGCAAGTGTTTGAACCACAGAATCGCGTCAAGTGACGGTCTGGCATTCAGAAGAGTCTGCAATAGAAACATATCATGTATGCCCTAACAGTTTGGAATGAGCCGGGTGGTATCTTTCGTCTCTTAGATTTGGTACAGGGTCTTCATTCTACATTACCAACCCAGCCATCTCGTAAACAAAATGTAAGGCTGTTTGCAAAAGGTTGCAGATGAACATTTTGCAGTTGCGGTTAAAGTGTTGGCATCTGTAGGGGGTAGCACTAAACACTTCAGAGACACGGCAGACATTAGAGGAAAAACACTCGATGAGCCCACCATCGTCCATACTAGATACTCCATTGTCTAAGCCACTTTTGACTGTAGGGAGGGATACAATATTGGCATGCATTAGGTTCTTTCCTAAGGGTACATCATGTAGGCGTGATGGACTTCGTGCCCAACATCTGTTAGATCTTATGAGCGGTGCAACCTCTACTGTAAGTACAAATCTTTTGGATGCTTTGACTCTTTTTGTGAACTACTGGCTGCAAGGTCGATGCCCACCTGTATTAGCATAATTTATTGCAAGTCCACTTCTTACTCCTCTCCTCAAGCCCAATAGCAGTGGGCATGGTATGGTGACGTCTAGTATCCAAGATTGTCATAAAACGAGTTGTCCAAGAGATGGTCTCATACCTCAATGACTTTCAGTTTGGCGTTGGTCTGCCTGGTGAGGCAAAGACAATACTGCATGTAGTTAGCCGGTTTGTTCATGCAAATCAGGATAACACATCCCCTTTTATGTTGCTGGTGGATTTCCTAAATGCTTTCAATCTTGTTGATTGCACGACTATGCTAAAAGAGGTACGCATTCATTGTCCCAGTATTGTACCATGGGTTGAATATCTATATAGCCAGTCTACGAGATTATATCTAGGGTCCACCTACATTTGGTCAGCAACGGGGATTCGACAAGGAGATCCGTTAGAGCCTCTTTTTTTTGCCTTAATCTTGCATCTACTAGTACTGTGTATCCAATCTGAGTGTCACTTGAAGTTGCAGGCGTGGTATTTGGATGATGGGACCCTGATTGGTGACACTGATCAAGTGGCCGTTGCCATATATATCATTCAGGCAGTTGGACCGTCATTGGGGCTCATTCTTAATGTGAATAAGACAGAGGTTTTTTGGCCATTAGTTGATCCTCGTTGCTTTAGTACTGGTCTGTTTCTACCAAGTATATCATGTCCTCAACGTGGAGTCAAGTTGCTTGGAGGGGCAGTTAGTACTGATGCATCATTCATTGTGGGCCTTGTTCGACAACGAGTTAAGAAAACAGCCAAGCTAATGAGCCTGTTGGCATAATTAAAAGACCCACAATGTGAGCTAACACTACTACGAGCATGTATGGGATTACCCAAACTTATCTTCGCTCTTTGCACTTGCCAACCAACTTTTGTTCAAGAAGCAGCAGAATATTTTGATCCCACCCTTCCGGTAGCCCTTCAGGGTATCATAGTTTTGATGGTCCGGGGTTTGGTGACCTTCAGTGGCGCGTAACAACCATGGCGTTACGTCTAGGTGGTCTTGACATTTATTGTGCCACAAATGTCAGTAAGTTTGCCTTCGCAGCCTCTCGATGCCAAACTCGGGAGCTCCAAGACAACATACTCCGAGGGTGTGGTACTGCACAACTTTCTTTCCCTGATTTCGACCTTAGTATTCTAGCCTTAAGGGCTACCGCCCCCTAAAGCCCAACACACACTGGCGGAAGCTTACTACATGAAGATTCCTACTCATATTGACAGGGATTTTGATTTGTCTGCTCGTCAAAGGGATGTGATAGAATGCTTACATACCAAACATGCCAAAGACTTTCTTATTGCTATTCGTATATAAGGGTTGGGACAACGCATGACGGCAGTGGATTACCGTGCCATTCTCCGGTACCGTCTCATGATCCCGTTATTTACGGATGGGGATTTATGTCCTGTATGTAAGAAGAGCCGACTGGACACCTTTGGGGACCATGCTGTACACTGTAATTATTACCCCGATTTTAAATACAGACACGCTCATGTGTGTGATATATTGTATGATGTGGTATGGCGAAGAAAAATACAGGTTAAGAAAGAGGCTCCAGTCAATTTTCTTACAGATCTGTTAGAAAATTTATTGTGAACTATTGACTCTTGTTGTGAACTACTGGTTGCAAAGTCGATGCCCACTTGTATTAGCAAAATTTATTGCAAGTGCACCCCTTACTCCTGTCCGCAAGCCTGGTAATGGAGTCCGCCCAGTAGCAGTGGGCATGGTATGCCGAATGTCTAGTCTCCGAGATAGCCATGAAAGGAGTTGCCCAAGACATGGTCTCATACCTCAATGACTTTTAGTTTGGCGTCGGTGTCCCTGGTGGGGCAGAGGCAGTACAGCCAGTTTTTTCATGCAAATCAGGATAACACATCCCATTCTATGTTGCTGATGGATTTCCAAAATGCTTTCAATCTTGTTGATCGCACGATTATGCTAAGAGAGGTACGCATTCATTGCCCCAGCATTGCACCATCGGTTGAATATCTATATAGTCAGTCTGCGAGATTATATTTGGGGTCCACATATATTTGGTCAACAACCGGGATTCAACAGGGGGATCTGTTAGGGCCTCTTCTTTTTGCCTTAGTCTTGCATCCACTAGTATTGCGCATCCAATCTGAGTGTCACTTGAAGCTGCAGGCATGGTATTTGGATGATGGGACCCTGATTGGTGATTGTGTGTACCCTAGGTAAAAAACCCGACAGGTGTCACCAATGGCTGTATAAGAAGCTAAACCGGGAGCACCTGAGCAGTAGCCAGCCAAGCCTGGGCTATCGGGTAGGGCCCAACCCGATTTCAAGAGATCCGCATACGCTCTGTGGACATTGACTCACCGGATAATCCGGTATCAATGGGTGGAGCCACGGTTGCTGTATAAGAAGTTGAACCGTAGGCTCCCATACATCGACCAGGCCCACCTCAGTCAAGTAGGCCAGGTTCGGCCCAGTAAGGTCCAACAGCGACAGGGGCTCATCCAAAGGCTTAGCACAGAAGTCCAGAGGACCTGGCCAGGGAGTATGCAGTGTAGATTGGGCCTCCGGTCAGAGGAGTCAAGCCCAAGTCTTTGCTTTCAGGCTTGGTCAATCCAAGCCCCAACCAACTGGATAAGTCCAGCGAGATTCCAGGCCAACAGAACCCATGGTTCTAGCCCGCTGGAGAAGATAAAGGAAACCCAGGTTAAACCAGGACCTATCAGAGGATGCCACGTGGCAGTCATCCTGGTCAAAGGGGATTCAAACCAAGGAGATAACCGCTCGACAGCATGCAAGCTATCTCCACGGAAAACATCTTCACAGTTGAACAACCCGAGTTGGTGGAGTTAAAATCGGAGGGGTGGTTGAGCCAGCCTCCTTCGACCTACTACAAATACTCGAGTTCTTAACCTCCTGAACTACGAGTCTTTCACTGAGCAACTCCATTAGAGCTTAGTGGAAGCAGAGACTTGATTCCAAGTTCATCATCTTGGATACGTAGGCAGTTTGATCCCGATCAGGTCCAGTCTTACTTTATACCCCCCATCCTATCCCTGTCTATACAAGGCTTTCATTGT
Organism: Aquilegia eximia; assembly: GCA_023053565.1. Classification (NCBI taxonomy): domain Eukaryota; kingdom Viridiplantae; phylum Streptophyta; class Magnoliopsida; order Ranunculales; family Ranunculaceae; genus Aquilegia; species Aquilegia eximia. The sequence continues at coordinate 906,561 of JALIGU010000026.1, forward strand.
AACTGTACGATCAATATATACATATCTTGAGTTCGTGGATCAAATTTTTGCACCCACACTTTTTGGCACCCACCGTGGGGCTGAATATCCCATCAGTTCTAGAGCCTTGCAAGAAATCTCATTCCAGTCATACCGGAGTTACTGCAGCAATGGCTGGAAGTAAGAGACGCCCAACTCGTTCCAACAATGGAATGAGTCAAGTTACTGAAAGTCAGACATAGAACCTTTCTCATCTGTCTCCGGTTCTCGAAGCAATAGAACCGGTGAATCAAGAATCAGTTCTCGAGAGTGAGGACCACGATCAGGGCTCGCAACACTCTAAAAGTAGACAGCCGGAGGCAGAAAACTTAGTGGTGCAAATCACTAACAATCCTGGCGATCCTGATGCGGTCAACCGGACCGTCAGGATACCAGCTCCACAAGATCCTGAACCTTCCAGGGCAGCCGCTACAAGAAGAGTCCAGAGAATCTCTCCCCTGACAACGGGATGAGGTTATACTGAGCAGCAGCAGGGAAAAGGACCAGCGGTCGAGTCCCCAACTGTAATCATCAAACGGCTGACTAGGGAAAATGCAGAATTAAGGAGAAAGAAGAGAACCAGGGCCAGAGATAGCCAGTCATCTTCAGCCCTGTCTTCGAGATCATCTCCTCAGAAGAAGATAAGGCCACGGTCAAGCAGTGATCAGAGTCTTACCTCTCATAGCCATGGTCTCCGTCCTGTCTGGGACAGGCTAGCACCAGGGAGAGATATGATGTCTATCTCTCCAGTTCAGAGACATCGCCGCGGACACGCAAGAAAACCCGGGCCGGGTGATGGCCGCAGGATTGCCCGCAGCAGATCTATCGAAGAAGCCACTCCTCCAGGGAGACTGCGCCGGAGGAGGCACTAGAGTACTCTCCCGGCATGCCACGGTCAGAGAACAAAGAACCCTCAAATGGTCCACATTCATCAGAGACAACCAGAGCTAAATGTTGGAACAGATGAATCAACTCAAGCTGCAAGAGATGATTGATCTTGCTGTATCCAACAAAGCCAGGAGCGAGTCAGAAAGCTTAATCTTTCATGGTTAGCCGTATCACTTTTAGCAGAAGAGGTCAGGAGTCATATGGTCCCGGCCAGCTTCAAGCAACCTCCCTTCGAACAGTATGACGAGACAAACGGTTGTCCGGTTCAGCATGTTATGAACTACAAAAACACCATGGCCATCTGGGACCATGATGACAAGCTACTAGCGAAAATGTTTGCTGCTTCACTCAAAGGCGAGGCACAGACGTGGTATCACAATCTGCCACCCGCATCCGTCCGCACATTCGTACAACTGGCTGAGTTGTTCGAAGAGAAGTATCGGTTCAATGTTTAGACCAAGAAAGGAGCTGAAGTCTTGTTCTCCCTACAGATGGACCGGAGTGAAACACTCAGGAATTTCGCCCGGAGGTTCCGAACCCTACTATCTGAGGTACAAGACACATCTGACAGCGTCGTTATTCAAGCTTTCAAGTATACCTTGAATAGCAACCATGAGGAATTGTATCGGTCATTGGCAAGGAAGCCACCCTCATCTGTTTCAGCCTTGCTCGAGAAAGTGGAAAGGTATACTCAGGAGGAGGACGACCTGAAAGCTAGAAGAAAGAGACTTGCTGGAGGCCAAACCTCCAAGAAGCCGCAGAAGGCAAAGGAAGAAAGCTCCGGCAGGGATCGCAAAGAAGTAAAAGCCCCTGACAGGAACACGGACAGGAAGGGGAAAGCGCCGGCCCGACAACCCGACCGCCGGTCAGAGAAGCCTACCGGGGGCGAACGCAAGGAAAGGGAGTTCACTCCCTTGAGATTCCCCCTCGAGGAAGTATTCAAAAAGATCAAGAACAGAGGGTTGCTCAACAAACCTGCCCCCCTTCCGGCAGACCCGGAGGGCAGAAGAGATAAGTCCAAGAAGTGTGATCATCACAACGATTACGGTCACGAGCTGAAGAACTACAGGTCATTGAAGTATGAAATGCAGTGCCTGGTCGACGCCGACCTCATCCCTGACATGGTACAGACTGGAGCAGTCGAACAGGTGAAAACTGGAGATCAAATTGTATATGTCTGCCATGTACAGACACCCGGTTCTTCTAAGACAGAAAGAAAGAATTGTGCTCGGGAAAAGCTCCGGTGGATAGGACATGTCCATGAAGTTGGACAGCTCAACTTCAATGAAGGGGCGAATACTGAGTCCATTGTCCCTGGAGGTTTGACATTCACCGAAGAAGATGAGAGGGGCGTGCATTATCCGCACAATGATGCCCTGATAATCACAACATGGATTGGAGTCTACTGGGTCCGGCGAGTCATGGTCCATGCCGGCAACACCTCCATTGTTATGTTCTCATGCGCCTACAAAACTATGGAGCTATCTAAGGGTCTCATCGAATCTGACGAGACTCCTATCTATGGATTCAACGGGGAGCCAGCACAGTCCTCCTGGCGAGTCCACCTACCAATCACGGTGGGATTCAACACCGTCGGGATAGACTTCTTGCTAGTCGACTCCCCCTCCTGCTACAACGTTATTCTGGGAAGGGACTGGATTCATCAGATGAAAGCCATAGTGTCCACCTTCCACCAGAGCCTCAAATTCCCGACTCCCAACGGAGTCTGCAGAGTCAAGGGAGACCAAGGGACGACATTCAAGTTCCATCTCGATGCTGTCAAAGGAAAGTCCATCTCCGAAACCAAGGGGAACACTATCTTCCTGACAGACTCTCATCAATAGCAACCAGCTCCCGGTAAGTCTGCCAAGGGGAGGCCAGACACAAAAGCCGGGATATTATCACCGGTCGACGAGCTGGAGGAAGTTATTGTGGGATCGGAGTCCCACAAGACAACTTACATCTCTTCCGGTCTACCGGAGGCAGAGAAGGATTCCATGATCACTCTGCTCCGGCGGAATCACCACGTCTTCGCGTGGAGTATCAACGAGATGCCAGGAATAGACTTTGCGGTCGCCTGCGATAAGCTAGACATTGATCCTCAGTACAAACCGGTCAAACAGAAACCAAGGCGAATGGCACCAGATCGGAAACTGGCGGTTAACGAAGAAGTCGATCGGCTACTCTCAGTCAACTTCATCAAGCCGGTCATCTACCCTACCTGGGTTTCCAACATCGTGGCTGTCCCGAAGAAGAATGGTAAGATTCGAGTTTGCATCGATTTTACTAATCTTAACAAATTATGTCCTGTGCATCCATATCCACTCCCTAGGATCACGGACATGGTAGACGCCACCACCGGCTATCAAAGATTGTCCTTCATGGACGCCTACTCCGGTTACAACCAGATTCCACTTCACGAAGAAGATCAGGAACACATCGCATTCATCACCGACCGGGGGCTTTACTGCTACCGGGTGATGTTAATATGGTCTGATGTTAAATCTATTTTTTTTTTTCTGATTTTATTATATACTTTGACTCATGGACAATAACATGGTTAGATTCACACTTTTATACAAAAAAGAAAAAAAATGGGTTTGATGTACAAATGTATTTTGGTTTTGATTGTACTTTACATACAAGACTGTCGCGTTGCGGGTTTTGATTCTCTTTGTGATTTTATTTTCTGTTTATATTATTTTAAAGAAAAAGATTTATTTGAAAAGTTTGTTATTGGAATTTAAATTAATAGTACATCACACCCATATGGATTTGCCAGTTTCTGATTTTTCGGACTTTAGTTGTATTGATATATGCATATTGTGATATATGGTTTTAATAAAATATTAGGCTGCTAATGATTTTAATGGCTATTGAGAAACATGTATATTATGTGATTACTTCTGATATTTGAGGAAGTAATTGATAAATGCTTTGGATTGGCTCGACATCAAGGACGATATATATATTTAATTTGAAAATTGAGGAACGAGTACAAAATGTACTTAGAATTTGATTGTTTGAAGTGTTGTGTGATTGCTTTATCGATTGAATTTTAAATATTTTAGTAGTCACCCAAGCATTAGTACATTTGCCACACATGTGGAATTAAGTTAAGAAAATTAGATATCACCCTTGACGGCTTAGCCTTCGGGTTGACACTTGGAATATACTTTTTGGGTATTTTCTAGATGGCTTAGCCTACGAAACTGATCCTACAGACATTAGAAAGCTCAAAGGAGCTATTAGAGATCATGAGTTAGGCATATGTTGAAGCTAGCCAAAACTTGCAAGTGAGCATCCACTTGGGTTTTGGTTTCCACGTAGAGGTTTTTGACCATGGTCAAATGTGTGGAGTTCATCCTGTGGGAGGTGTACTAGTGATTTGGTATAGGTTGTGAAGTGTTGTTTGGATGTGATGATTGGCTTGTAGTGGTTGGGATATAATGTTGAGACCTTGAGATGCCATAAATTATATATTATTATATTAATACCATTTTATAGGAGGATAGGTTAATTAACATTTCTTGCAGGGTTGGACCTATCCTAATAAGATGTGCGACTCAGTCATGCATTATTTTAATTAAAGTTTATTTAATTATTAAATAAAATAAATATAGATAGAAGGACAGCATAGTCCTGTTATTTTGGGAATGGAGTTCCCTACCCTTGTCTACTCATACCAACATTATTTGCTGACCTATGTTGCTTATTTTGCACGTGGGTACGTGTCCTTATGGAGCGTAGGCGGAGGAGAGCATCGAGTTGAGCACGATAAAGAGTAACACCAGGAGGCTCGTGTGGATCCACTGGTTCGGGAAGGAGTTTGAGATCTTAGTTGTTATCTTTTATGATAGATCTAGTTTATTTAAATTCATGGATTAATATTGATTGAGGAATACAATACCTCAGTAGGAGTTATTTAATTTAGTATTTGGAGTTTTTGGATTATTTATGGAAACTAGTTGGTGTTCAAATAATTTGTGTTAAAGAATTTTATTTAATGGTTATGGATTATTTACCTTGTGCATATGTTATTTAGATTATTATCTTGATTCTTTTTTCCTTTCATTGGCATCTTGAGGGAAATTATATAAATTCTCTCTTTTTGCCAATTTTTAGATATTAGATTCGTGACATTTAAAGCCTTCAGATATACATCAAGCTTTTCTTTTAATTATTATTCTCTTTAATTACAGAGTACTCCATCAAATTCCCTTCAAGTATGAGTTTCCTTAGGTGATTTGTTTTCTGTTTCAATTGGTGATCCAACAGATGTGCCGAAAAGCAAGAAAACAACTTTTCATTGAAGAAGTGAAGGTTGTACCACTATTTGATATGAAGGTGCCTTTCAGGATCCTAATTATCTTCAATTGATTTTAAATTTTCTCCATCTATCTATTTTGTGTAGTATCAACTATGGATTTTGATGGTTAAGAATACTTTTTTGTACAATTTGTATTGTCACTTTTAAAAGAACATTTTTTTTTTTTAAATGAGAAGAAGATTGCATCCTTAAATATTTTATTGCTAACACTATGATTTATCTTTTTGAATGTACACAATATTTCATTGTTAAGTTGTTTTATAGGAGCATATCAACAGATTAGATATGATGCATGCTTATGACTGATGTTTACAACTCTTAGATATTAGGCAATGGTCTTATTAGTAGTGTTTTAAAACCTACATTGTGTGAAGCATTTCTTACATGCCACCTCAATCAGGGAATCACAAAAAAAGTGTCAGTCGCAAAATTAAGATTGACAAAGAAGACGAGTGAAATAAAATTAAGATTATTGAGAAAGATTATAGGAAATAGGTTAATGGTAGAAGTCTAAAAAAATATTATTGTGTTAACGAAGATTGTTTTGTTACTTTTGTAGGATGAATCAATTTTTTTTCTTACAAGTATCTATTTATAAATCATCCTTCGATTTTTTCAGAGTGTCATGTTTGTGAAAATGGATGTATTCTAATGACCCAAAAATATTGATGTATTTGCTTAAGAAACATCAATTCAAGAAAATGATTCTACATGTAGTATTAGATTCATATATAAATGTTCCTAAACTCCCAACTTCATCTCATTATGTATATGGATACCATCCTAAAAATATAGACTGTCTGTCGACTTCTTATGAGTTTTTTTGTTTTCAAAATCTTTTCATCACCCCCTACTTCATTCCTCTTTTCTGCCAAACTCCATTTCACATCCATGGACATGGACAAGAGAAATGCTATCCCCATTCAGACCAAGACTTAACTTTTACCAAAAGTTTCTATTGTGATTTTTTTGTTCAAATAACAATTAGGGGGGATTAGACTTATCCCAAAAAAAGTTTATATTCTTTTAGATACCCCCATATTTAACTTTCAGTAGAGATACCCACCACATTTGCGTTTCAAGTAGCGACTACCAAGTCATTGACCCATTTTTGACCAATCTTTCTTCTTTTTGAATAAAAATTCCCTCCCTTTATTTGAAGGGTGAGTTGGGCCCAAGGACACGGTTCTTATTCCATTGGGCCAAAAGGACACGGGTAGAATTCCATTATTTTGCAGGACAAAAGGCCAGCCCGATTAATCAGCTTCTTGAAAAGACCTAATTAACCCTTGAAATCCAAATCACAGATAAAAGGTTGTTCGACTGTTTTGTTCATTTTCTCTAGTCTTCTCCACATCTTCTCTCTCTCTCTCTCTCTCTCTCTCTCTCTCTCTCTCTCTCTCTCTCTCTCTCTCTCTCTCTCTCTCTCTCTCTCTCTTCATTAAAATGAGTAAAATGAAACTCAAAAGGCGAAATCAACAACAACAATCATCAGACACTGATCAAGCATCTAATCATGAAGAATCATATCAATGTATTCAAAATCATAGAAGAATTGCAGCATTAGTTGTCGAAGATTTAGGGCTTAAGAAACAATACAATGAAGAACCTCTAGAACAAGAAGAAGGAAGTTCGAAAAGAAAACTGGTAAAATTTCAATTTGATTCGAAATTTAGGGATTGTTTATTTTAAATTTCAATTTGATTCAATTTGATTCAATTTGTTGAAATATAGGTTTGACAATCTGATGATGTTGAAAAAAATGGACAAAATAAGAAAAAGAAATTGTCAATTAATTCAACATCAGCAACAAATTAAATTTGAACTCTAAAGAGGTATTTTCATCAAATTTTATTTTGATTACACTATAAATCATGTAGGTAGTCATGATTGAAAGTCTGATCATATGTTCTGTTATAAGATATTAATATGATTGTGTGTAAAATCATGTATGATCTAGCCTCTCATCATTATACTACGAATGTACATTTTGTTGTAATACTGTATATGGCAGCAGTTTACATGTGACAGTCTCAAGCACTTTAGTTCTAAACAGTTAATGTGATTGGAGGTAAAATCATATATGATTATACGCCTGATCATGTATGATTATAAGTCTGATCATATTTTGTCGTTCTAGTTAACGTGATTGGAGGTAAAATCATATATGATTATACATCTGATCATATATGATTATACGTCTGATCATGTATGATTATAAGTCTGATCATATTTTGTTTGAACATATATTTGGTTCTAAACAGTTAATGTGATTGGAGGTAAAATCATATGTGATTATAGATCTGATCATATATGATTATATGTCTGATCATGTATAATTATAAGTCTGATCATATTTTGTCTGAACATATATTTGGTTCTAAACAGTTAATGTGATTGGAGGTAAAATCATATATGATTATACATCTGATCATATATGATTATACGTCTGATCATATTTTTATTCTGAGCAGTTGATGTTATTGTTCTTTAAATCATGTATGATTACAAGTCTGATCATATATAAAAGCGCAAATAATCAAACGACTAATCATATGTTTTGTTTTGTTTATTTAATAATGCAGAAAAAATATGTGACCCAAACTTCAGTTTAAAGTTTGAATCGGAGGATAGAGAGGAACCACTTGACATTGATTGTCCACTACTTCGTCCACAAACTCTACATCAAGGTGAAACAGCTGATTGTGCATTATTTGTATGTGAAATCATGGAGACTTTGAGTCATGGCAACCTTGTTATTCCTTCTGATCATACAAATTGTTTAAGGTTTGGTTACATTGCATTTAGGCTTATGCTTTAAGGTTATAGTTACATTGCAAAAATTTCTATATATAATATAAACTTTTGTGTGGGCAGAGGTTTGACGTTTGATCATGCAAATTGTTTGCCATGCAAATGTAACCAGTTGGGTCATCACAACCGTAGGACATGTACCTATGTTTCAAAAGGCAACTCGATCTTGCTGAAATTGTTAGTTCGTGTTTTAGCTAGGAAGTTGTTGAATTACAGTGGCTGATATACATTGTTGGATTTAGAAATCAAGTAACTTCAGAAATTTCGAAGTTGAATTTGTCGGAGTCATATTCATTCTTATTAATGCTACGACTTTGTTGAAAGATCTTTTTTCTTTTGTTTTCATTATTGTTCTTTGTGCATGAACTCCTTAGTGAGATTTGAATCATAGGTGTGATTAGATGAAAACTATGTGTACATGTATGTGATTGTAATAGGGTTTTGTATGTGATCGAAGCTGCGATATATAATAGACTAATAGTTCTTATATGATTATACTTGAGATCATATATAAGAAATATATGATTAAATGTCTGATTATATAAAAAATATATGGCCATTGTTTTATAAGATTTGTGGTAATAGTTGTGATCAGACTTTTGATCACAGTACTCATCATATAGGAAAATATATGTTCATTTTAATACGATGTGAACTTAGTTAGGATTACAGATGTGACCATATACAAAGTTATGATTAAATGTTTGATCATATATATTTTATATGATCATAGGTCTAATCATAAAAGAAAATCTAGCTGGAGTCCTCTACTTGGTGTAATTAGACGTACCTCCAAAGGTAGGAGTATTTTGAGAACTATTATAGCAGAATGCTCCACCTTTAAATTCATTAAGTTTACAATTAGGAGCAAAATTTTCGAGAAAGCTCATTAAGATAATGTCGAATGTAGCTCGTAGAAGGTAGAAGGCCAGAAGTCGTATTTCACGAGGTGACTGATTGGTGAAGTTATTAGTTACCCAATTTGATTAACATAGGTCTTCAATCATGGAGGTGTTGATAGGAGGAGGAACTATATGATCATTCTTAATTTTATGCGAACTTAGTTATGATTACAAATAAACATATGATTAAACCTTTGATCATACAAAATATTGTATACAATCCTATAGCTTCAAAACTCTGATCATACAAATAATTTGCAGAGGAATGTATTTACTTCTATAACATTTGAACAAAACATTTGAATATTTCTCATAAGTACATTTCATAGCATTTGAGCAAAACATTTCAATATTTTCTATTTAAGTACATTCATAACATCACTCCCCCATCTCTCTTTCAATACTCCAACTTCTAGGAGGATCATCCAGTAGATTGACGGCAATTGATGCACGCTTCAGATTCCCAAAGTTAGCATCAAACCTCTAATCACAAACAATTTGGGTAGTACGTGTCAAATCTTTCTCATTCAAAGTAACACTAGTAGTAGTAGTAGTTGATCAGTCCTCAAAAGTGTATATTTATCCCCCGAATAACACCTTGTTTGTCTAGCACTTAGTTTATATTATTATTGTGTTATATCTATTGATTAGTGCTTTCTTGTCTATTGTGTAGGTTTTATGAGCCGAAATGCGAATATTGTGTAAAAGCCCGCGAAAAGTCAAGAAAAGCAAGCAAAAAGATGCTATTTGCACATGGGAAGAAGAATCGATATTTGCACCCATAAGATCTGCTGAGGGCACCCCACGGTCAGGTCTGTTGACTTGACTTTAGGTCAAAGTGGGGCGGTCCAATTCTCAGCCCAAACTGGGTCCTATTGGGGCCCACAAGTCAGAATTTCTATTTTAGGTCTTATTTAAGTCCAAGCTTAAAAAGGCTCCACAAGAAGATCCAGAAGTCTGATTTGGGCCCATGAGCTATCAAATGAAGATATTGGTCCAAGATACAACTTAAGCCCAAGAGAATTACGTTTTGCTAATTACCTAATACCTCTAGAAGACCAACAGCAGCAACCACGAATTTGACCTAATTTGGAAGTCTTTGCATACAAGTATTTTACTTTGTATTTTCTATATAAGAGAAATAGTAGTTAAGGTTTAGGTATCTTTTAGACTCCCATCTTTTATATCTAGAGTTTTTCATAGAGAGAGAAAAGAGAATATTTGTGAGAGAAAGTTCATCTTCTTCTTCTTTGTATCAAACTCTATTCATATCAATCAAATCAAATCACTTTACTTTATGATGTTTTGTTATTTAATTATTTATTCTATGGTGTCATCATCAAGAATGAGTAGCTAAATTCCCTTAGGGGTATGGTTGAAGCACTCTAGATAATGCAAAAACACATGTTTGTTCTTAATGTTCATTGTGATTCAAAGTACTTAATGCTTATTTACTTCTAGGTGCAGTATGAGGTAAGTATGATGATTTGCATGTTATTGTTATCCATGTTATTAAAATACTATTGTTAGGGTTTAGGGAGACGTAGCTTTAATGGTTTTATTAATATTGATTAAAGATGTGTAGTGAAATAGCTGAGAGGTGATTATTACATATCTGCAGTTGATATCTTTTATTGGAACCCTTTTTGTAATTAAGTCAAATAACTGAGAAATGATGATTTAGTTATGAATAATATGTTGAGTTAATTAAATTGAATAGCTGAGAGGTGACGGTTTGATTAATAAGACATATTCAATAGCATGCACAAGAGAATCCCATTTTAATTGACTGAAATATCTGAGAGGTGACTACTTGATTAATATAGGTATTAGTGATTAGTTGGAATAACCGAGAGGTGACTAATTAATTATTATAGATTGAACATGAAGGAACAACATGTTATGTTTGCATGATTTAGTTTGTGGATACCAATTCTTCCCCCTTGTCATCATATATCTTCTTTACATCTCTTCCATATTCTTAAGTTAGGGTTTACTTATTATTATTGCATGTAGGAAGTTAGAATCAATCTCAAATCTTGTTTGTTGATTCCCTTGGTGTTTCTTAACCATTGTTTTCTATTGTGTTTGAGTTAAGATCTCTCCCTCTGAGGTGGGTATGACCCTTGCTTGTTACTTGTCTACTTTGATATCTACTTTATACAGGCACAAGAAGGAAAATCAAATATTAATCTATCTTTTGATCAAGATACACAAATATCCGTATATCAAAATGGCGCTGTTCAAAATGGCGCTGTTCCCACTTCTATCCCTCCCACCTTTCTATTTTATTTCTTTTAATTATTGTTTTTAAGTGTCTTGTTACTTAGTCCTCTTATTGATTTTGCAGCGAAGAAGGATTGAAAAAAACTCGAAGAACGGAGTCAAAATCAAATATTTAAGAAAGTCGCGCGTTCAGGAATCTTTCCTGAAAATTATTGGTTCAAAAATTCCAGGCAAAAAATTACCTCGTTTTCCGTGATTTTTCTAGGACGTTCCACAGCTCTTTATTTATTAATGTTTTTTCCTGTTGAGAGATTGTGAGGTGAACTAAGTACCTTAATCTATTCAGCAATTTTGGAGACTTGTAAGATATTTAATTATTCGATCCAAGAATGGGATTTTTCCTGAAAGTTACTGGTTCGAAAGTTCCAGGCAGGAAATTGCCTCATTTTGCGTGATTCTTCCAGGACGTTCCAGAGCTCTTTTTTCATTAATCTTTTTTCCTGTTGGGAGATTGTGAGGTGAACTAAGTACCTTAATGTTTTCAGCATTTTTAGAGACTTGTAAGATATTTAATTATTCGAAATAAGAAGGGGTCGTGGTTGTAATAATTTTAAAGTAGGTGTTGTTAGATTTATTTTATTGTGTGTTCGCGGCGGATAGTAGAGCAAGGTTGTGGAGCTAGCCTTGAGTCTACTAAGAAACGACTCCTAAGGACGATTGAAACCCAAGGAGCGGTTTCCCCTTAGTAGACTTCAACTCGTCTTCTCCCCACTTTAGTGCGCTTGTTTGGCAATTTTTACTTTTTAGCACATAGTGGGAGGTAAGCATTCTCCTAACCCTCCTCGAATCCCCTACAAGAGGAGTTTCTGTATTGATTAGCATGACCTTGATTGTTGCTTGATTTAAATTTTGTTTTTACTTGTTAAACCGGGACTACAAGGCGGACTTGGCCTAAAAGTGAAACTCTAAGATCAATTGATTGCAATATCCTAAGCCTTAAAATTGAATCAACTAAATCCATGCTATCACGATGTTCATCTGAGACCTTGAGCAGATATTTCAACTAATATTGCGTGAACCATCCTTTGATTGGAGCACAAGTTAGGAATTTGGTCTGGAACCCCTACAGATTACGTCCGTAGAATCACTGTGGTTATTTAATTAAGGAACGTTGTTTACGCACGGAAAACCTCCCATACTGGTTATTCGCTGCTTGACTCTCGAAATATAGGGAGAATTCACAAAGGAAGCTTGGAAAGAACTCATTGACTTGGGCGAACACAAAATTGAGTCAGATTTTGAGCCCCTTGTTAGATGTTTTTGAATGGTTAGGACTTCTGTGGCATATGTAATGCGCATGTTGCATGCATGTTAGATCAGGTAAAATCTTGTCCAAACCTATTCCTATCTACACAAAGAGCACATTTACGGACCTCACTCCTCCTCCTGAAGAAGAGTTAAACGACTCAACTTCATCTTCTGAAGTAACTCCTGCACCTATGGTTCAAGAAGCTACGCTTTGGGATTACTTTTCACCTTTAGCCACTGGGCTAAATACCTGCATAGTCTTGCCGAAGACAACTGCAGATAGCTATGGCATTCGCCCTCAGATTGTGGGCATGTTGCCTAAGTTCCATGGACTTCCACTGGAAGATCCATATCAGCACCTCAACAAGTTTCTGACCGTTCTTAATACTTTCAAGGAGAAACATTTGTCTGAGGAGGAAGTTAGCTTGAGATTGTTCCCCTTTTCTCTTGAGGATAGAGTATCTCACTGGTTACATGGCCTTCCTTCCAATTCTATTACATGACCAAATTCTTTCATATTACCAGAACTAATGATATTGTTGATGCCATCAGAAATTTCCAGTAGAAAGAGGGCGAGGAATTCTTTGATGCATGGGAGAGGTATCAAGACTTATATCTTCAGTGTCCACACAACACAGTTAATGACACAGAAAAAGTTAGGATCATATATAGAGTCCTTAATTATGCAACTAGAACCATGGTTGAAAGCATGAGCGGTGGAGAATTTCTTGATATGTCCACCGCCAAGGCTATTGCATTCCTTGAAAAATTAGCTAATAATAGCCAAAATTGGGACTTACCTGGACAAACCCTGAGAAACACTACCCTGGACTCTTATGATAAACCTAGAAGCATGTATGAGATCAAACCCGACCTTGAGCTTAAAACTTTACTTCATGGTTTAGTAAAAAAGGTAGAAGCACTTGAGGTGTCCTTAAAGCCCACATCACATGTTATGAGTGCCTCCACTCTCCAATGTGATGCTTGTCATGACCAGACCCATACTGCCGAGTTTTTCCCTCTCCTTTATAATTCACCAGAAACTAAGGAAGCCCGTGCGTTCACTTACGCCGGGCAAACCAACTTTACTAAGGGCGATGCCACGTACCCATACATAGACCGCTCCAATCTTTCTTATTCAAATAATCATTCTGCGGCTCCACCTGGTTTTAATAACTCTTATGGGCAACGTAGTAATGCCATGTATGTTGGTAGTAATGAAAATCAGAAAAGGGTAACAGTCCCCCCTTATTCGAACAATGTTCATCACATGAGTAGTTCCAGGGACCAAGTGCCGACCAATCAATCTGCCCTTCCTAAGACCTCCCTTGAGGATGTGCTTGCCCGTTTCATTCAACAGACCCAGGCGTCCATTGAGTCAAATGCCCAAGCCATCTAGAGGATTGAACAAAAACTTGATGAAAAAGGCAAATTTTCGGGACAAGCTATCCCGAATCCTAAGGGCAAAGAAATTGCCTTGGTGACGGAAACTCCGTCTACATCTGCACCACTTGCTGAAGTTAACTCGGTCTCCACCCTTAGGTCAGGTAAACAGGTTGATAATCAAATTAATTATACACCGAGTCCCAACATTGTGACCCCGGTTACCTCTGAACCTGTTGCCCCACCTAAACCTCCGGCTAATGAGGCGAACACCTCTAAGCCAAAGAAGACTGCCCGTGAGATTGTGGATCCTCCACGAAGTTACAACCCGCCTGTACCTTACCCCCAGAGACTCACAAGGTCTCTACAGGAAGTACAAACTGAGGAGGTACTTGATGTGTTTAAACATATAAATATTAATATACCTTTCCTCAAAGCTATTAAGAAAATACTGTCACGACCCGAATTTTAAAAAAAATAAAATAAACCCAAGTCGCAACAATTTCTAACTCAAAAACAAGATCCAACAAAAATCTTAAATAAAATACAGTGAAGAAAAATCCGAACGATAAAAGTACACCTGATTCCATTCTAATATACAACATAACTTACGCCAACAAAATACATGAATACCACTTTCAAATAAAATACATGACTGAAACATCTAAAGATCTCTATTGGTCCCAACAAACGGTCTGTCACAACTTCATAGCTCTAACCTCTCCTGCCTGCATTTCAAATGGAATTCCAAATGGAACACACCCACGTGCAAAACAAAGCAACATGGGTCAGCATAAAAGCCGGTATGAGTAAACAAGGGGGAAATCTATTCCCACAAAATAACATAATAAATATACAGTTCCCTCATATGATTAACAACATAATTAACCTTCGAGAATAATTCTTCCATGCTAAGACAATAAGCATACGCCAAAAACCATATCAATTCCATTTATATTTAAATTTTTTATCCATTATTTAATCACATGCTTAATCCCATTATTCAATTCTAATTTATCTATTAACGATGTTAATTGATCGATAATACAAAACATTACCTAAGCAACAACTGTCTTTAAGGATAGGTCTATCCACCTGCACAAAATAAATTAGTTGACCTATCCACCTGCACAAAATAAATTAGTTGACCTATAATAAATAAAACATTGCAGTTCTTCCACATAATCATAGTTACCTCCGGTTCATAATCAAGGTATATAGAATTTACCCATATCATTCATTAACACCAAGCATTACAATACCATAAGCTTTAGCACAATACCAAAGAACGAATCCAACACCACAAAACCACGTCCTGGCCTCTAGCCGGTGCTCGGGGTTTAACAATCATAAAATCACAACATATGCCCAATCACTAGTACACTTCCCACAGGATGCACTCCACACATTTGCCATACCCACACTGCACCAGTATGCCTTGACCATGGTTAAGAGCCTCTACGCGGAAACCAAAACCCAAGTGGGTGCTCACCCGCAAGCTTTGGCTAACCTCGACGTATGCCTAACTCATGATCTCTAATAGCTCCCTTGAGCTTTCTAATGTGGCGCCCAGACCAACCCCGAAGGCTATGAAGGTCTGAAGGGTCAGTTCCGCAGGTTAAGCCGTCTAGGAAATACCTAAATATAATCTAAGAGTCAACCCGCAGGCTAAGCCGTCTAGGGTGATAATTAATTTCTTTAACCTAATTCTAGAGGTGCGGCAAATGTACTAATGCTTGGGCGACTACCAAAACAACTAAACTAATCAAGCAATCACACAACCCTTGTCAAACAATTAAATTCCAAGTCCATTTCGTATTCCGTTCTTATTTCCCAAATTGAATATATACCGTCCATGGTATCAAACCATTCTAAATCATTCCATAATTAAATCCAAAGTTCAGTATTCATTTCGTTTCTATTCATATACCATCCATTGGTATGGAGCCATTTCTAGGCGTTCATCAATATAACTTTCCAGGTTACTTTAAACATAATTAATCAAGTCACATATCATTATATACTAATCCACTTCAATATTAAGAATACTTTTAGTACATGACTATTTCAACTTGACAATCAAACAAAGGACAAACCCAAAAGAAAACATATATGCTAAATAGAAACTCTTTACATAAATCTGCCAAACAATAACATTCATCTTTCAAAATTCACACATCTAAAAATAATTACTCAAATCTCATAAAGTTTTAATACAACCTTTTAATATGAAAATATTACTTGGAATAAGAATATGGAATCGTTTCGATATATAGAAAATAATTAAACAATTGTTTTACTCAATCCTACCAGATTTCAGAAAGAAATCCCAAAACAATCTACGTCAGACTTCCTGAGCATATTTCACCATACTAGCCTCATAATTTAAAGTATTTATAAACATAGAAATTATAGTTCATAATGTCTATTTTCTAAAACAAGTAAATTTATCAAGATATGTTGAGTAACGAGTCTTCTATGATTTTTCTATGATAGCCACGCAAACAGAAAGGTAGCTGTAAAATTATACTGGATATCTGAATATAACTACGTTGAATAAATTATTTAGAATTAATTACCCAACATTAAATTCATAAATTTATATATGTTGTTAAACATGGAGTGTTATAACTGCCATGAACTTTTCAATAAATATTATTAAGTCTAGAGGGATCAAAACCTTGCGATACTAAAACGGTACAGAAACTAAAAACTGCAACGGTTGTCATACTTGCAAGTCGTTTTTCACCAAATTAAAATAACCTTCGTAAATTGGTATTAGCTAATTGAATGAAGACATTTCAATCTAGTGTTCAGGGTTTTTGGAATCAATTACAAAGCTTTTCAAACGAAATTTCTATGATTTTTCAAAGATGAGTAAAAAATCTGAAATCACAGAAAACAGAAATAGAAACAAAAATGTCTACTCACTTGAATAAGCATAAAAATCCAAATCTTCTTCTAGCTTTCTTCCAATTCTTCTTCTTCTCCCAAATATGGTGTTATAAAAAAATGAATGAAAACCCTAAGATTTTAATATAAATAATATGGAGAAGTTAATGGGCTTTATTTTAGGACCATAAATGAATCTGTTACCCAACCCAATTCCATCTATTTCTTTTTTTAATAATTAATATATCATCCTTCAACTTAATAGAAAATTAACTCTAAACCCTTAAAGACATCTATGCAATATTTCATAATCCAATAAAATTTAACGAACAAAAATTTATAATATAAACCGAGTTTTACATTTATGCACACCTCAAAGGAAGCTCGACCTCGAGATTCAAGAAAATACTATAATCAAGGACAAATTATAAACAATTAGATATAGAATATACCATTATGATAAACATACTACTCAATAGAAAAATCCCTTAAGCTCACATTGAACCAACGAATACAATCACTATAGGATTATACCCAAGACTCAATCATCACCCATAACCTCCCATAAACTTGTATTGGGTTGATCAGTCCCAAAACAATTCACAGAAGCATCTAGGATCAGGATCACATCACAAAACAAAGAGAAATGAGAATGAATAAAATCATAACAATAAGATCTATATGTGTATACGCAGTATACACACCTCAAAAGGCCAACCTAGTAACTCACAAGCATAGAGTATTCGGTGTGTGTATATAAACCTCAAAGAACAAACATATCTATAAAAGCAAAAACTAATTTCACAACGATATGTTCAATATTGACATGGTTTCATATTTCTATAACAAATATAACCTCTACTGCACAACCATAAATAAATGAAAATCAGTATCCCAAGACAAATCCGTTAGTGTGTGTTTTAACTTCCAAA
This sequence comes from Aquilegia eximia, assembly GCA_023053565.1. Lineage (NCBI taxonomy): Eukaryota > Viridiplantae > Streptophyta > Magnoliopsida > Ranunculales > Ranunculaceae > Aquilegia > Aquilegia eximia. Next base: position 924,254 of record JALIGU010000026.1, read on the forward strand.
ATTTTAGAAATAAACATTTTTAAAAATAATTTTCTTAAGAACAAGAATGTCTGGGTACTACACATGCATAACGACATAAAAAAAGTCGAACCGACGATTGCAACAAATAGTGTGTACAGTACTGTAACGGATGTAACTTCTAAACACTTTAAAATATAGAGTTCTTATCAAACCAATTGAATATATACTCCTAACAAGTAGGCTATGTAAACAACTTTATATATCAAAGAATAGAGAAAAATCCACATTTTTAATAAATCCAAGCTTACATTATATGCATGTGCATATGTCCTCAAGATGTTATACATATATCTCTTTTGATCAATTAATGAAATTTTGAAATTGAAATAACATGCATACGATCCATGAGTTAGAAAGAAACAAAGAAAGCAAAACAAATATATACATTTTATTTCATATACCTCATGATGTCATACATGAATTTACTAAGGTCACAATGGCTACTCATTCAAAACTTAATTATCAAGCAATCAAAACTCGATACACGATCTGTAACGCCCCGGGATTTCGTCCTCGCTCATCCCAGTGCGTCGAGCACCATACTGCTCGCTAATGTCAATATTGTCCCCCTTTAGTCACTGCGGATATCCAGCAGTAGAGGGTTTTGGATCAGGGCCCACCCATGTGGTTCACCCCAAAAGGCCTTGACATTAGTTAGAGTATGGTTAAGCTCTATATACTACCAACACAACCACTTCCTTGGTAATGTGGGACTAACACCAACTCATGGGTGTTACAATCTCACCACCTTAGAAATAGAGCCGTCCTCGGCTCTGCAGTACACTCAGTACAGTCCCAACATTACTTATTCTCGTACGCAACCAGTAAGAAGAAAAATAAAATCATACAATATGTGTCTTAACTGATACTCCCCTATTAATATAGTTTTCTTAATATCTTATTCTTTCTAACCACAATAATACAAATGACAACCTAATCACACGTCAAATCTAGTAATTTATTTGGAATTTAACTATCATTATCAACATGTATTATCATTAAACTTTATGTAATTCAAGTAAACAAGTCTCCCACAATATTCAATAATGCTAGAGGCATTAATACATATTTGCTAATGTAATAAATTCTTTATCTTGTATAAAACTGTTATACACCTAGAAAATGCTAAATTTAAGAATTGCAGTAAGAAATGTATAATATTTGAAACACATGTATAGAAGCTACTGAAAAAATTTCATTCAAAAATAATAATTACAAGGTGTCCGTTTGATCGCTCAAAGCATGAATATATCACATCAATCGTTACTCATGGTGCATTACCTTAACTATTTATTATTTTAGAACGACTAATCTATTTAAGCTGAAATTCTGTCACAAGTAAGAAAACACATAGAGAACATTATCATAAAAGTTTCAAAGTAGAACAATAGAAGAAAATACATTTTACAATGGGTTGAACCTATATGTAATAAAGGTGTAGAAAATAATTTTGTTCTTTCTTATCAAACATTAGAATGGTTTGAACTTTTTATATAATCGACAATAGTCTACATGAAGTATATATTAAAATTTTCAAATATTTACGATAATGGTAAGATTGACTTTTAACTCAATTTCTGTATTAATTCAAAAGTGTCATAAAAACTCATATGTATAAAACAATTTCACATTAAAAGTAGCATGCAAATGACTATAGTGATCTTTCATCAGGTAAACATTATATCATATTAATTAAGAACATTCAAACGACTCACTTTACCCACTACAACAATATATCTGTAATAATTGCATATGATCTCAAAAGACAAATTATATCTCCAATCACAACAACAACAAACTCTACTACATATCAAGAATAACTCTATACAAAAGAGATAGCAATAAAATCTCAACTAACGATATATAACATAACTTTATTGTACATGTCATAAAACGATCAAGTATCTGCCATATCATCAATTGGTTATATTAAGACGTGTAAATCATATCTACTCACTGCCAAAAATTAATATTATCTAAAGAATTCAAGGACAAAAAGAATAGTTTCTTAGAGAATTTAATATCCAAATGTTTTCATCTAGATTTCTAAAATCACTTGAACTCTAGTACCAAAAGTCTGTTATATGTTGCATACCATTAAAATTTACATTAGGGGAACATATATCAGATAAATCAAACGAAAATTAACCCTTCTCAGTGGCATCTAAGAGTTACACATAGTACGAGTAGGATTCTTCTAAATAATAAACAAAATGATAATCTATGAACTCAAACAAAATTTAATCTGTAAACTAAGATTATCCATAAGACTCTTCAAGGTTACACTTTAAAAACACATTAACCATATTACAAACTACACACCTCAAAAGAATACACGTAATCATATAACAAAATCAAATCACATTATCACTCACAAAGCTTTCAAAGAAGCAAACAATCGTAGTCTGAAACATAAAAGATTTCTCAAACATGACAAACAAAGCACACGTCAAAATCAAAATCAAATAGAAATCTCAAGTACATAAAACATAAGAATGCCCAAATCCACATTCCGAGGATAACCTAGACCATACCGGTCTAAGTCAACCTAGCGCTCTGATACCAAGAAATGTCACGACCCGAATTTAAAAAAAAAAAAAAAAAAACCCAGGTCGCAACAATTTCTAACTCAAAAACCAGATCCAACAAAAATCTTAAATAAAATACAGTGAAGAAAAATCCAAACGATAAAAGTACACCTGATTCCATTCTATTATATAACATAACTTACGCCAACAGAATACATGAATACCACTTTCAAATAAAATACATGACTAAAACATCTAAAGATCTCTATTGGTCCCAACAAACGGTCTGTCACAACTCCATAGCTCTAACCTCTCCTGCCTGCATTCCAAATGGAAATCCAAATGGAACACACCCACGTGCAAAACAAAGCAACATGGGTCAGCATAAAAACCGGTATGAGTAAACAAGGGGGAAATCTATTCCCACAAAATAACATAATAAATATACAGTTCCCTCATATGATTAACAACATAATTAACCTTCGAGAATAATTCTTCCATGCTAAGACAATAAGCATACGCCAAAAACCATATCAATTCCATTTATATTTAAACTTTTTATCCATTATTTAATCACATGCTTAATCCCATTATTCAATTCTAATTTATCTATTTACGATGTTAATTGATCGATAATACAAATACATACCTAAGCAGTAACTGTCTTTAAGGATAGATCTATCCACTTGCACAAAATAAATTAGTTGACCTATCCACCTGCAAAATAGAGTTAATACATAATAGACAAATATAATAAAGATAAACCAAATCACATACATGTTACGTGTTATCTAATACTTTGTCTAAATTTGAAAATACATTCCCATAATTCAAACCATTCATAATGAATCATTCCAAGTCTTCATAGTTGGCAATCTACCCAAAATGACAAGTCCAATTATGACTATTAGTTCCTATAATAAATAAAACATTGCAGTTCTTCCACATAATCATAGTTACCTCCGGTTCATAATCAAGGTAAATAGAATTTACACATATCATTCATTAACACCAAACACTACAATACCATAAACCTTAGCACAATACCAAAGAACGAATCCAACACCACAAAACCACGTCCTGGCCTCTAACTGGTGCTCGGATTTAACAATCATAAAATCACAACCTATGCCCAATCACTAGTACACTTCCCACAGGATGCACTCCACACATTTGCCATACCCACACTGCACCAGTGTGCCTTGACCATGGTTAAGAGCCTCTACGCGGAAACCAAAACCCAAGTGGGTGCTCACCTGCAAGCTTTGGCTAACCTCGACGTATGCCTAACTCATGATCTCTAATAGCTCCCTTGAGCTTTCTAATGTGGCGCCCAGACCAACCCCGAAGGCTATGAAGGTCTGAAGGGTCAATTCCGCAGGTTAAGCCGTCTAGGAAATACCCAAATATAATCCAAGAGTCAACCCGCAGGCTAAGCCGTCTAGGGTGATAATAAATTTATTTAACCTAATTCCAGAGGTGCGGCAAATGTACTAATGCTTGGGCGACTACCAAAACAACTAAACTAATCAAGCAATCACACAACCCTTGTCAAACAATTAAATTCCAAGTCCATTTTGTATTCCGTTCTTATTTCCCAAATTGAATATATACCGTCCATGGTATCAAACCATTCCAAATTATTCCATAATTAAATCCAAAGTTCAGTATTCATTTCGTTTCTATTCATATACCATCCATTGGTATGGAGCCATTTCTAGGCGTTCATCAATCTAACTTTCCAGGTTACTTTAAACATAATTAATCAAGTCACATATCATTATATACTAATCCACTTCAATATTAAGAATACTTTTAATACATGACTATTTCAACTTGACAATCAGACAAAAAGACAAACCCAAAAGAAAACATATATGCTAAAAAGAAACTCTTTACATAAATCTGCCAAATAATAACATTCATCTTTCAAAATTCACACATCTAAAAATAATTGCTCAAATCTTATAAATTTCGAATACAACATTTTACTATGAAAAGATTACTTGGTATAAAAATATGGAATCATTTCGATATATAAAAAAATAATTAAACAATTGTTTTCCTCAATCCTACAAGATTCCAGAAAAATATCCCAAACATCTACGTCAGACTTCCTGACCATTTGTCACTATATTAGCCTCATAATTTAAAGTATTTCTAAACATAGAAATTATAGTTCAAAATGTCTATTTTCTAAAACAAGTAAATTCATCAAGATATGTTGCGTAACGAGTCTTCTATGATTTTTCTATAACAGCCACACAAACAGAAAAGTAGCAGTAAAATTATACTGGATATCTGGAAATAACTGCATTGAATAATTTATTCAGAATTAATTACCCAATGGTAAATTCCGAAATTTATATATGTTGTTATACATTGAGTATTCTAACTACCATAAAGGTTTCAATAAATATTATTAAGTCTAGAGGCATCAAAACCTTGCGATACTAAAACAGTACAAAAACCAAAAACCGCAACGGTTGTCATACTTGCAAGTCATTTTTCACGATATTAAATTAATTTACGTAAATTGGTATTAACTAATAGAATGAAAACCTTTCAATCTAGTGTCTAGGGTTTTTGGAATCAATTATAAATCTTTTCAAACGAATTTTCTATGATTTTTCAAAGATGAGTAAAAAACATCTGGAATTACAGAAACAAAAATAGAAAAAAAAAACAAAAAAACGTCTACTCACTTGTATAAGCATAAAAATCGAAATCTTCTTATAGCTTTCTTCCAATTCTTCTTCTTCTTCTCCCAAATATGGTGTTACAAACAAAATGAATGAACACCCTAAGATTTTAATATAAATAATATGGAGAAGTTAATGGGCTTTATTTTAGGACCATGAATGAATCTGCTACCCAACCCAATTCCATCTTATTTTCTTTTTTTTAATAATTAATATATCATCCTTCAACTTAATAGAAAATTAACTCTAAACCCTTAAAGACATATATGCAATATTTCATAATCCAATAACATTTAAAAAACAAAAATTTATAATATAAACGGGGTTTTACAATATATCTTCTTTATATCTCTTCCATATTCTTAAGTTAGGGTTTACTTATTATTATTGCCTGTAGGAAGTTTGAATTAATCTCAAATATTGTTTGTTGATTCCCTTAGTGTTATTTGTAAATAGAAATGAGAATTGATATTTGCACCCACAAGATCTGCTGAGGGCACCCCACGGTCAGCTCTGTTGACTTGACTTTAGGTCAAAGTGGGGCGGTCCAACTCTCAGCCCAAACCGGGTCCTATTGGAGCCCACAAGTCAGAATTTCTATCTTAGGCCTTATTTAAGTCCAAGCTTAAAAAGGCTCCACAAGAAGATCCAGAAGTCTGATTTGGGCCCATGAGCTATCAAACTGAAGGTCTTGGTCCAAGCTACAACTTAAGCCCAAGAGAATTAGGTTTTGCTAATTATCTAATACCTCTAGAAGACCAACAGCAGCCACGAATTTGACCTAATTTGGAAGTCTTTGCATACAAGTATTCTACTTTGTATTTTCTATAAGAGAAGTAGTAGTTAAGGTTTAGGTATCTTTTAGACTCCCATCTTTTAGATTTAGAGTTTTTCATAGAGAGAGAAAAAAGAATATTTGTGAGAGAAAGTTCATCTTCTTCTTCTTTGTATCAAACTCTATTCATATCAATCAAATCAAATCACTTTACTTTATGATGTTTTGTTATTTAATTATTTATTCCATGGTGTCATCATCAAGGATGAGTAGCTAAATTCCCTTAGGGGGATGGTTGAAGCACTCTAGATAATGCAAAAGCACCATGTTTGTTCTTAATGTTCATTGTGATTCAAAGTACTTAATGCTTATTTACTTCTAGCTGCAGTATGAGGTAAGTATGATTATTTGCATGTTATTGTTATCCATGTTATTAAAATACTATTGTTAGGGTTTAGGGAGACCTAGCTTTAATGGTTTTATTTATATTGATTAAAGATGTGTAGTGAAATAGCTGTTAGGTGATTATTACATATCTGCAGTTGATATCTTTTATTGGAACTTTTTTTGTAATTAAGTCAAATAACTGAGAGGTGATGATTTAGTTATGAATAATATGTTGAGTTAATTAAATTGAATAGCTGAGAGGTGACGGTTTGATTAATAAGACATATTCAATAGCATGCATAAGAGAATCCCGTTTTAATTGAGTGGAATAGCTGAGAGGTGACTACTTGATTATTATAGGTAATAGTGATTAGTTGGAATAACCGAGAGGTGACTAATTAATTATTATAGATTGAACATGAAGAAACAACATGTTATGTTTGCATGATTTAGTTTGTGGATACCAATTCTTCCCCTTTTGTCATCATATATCTTCTTTATATCTCTTCCATATTCTTAAGTTATGGTTTACTTATTATAAAGATCTACTACATAAAAAATAAGATCATTTGAATATATTTAGACCCACCAAATGTAATTTTAAATTCAACGGTAAAAATGAACATTCCACAATACATTAACTTGTAATATGATTTTTCTAGGGTTAAAAAATTCAGATTATGATAAAATTTGGTGAAGATGTCATACATAATGAGAACATTCATCCTACCAAAAATCATGCCAATCCAACATGTACAAGCACCCTAAATAGGATTGAGTCAAAATTGAGTCAAATATTTCCTGAGTCCCTGGAACCCCTCCCTATTATTATTGCCTGTAGGAAGTTATAATCAATCTCAAATCTTATTTGTTGATTCCCTTGGTGTTTCTTAACCATTGTTTTCTATTGTGTTTGAGTTAAGATCTCCCCCTCTGAGGTGGGTACGACCCTTGTTTGTTACTTGTCTACTTTGATATCCAATTTATATAGGCACAAGAAGGAAAATAAAATATAAATCTATCTTTTGATTAGGATACACAAATATCTTACATCAGTAGTAGTAACAAAAAATTTGTTATGAAATGAACAAAAGACTTTCAATTAACATCAACCTCAAACATTAACTATGAAAAATGTTGTTCATCATCATCAACAACATCATCATCTTCTTCCAATTCTACGAAATTGGATAAAACAAACATCAAATTGAAAGCAGAAACTTACCTAATTGATCCAAACACAACAACAATCAAGCTTTACTCCAAATCAAATCAAAACAACTACTCAATTCCTTCACCGTACCTCGAAATCGTCAACAACCAAAGAATTTTCAATAAAATGCACGAAATAAGGTGAAACCAGAGAGAAAAAAGAAAAGAGAGTTTGAAGAAAGATGAACTTTAAAGACACTACCATATATATACGAGGGCAAATATGGAATAATAAAAAAATCATATCAAACAGGTCGGGTTAATTGTCCTTGGGCTATAAAATCATATTTGTCCTTCTAAAAAGATCTGCCCAATTGTTTTTTTTGGGTAATAGATTTTTCCCAATGTCTTTTTGGGCTAAAATTAATGGAATAAGGCCTTATAGAATAATTCTTTGTTATTTAAACCCATATTCTACTCAACTATCCTATGTCATGTTAACTAAATCCATATGTTTTTCTCACCCAAAATATGTTAACCTAACCCACCCACTAAGATCACCACCACCTCCCCCCACCACTACCCCCATATCTGTGACCTCCACCACCAATCTTTAACCTAACCCACCCACTAAGAAAACAACTTATTCTTCTCCATCATTTCTCAAATTTTTATATTAATTTATACCATCTAATCATTTCTCAAAAGGTAATACATACCTTAGGGAACAAGTAATTCAAGGTCTAGTAGGTTTCCTAGTTGTGTCAAGGGAGTTATCTATATAAAGAGCTCCAAAAACGAATTTCTTAGCCCAGATTGATGATTGAAGAGTTTATTGTTTAGTTTATTGTCTTTTAATTTAGTTTTTACTTCAAGTTCTTTATTTTCTACAATTTACTTTCAAGTTATTTAAATTTCAGCTTTTACTTATTGCAATTCCTTTCCGTTATTTCAATTCCTTGCAATTTTAGTTCTTAGATTAAGTTTATTTTAGCTTCCGCTACATCAAATTTCATTTCAAATTCAAATCAATTTCAACCCATGGATTCGAAATTAAAAAAAAATAGTGTTTTAGAAATATAAAGAAAGAAAAATTAAGGAATTAGGTTTTGGAGTTTGGGTAATTAAGAAATGTTTGTTTGGTTTCATGGGTCAATGGCTTTATTGACCGGCTTGAAACGCAAAATGGGGGGGGGGGGGGGGGGGGGGTATCTCTAATGCAAGTTAAATCTGGGGTGTATCTCAAAGAATACAAACTTTTTTGGGTAGTAAGTCTAATTCGCCGAACTCATCTCTTTATGATAATCTCATTTAGTCCCTTATCTTGTGATACTTTTATTAAAATCCATTTCTGAAAGTTTGTATCTTTTGTTTGGCAGAGTATAGGAAAATATATTGTTTTGGTCTTCTGAACTCTTATAGTTAATGCTAATAATTTTTTTATTTTACCCAAAAGAAAGAAGCTAATATATGAAAAATCAATAGTTTGGACCCTATATCCATGTATTTGCATGTATTTTTTTTGTTGAGTATAACACTATAATTGCATGCTTGAAAAGAGATATTGTCTCAAATTTTGTAAAAATCGATGTAGTTGACTGACCAAATGACTGACGTATTTAATCTCAAAACATAAAATCAAATCAATGAATATACAAGTAGTATCAGAGGTATATACAAATTTTCTTAAGAAAACTTTGTTTGTTAAATACTTTAGAAAAGTTCTTAACATTTTTATTATGTTTTGTAGAGGACTTCAACTATAAAAATGTCATGTACAAGGAAGGTGCACTGGTGCACTTCTTTCAATTACTACGTTCAAGTATCACTTGTGTCAGTTATATCTAGTTTCCTTTACGAAATATTTATAAATAGATGAGTAAAGGCATGATGCAAGAACAAAGGAAGACACAATCCCTTTATAGATATGATGTTTGATAAGTCCTCAAAAGTGTATATTTATCCCCCGAATAGCACTTTGTTTGCATAGCACTTAGCTTATATTATTGTGTTATATCTATTGATTAGTTCTTTCTTTTTATTTGTGTACGTTTCATGAGCCAAGATGTGAATATTGTGTTAAAGCCCGCCAAAACCCAAGAAAAGCCATTAAAAGAGTGTTATTTGCACAAAGGAGAGGAATTGTTATTTGCACCTATAGTCGTTGAGGTCATTGGACTTGACTTTATGTCTAAGATGGGTGGTCCAACTCCCATCTAAATCCAAGTTATAATGAAGCCCACAAGTTAAAAGATCCATTGAAGCTCGTACTTGAAGTCCAATTTTAAAAAAGTCTATATGATGATCCAGAACTCTGATTTAGGCCCATGAGCTGTCTATCTGAAGGTCTTGGTCCAGGCTACAACTTAGGCCTAAGAGGATTAGGTTTTCATGAGGTCTTGCTACTTATAGAAGGCCTACAAAAGCCACCAAAAATTTGACCTAACTTGAAAAACAAGTATACTTTGTGAGTAAGTAATATGCTTTGTATTCTCTATATAAAGAGAAGTAGTAGCTAGGATTTAAGTAAATAATTCTCTTGTATTGAACTAAATTCTTCTTATTCTCATTAATAATCCATTCTTTTTTTCTTTATGATGTTGTGTTCTTTATTTACTTATTCTATGGTGTCATTATCAAATATGAGTAGCTAAGTTCCCTTTAGGGGGAATGGTTGAAGCACTCTAGATAATGCAAAAGCACCATGTTTACTCTTTATGTTCATTGTGATTCAAAATTCTTAATACTTGTTTATTTCTATTTATGAAATGAATTAAACATGATTATTTATGTGTTATTGTTATCCATGTTGATTAAATACAATTGTTAAAGTATAGGGAGACCTAGCTATAATGGTTGTATTCGATTAATTCGAGATATGTGATGGAATAACTGAGAGGTGACTATCATATATCTAGAATTAATCTCTTTTATTGGACCCCTTTTGTAATCAAATTGAATAGCTAAAAGGTGACGGTTTGATTATAAATTAATATGTTGACTTAATTGAATTGAATAGCTGAGAGGTGACCTTTTAATTAATGAAGCATATTCAATAACACATATAAAAGAATCCCGTTTTAATTGAGTGGAATAGCTGAGAGGTGACTACTTGATTATTAAAGGCATTAGTGATTAATTGGAATAGCTGAGAGGTGATTAATTAATTGCTATAGATTGAATATGAATGAATGGCATGTATGTTTTCAACCATAGTCAATAGTGATGAGACTAAAGCTTTCTTCAAGGACATGTTAGACATGTTACTTGCCGATTAAGATGCAAAATTTGCTCAAAAACTAGCAGAGATTAAGACAACCCTTAGTATCCATGAAAAATCAAGCTATAAGATTAAAGAAGTCAAGGCAGACATTATCGAAGATATACTTAAAGAACCAATCAATACATCTTCAACCACCCTACTACCCCTCCGTCCTTCCAACAATCTTCCCACATCTATCATACTTACTGTGTGTACCATAGCTAAAATACCAGGCATGTATCATCGGTGGCTGTATAAGAAGCCAAACCGAGAGCACCTGAATGTTAGCTAGCCAGACCTGGACTATCGGCTAGGGCCCAACCCGGTCTCAAGGAGTCCACATACGCTCTGTGGATCTTGATCCACTGGATGGTCCGCGATCAGTGGGTGGAGCCCCGGTTACTGTACAAGAAGTTGAACCGTGGGCTTCCACACATCAGCCAGGCCCGCCTTAATCAAGTAAGCCAGGTCTGGTCCATTGAAGTCCATCTGGGACGAAGGCTCATCCAAAGGCTTATCATAGAAGTCCAAAGGACCTGGCCAGAGAGTATGCAATGCAGATTGGGCCTCTGGTCTGAGGAGTCTAGCCCAAGTTTTTGCTTTCAGATTTGGTCAAACCCAAGTCCCAACTAACTGGATAAGTCCAACAAGATTCCAGGCCCACAGAACTCACTGTTCTAGCCCGCTGGAGAAGATAAAGGAAGACCCATGTTGAACCAGAGCCTATCAGAGAATGTCACGTGGCAGTCGTCCTGGTTAAAGGGGATTCAAACTGAGGGATAACCGCCAAACAAAATGTGTACTATCTATCTGGGAGCATCTTCACAGTTTGAACTGCCCGAGTTCATGGAGTCAAAACCGGAGGAGCGGTTGAGCCAGCCTCCTCCGTTCCACTATAAATGCAGGAGTTCTCAACCTCCTGAACTACGAGTCTTTCACTAAGCAACCTCCATTACAGCTTTGTGGAAGCAGAGATTTGATTCCAAGTTCATCATCTTGGAAACGTAGGCAGCCTGATCTCATCAGGTCCAGTCTCATTGTATACCCCCATCCCATGTTAGTCTGTACAAGGCTTTCAATGTAACCTTACGATTAATCAATACAAATCTCGAGTTTGTGGATCAAATTTTTGCACCCACACTCTTTGGCGCCCACCGTGGGGCTGAATCTCCCATCACTTCCAAAACCTTGAAAAGATCTCAATCCAGTCATACCGGAGAAGCATCAATGGCTGGAACTAAGAGACGTCCAACTTGATCTAACAATGGAATGAGTCAAGTTACCGAAAGTCAGACTGAGAACCTTTATCCTTTGTCTCCGGTCCTCAAAATACAAGAGCTCGTCAATCAAGAATCAGTTCTCGGGAGCGAGGGCCATGATCATGGCTCACAACACTCTGAAAGTGGACAGCCGGAGGTAGAAAACTTAGTGGTGCAAGTCACTAACAATCCTTGAGATCCGAATACAGTTAACCAGACTGTCAGGATACCAACATCGCAAGATCCTGAACCATCCAGAGTAGCCGCTGCAAGAAGAGACCAGAGAACCACTCCCCAAGCCACGGGAGGAGATTTCACTGAACAACAGAAAGGAAAAGGGCCAGTGGCTGAATCCCCAACTGCAATCATCAAGCGGCTGACTAGGGAGAATGCAGATCTGAGAAGAAAGAAGAAAACCAGGGTCGGAGATAGCCAAATGTCTTCAGCCACGTCTTCAAGTCAGTCTCCCCAAAAGAAGATAAAGTCACGTTCAGGAAGTGACCGGAGTCTTACCCCGCATAGCCGAGATTCCCGCCCCTGTTTGGGCTAGGCTAGCACCAGGGATAGATAGGATGTATATCTCTCCAGTTCAGAAACACCGCCGCGGACGTGCAAAAACACCCGTGCCACATCATGGCCCCAGGGTAACCCGTACCAAGTCTGTAGAAGAAATCACTCCATCAGAGGGACTGCGCCAGAGGAGGCACCAAAGTACTCCTCCCGCCCTCAATGATCGAAGGGGAAGGAGTCCCCAAAGGGTTTGTACTCGTCAGAGACAACCGAAACTGAACGTAGAGCAGATGAATCAGCTCAAGCTACAAGAAATGATTGATTTAACTGTTTCCAACAAGGCTAACTGGGACGAATGAATCAGGAAGCTCACTATCTGAAGGTTGGCTGTGTCACCTTTGGCAGAAGAAATCAGGAACCACACCGTCCCGGCCAGCTTCAAACAGCCACCCTTCGAACAGTATGACGAGACGAGATGTTGCCCGGTCCAGCATGTCATGAACTAGAAGAACTCCATGGCCATCTAGGACCATGATGATAGGCTACTCGCGAAGATGTTTGCTGCTTCGCTCAAAAGTGAAACACAGACTTGGTATCACAACCTGCCACCTGCATCCGTCCGTAAATTCGTGCAACTGGCAGAGTTATTCGAGGAAAAATACTGATTCAATTAATGTTAAGACAAAGAAGGGAGCAAAAGTCTTACTCTCCCTGCAGATGGACTGGAGCGAGACACTCAGGAACTTCGCCAGAAGGTTCCAAACTCTATTGTCAGAAATGCAGGACGCATCTGATAACGTCGTTGTTCAAGCTTTCAAGTATGCCTTGAACAACAACCATGATGAGTTGTACCGGTCGCTAGCAAGAAAGCCTCTATCCTTTGTTTCAGCTTTGTTCGAGAAAGCAGAACTATATGCTCAGGAAGAGGACGATCTAGTAGCTAGAAGAAAGAGACTTGCTGGAGGTCAAACTTCTGAGAAGCCGCAGAGGGCAAAAGAAGAAAGCTCCGATAAGGATCATTAGGAAGAAAAAGCCCCTGACAGGAACAAAGACAGAAGGGAAATGCACCAGATCGGCAACCCAACCGCTAGTCAGAGAAACCTACCGGGGGCGAACGCAAAGAGAGGGAATTCACACCCCTGAGGTTCCCGATCGAGGAAGTGTTCAGGAAGATCACGAAACCTACTCCTCTCCCGGCAGACCCGGAGGGTAGGAGAGATAAGTCCAAGAAATGTGACCATCACCATGATTATTGTCACGAGCTGAAGAACTGTAGGTCATTGAAGTATGAAATACAACGCTTGGTCGATGCCGACCTCATCCATGACATGGTGCAGACCGGAGCAGTCGAACAGGTGAAGACTGGAGATCGTATTGTGTATGTCTGCCATGTTCAGATGCCCGGTACTTCCAAAACAAAAAGGAAGAATTGCGCGCTCAACTTCCAACATGTCCATGAAGTTGGACAACTCAACTTCAACGAAGGAACAAACACTGAGTCCATTGTCCCCGGGGGTCTGACATTCACTGAAGAAGATGAAAGGGGCGTGCATTATCCACACAATGACGCCCTGGTTATCACAACATGGATTGGTGTTTACCGGGTCCGGTGAGTCATGGTCGACGCCGGCAACACCTCCAGTGTCATGTTCTCATGTACCTACAAAGCTAGGGATTTATCCAGGGGTCTCATTGAAACTGACGAGACTCCTATCTATGGGTTCAACGGGGAGCCAAATCAGTCCTCCAGGCAGGTCCACCTGCCAATCACGGTAGGATTAAATACCGTCGTGCTACAACGTCATCTTGGGGAGGGAGTGGATTCATCAGATGAAAGCAATCGTGTCCACCTTCCACCAAAGCCTCAAATTTCCTACTCCCAACGAATTTTGCAGGGTGAAAGGAGATCAAGGGATGGCTTTCAAATGCAACCTCGATGCAGTCAAAGGAAAGTCTATTTCGGAGACCAAGGGAAATACTATCTTCCTGACGCAGCCCTCATCAATAGCAACTAGCTCCCGGCAAGTCTGTCAAGGGGAAGCCAGACTTGAAAACCGGGGTATTGCCAGCGGTCGATGAGCTAGAAGAAGTCATAGTGGGACTGGAGTCACTACAAGAATACTGTGAATTCACCACGGACCGGAATAGTGGCAAAACACGATTAGCCACTGTTCAAATCCGTGGCAAGACCGTGGGGGTTCAAGGGGTAGCTAAATTGTTTGCCAAGGTTCGGGCCCATGGCGGACGACATTATTTTACCACGGTCTTTAACTGTGAGCCTTGCCACGGATGTTAGCCACGGTCTATAATTACAAAAATTAATTTATAATTTAAATTAGCCACGGTCTATGTCCGTGGGAAATCTGAAATGTTTTAGAAAAAAAAATAGCAATTGGTAAATATGCACGTGCAGAAGACATATCTTATCATTCATTACACAACTTCTGATAATAACAAACTATAAAGAAAGAATTACACTTGTCACTAGCTATGATAAATAAAGAATACAACATCCAGATCATTCATTCATTAAGAATAAGATCAAGGATGGTAAGAACCAGTACACATTACTAATTAAATCTTCACTATAACACATCTTTATCATTCAAATAATTGGAATCTGTGTAATCCAGGTCATTTGTGGTGTCACCGCAACAGAACCTTGTCTAGACAGAACTCTACACCTATTCTTTGATTTTCTTCCAAATCGGCCAGAAACCTGCGTTTAACATTAAACCTATGTCTAATGAGTCAGAATTAATGATTAACACAATGCCTATGGTTAAAATTCAAAAGGAAAAAAAGGATATCATTAACAAAGTATATACCATTAATAATAAGAAGAGGACGGTCGGGCGGGGCACCATAGCTTGAATTATGTAAAGTGAATCGAAACGATAGGCTAGACCTAGAACTATTCTTTCCCATACCTGTAAACAGCAAACCCATTTATCCACATTAAAAATACACATGGCAGTCTTTATTCCGCACAAGAGTAAATAAAACAGATGATGTGCAAAGAATAGAATGCACTCGAAGTAATGAAATATAAGATTCAAAATGAAACCCTTGACCTAACCAAAGCTAAGGATAATTATAAGCATGAAGGAAAATAAAAGGGGAGAAAGTAAAAGTTTGGATTGAACTAACCTGGACGTTTATCAGTATGTTCCAAACCGATAATTGATTTTTCGATGCCTCTTGTAAACAAAGCTCTTCCTCAATTATTCACAACACAACAATCTTTGAATGGTCAATATCCTCTCTTTGTGAATGGTCAACGTACATATGTCCTTGAAACAACTGCAGGATCCAATGACCTTGCAAGATTTAACGAGCCTCCAGAAACAAGCCTACAAAACAATCAACAAATATTCAATGTTTCTTCCATAATTATGAACAAATAATCAAGTGCTACAATGCAGTAAAATGTACCCAGTGACAAGTAATGTGAGGACAATTGTTACCCCAACAACAAAACCAGCAAAGTGACCAACCTGAAAACAAGGAACATACCGACTTATTCATAATCTCAACATATATATTAAAGATCTCAGATAACGTAATTCAATAAGTTGAGGCAAGCTCATTGTGATCAAGATCTTACAGTGCAGGCTTCAAATGACATTGATGCTGCTAGGAACATGATGGTGAAGGTAGAAATTAACAGACATTAGAAACGATCAAAGCAACCCAGTTCATTAGGAATAGACATTGGACATTAGTAACCCAATCCCCTAACAAACATACATCCATATTGTTAGAAACTGATCATGCATATATTCAAAGCTAATTAAGTGTAAATAAACTACAATAGTGCAAAAGAAATAGAATCTAGAAACAGATCACTTTGAGACAAAGGGCACTAATTAAACTAAACTACAGTGCAAAAGAAAATTTTCTCCAGAAATATAGGTTTGGTACTGGGTAAGTTTAGTACTGATTTCTACCAAAAAAGAGTTTAGTAGAAGAAGAAAGCATCAATGTCATTTTGAAATCTTTAAATTTCAAAATTTAAAGATTTTTCTCCATGTCCTGGGATGTGCACAGTACCACGCGGCAAAGACACCCACGCACACAACCATATTATTTACGTATTTTGCAATTATACTGCATAATAAAAAGCCCCTTTTGTTTCTTTTAAACATTAACTCAAAAAGTTTACATTCAAAAATTCTTAAAATTGAATTTCACCAAAAAAAAAAACCCCAGAGATTTTGTCTTCAAACAAAAAGCAAGAGGAAGAAGAAGAAGAAAGATGGAGAAGGATGATTTAGAGAATTAATCACAACAACCCCACAACCAGAGATTAATCAACTGATAAAAACTTTAAATTATTTTTCTTAGATATTCAGAACTTAACCAATTAAAGCAGAATTGTCAAGAGTCGTTCAATTAATCAATAACACTAGCAAGAATTTTTCAAGAAAAAAAAAATATTAGGATTGTATTCATAGAGAATATAGAGAAATTGCAAGGAAAAAAAGTTCTGATGAAAACCTGAACCACCAATTTTAACTGAATGACAAAAACCTTACTACCTTCAATTCGGTGTGGTGAACATAGAGTAGACGAGTGGGAAGAGGGAATTAGAGAAAAGATGAGTGGGCACAGAGATTTTGGAAGAAAAAATAAAAAGTGGAGAAGACGAGTGGGGAGGAGGGAATGAGGGTTCTTAGAGGCACCAATTAAAAATTTTGTGAAGAAGGAGGGCAATGTTTTGTTTTTTCACTTCTTCCAAACAGCCACGGACCTAAAACAAATATCTAACCATAGATCTAAATAATCGATTTAATCTTCAATCGTACGGTTGAAACATTTATACCTTGCCACGGTTAAAAACTGTTGCGAGGGTCAAGAAAAACTTTACATATAGTTCAGTTTTTTGCCACGGATATTTCAATCTCTGCACGGCTAAAGCCCGTAGTTAACTTTGCCACTGACCCGGTCCGTGGCAAAGCAAATAGTCTGGCCGTCCCAAAATCCATGTTTTCTTGTAGTGAGTCTCACAAAACTACTTACGTCGCTTCCGGTCTACCAAGGGCTGAGAAGGATTTCTTGATCACACTGCTCCGACAGAATCACCATGTGTTCGCATGGAGTGTTAGTGAAATACCAGGAACCGACCCTTCAGTCGCCTGTTATAGGCTGGACATTGATCCTCAGCACAAGCCGGACAAGCAAGAACCAAGGCGAATGACACCAGATCGAAAGCTAACGTGTAATGAGGAAGTCGACTGGTCACTATCAGTCAACTTCATCAAACCAGTCATCTACCCCACTTGAGTCTCAAACATCGTGGATGTCCCAAAGAATAACGGTAAGATTCGAGTTTGCATCGATTTTACTAATCTCAATAAAGCATGTCCTGTGCACCCGTATCCACTCCCCAGGATCACAGACATGGTGGATGCCACCGCTGGTTACCAGAGGTTATCCTTCATGGACGCCTATTCTGGCAACCAAATTCCACTACATGAAGAAGATCAAGAACATACAACATTCATCACTGACCGGGGGCTGTACTGTTACCGGGTGATGCCATTTGGTCTGAAGAATGCGGGAGCAATGTACCAAAAGCTGGTCAACACTATCTTCAACGAGCTCATAGGTCGGACCATGGAAGTCTACATAGACGACATGGTGGTCAAAACCAAGAAGAAAGACAATTATTTACGAGAGCGAGGATACAACATGACCAACCGGGGCATAGAAGCCAATTTAGATTAGATCCGGTCAGTCCTGAAAATGCCCGCCCCAAAGACAGTGAAAGAGTTTTAGAGGTTAAGCAGGAGACTGGCCGCTCTCAACAGGTTCATCTCTCAGTATTCCAACTGATGTAAGCCATTCTTCAATGAGATCAAGGCCAATGCAGAATGGAATCCTACTTGCCAGCAAGCCTTCGACGAAATCAAGGCATATCTTACTCGACCTCCGGTCCTTACAGCACCTCAAACCGGGCAACCAGTCGGTATCTACCTGGCCACATCCGATATTGCAGTCAGTGCGGTCATTTTTGTGGAAGAACCGGAGGAAAAGCCAATATACTTCATCATCAAAGTGTTACATGGAGCTGAGATAAGATATTCAAAGATCGAGAAAATCGCCTTAGCCCTGGTACATGCAGCCAGGAGGCTGAAGCCATATTTCCAAAGGAGAGCAGTCAAAGTCTACACCGAGTATCCACTCAGAAAAGCTTGGGAAACATGAGGAATCTAACCGGTTGATCGAGTGGTCCAGCTATCTGAGTGCATACCACATTAGGGGTGCTGATTGGGGCGGGGCAGGATGGTGCGGGGGAACAATGTGTGGGGTTGGGGCGGGGCGGGGTCAAATAAGCCCCGTTCTTAGACGGGGCGGGGCGGGGAACGGTTGGTTTAAGAAGGTTCACCCCCATCCCTGCCCTGTACAGGTCGGGAGGCAGGGAACGGGACGGTCCGGGGACGGGGAAAAGTTCACAAGGCATATCATAACAAAAAATTCTCATTGCAAGAAAAGCCAAATGTGTACTGGTGACTTGTAGATATACTAGTGTACCATTAAACAATCTTCATACTGCAACCTATGAATAAAACATTCATTTGTACTGGTGATTTGTAGATATACTAGTGTACCAGACATCCAAAACGTGATCTCTCCAACTGCCAACTTGAATATTTCTTCCACTGGTTTCAATCTATATAATGAACTAGGCGGGGATACGGGGCGGGGAACGGGGCGGGATTTCAATCTATATAATGAAACCCGTCCCTGCCCTGCTACCCATTGGGGCGGAGCGGGGCAGGGAGATAAAAAAACGGGGCGGGGAACGGGGCGGGTCCGGGTCACAGGGCAAGTTGAGCACCCCTATACCACATCAAGTATGAATCCTGAACTGCAGAAAAGGGACATGCAGTAGCCTCCTTGATGGCAAACTTTCCCATTGAGGACATCTCGGTCAACCCAGATTTAGAAGAATATACATTGGGGGCGAATGATACCCCCCGAATGCAGGAGTCTCCAGCTAAAGAAGACAACAAAGTCTGGACGATCTACACCAACGGGTCCAGTAATTGTACGGGATCTGGCATAGGTTGTCTTTTGATCAGCCCGGACGGACAAAAAACAGAAAAGTTTGTCAGACTGGGATTCCCAGCATCCAACAACGAAGCCGAATATGAAGCTTTAATCTATGGTCTTCAAACAACGCTCCAACTGGGGGCACGGAGAGTCATGATCAAGACAAACTCCAAGCTAGTGGCAAACCAATTTGTCGGGTACTTCCAAGCCAAGGACGACCGGATGGCAAAGTATCTTGATGTCGTCCACTCCATGGATGGGAAGTTCAAATTCATTACAGTCGAGCAACGACCAAGGACAGATGTCAAACACGCAGATTCCTTGGCATACCTTTCTTCTTCCATCAGCACTACAGAGCCCCGGCAGCTGTCAATTAGATATCAGAAAGAGCCAAGTATCAGGCCCATAGATCTAGACATGCCGTTACTGGAGGTCTACCTTCTGGAACACATGCATTGGAAAGAAGTCTTTATGGTCACTACCAGAGGACAAAAAAGAAAGAGAGACGAAGAGGCGTCTCAGTCCGACACCGGGCCTAGCACACAGAGCGAGCCAAATCCTTCTTCTCGGGGTTAAACACAGGACCCACCAGAATCACAACTTGATGACTGGAACCCTTGCCTCACCAGAGGTCGGTTGGAAGCAATGCCACCTTCAACGGAACGGACGAACCGGGCCCTTTAGAACCACCATTCTCGCATGTTCACATCGATCTGAAGCTCCCACCAGAGGAACCAATCGAAGACATTCCAAACAACCTGAACTCTTAAGTAGACAGAATCGACGTTGAACTGCAGTCTAGCAACGACCACGACTGGAGGAGGCCATACATCAACTTCCTCGTCTACCATCTACTCCCCGAAGATAAAAAACTATCAACTAAAGTTAGGAGAGATGCGGGGAAGTTCACTGTTATCTCACATCATGAATCACACAGACTATACATGAAGAACCATGGCTCCGAGGTCTTGTTCAGGTGTCTCACCCCAGAACAAGGCCTGATCATACTAAAGTAAAACCACGCTGGGATCTGCGGCAACCATTCCGGGAGCAGAAATCTAACACAAAAGACAATGATCCAAGGATACTGGTGGCCACACATGATGACAGATGCCAAAAAATTCACCCATGCATGCCTCCCCTGTCAGAAGCATGCCCCGGTCGGTCATGCCCCGACAACCAAATCACACCCCATCCTGAGCGCATGGCCTTTTGCCAAATGGGGATTCGATATCGTGGGACCACTTCCTAAAGCTCCACAATCAGTCAGGTTCTTACTTGTAGCTACAAATTATTTAACCAATTGGGTTGAAGCCGTAGCCCTGACCCAAGTATGCGCCTCTGATGTCAGCAAATTTCTATGGAAAGACATAATCTGCAAATTCGAAATTCCCCAAGAGCTGGTCTCAGATAATGGAAAACAGTTCGACTGCGACAATATTTGGTGTTCTGCAAGTCTTTTGGGATCAAACACAACTTCTCAGCCTCATACAACCCCCAGGGAAATGGGCAAGCAGAAGCGTCCAACCGGGTTATCTTGGATACACTCAAGAAACGATTGGATAGAGCAAAAGGCAACTGGGTAATGCAACTCCCGGGGGTTTTATTGGCATACCGAACCACTCTCAGAAGGTCTACTGGTATGCCACCCTTTCAGCTTACCTTCAGAGCAGAAGCGGTAATGCGTACAGATCTGTTGGCTCCAACAACTCGCACTAATGTAGTCCTTACCGGAGAAAATAAAGGGATCCTAGCAAGAGAAAAGGTTGTTCTTGACGACAAGAGAGAACAAGCCCTGCAACACCTCCTCTGGTAGCAGAAAACCATAAAAAGAGGATACGACAAACGAGTTGTAGGAAGGAAGTTCAATCCAGGCGATTGGGTCATGAGGAAAGTCAAGATCATGACTGAAGATACAACAACCGGCAAGCTCGGAGAAAACTGGGAAGGACCTTACATCATAGACAGACATGCTGCAAAGGGCTCATACTTCCTCAAAACTCTGACCGGAGATCTCTTTTCCAGACCATGGAACGCTTTCCACCTCAAGAAATTCTACAAGTAATGTACTCCATTTGATGATTTCAATAAAGATTCTTTTCCGCAAGAATTTGAGTACCTTGTATTATTTACTGCTGAAAATCCTTGTGCAAGACCATGTTTCCACTAAGGTTCAGGATGCACGGACCTAGTTTTCGATCCTGATTAAGTCCTAAATGCAGAGTTATGCTCCTTTTAGGCCCAAGACGCCCGGACCTAGCTTCCGGTCTTGGTAACCAAGGATGACAGGGATAGAAAACCCCATCCAACCTGGGATGCCCGACCTAGTTTCCGATCCTAACTAAGTCCTAAATGCAGAGTTATGCTTCTTTTAGGCCCAAGACGCCCAGACCTTGCTTCTGGTCTTGGTAACCAAGGATGACAGGGATCGAAAACCCCATCCAACTCGGGATGCCCGGACCTAGTTTTTGATCCTGATTAAGTCCTAAATGCGAAGTTATGCTCCTTTTAGGCCTAAGATGCCAGGACCTAGCTTCCGGTCCTAGCACAATGGGTGACAGAGTACCGATCTCCACTCAGCAAGTCCTGTGTCAACCCCTACAGGACGGCTAGGCCTAGAATGCTTGGACAAATTTCCAGTTCTAGTACCAGTCTGATGGGGCCACTGAGCCTGGTTCTAGTAAAATTTAAGAGTGAGGCCATACACTTTTAAAAGGCGGATTTGTTGGACAAGTTAGTCTGACTCCGGGGCAAGCCTCGAAAGACAACGTTAAACCCTTTTTGAGCAAATAAACCATGGATTGTCATGGAAATCAAGCATCATACTTGTTGAAGTCGGTGAGAAAAAGAACTATTATCGTCCCAAGGAATAATTCTTAAAATGATAAGGGGGCGAGGGAGATAGACAGTTGTAATAAATGCTGAAATTAAGGAAAAGATATCTAACAAGTCTTTTTTCTGCACCACAAATTTTTTTTATTTCTTTTCAGATGATGAGTTACAAAAGTGGAAATCCCCCAGCAACCGGGACAGGAACATCCTACAGAGAAGTAACTATGCTAAGGCTGGGAAGAAGAACCGGAGCCATCACCACCCTTCTTCGCCTTCTCCATCTTGTCAAGGATCTACTGGTAGGTAGCCTTCGCCAGTCGAAGCTCCTCAGTGGCATGGTCATAGGCCGCCTCCTTGAGAGAAAAGCGTCGGTCCAACTCCAGCTTCTCCCGAGTCAACCTCCCACATGTGGCCTCCAACTCCGCCAAGGAGGCCTTGGCGTCTTCTTCTCTCTGAAGGGCAGCGTGAAGTCCAAGTCGTGGCAGTCAACAGCCATGAACCGCTTGTCTTCCTCCAAGGCCCACCGGTCGCTGTTCGCCGCTATCAGGTCCTTCTCTAGCTAACAGTTCTCAGCCCAGAGGCATTACATGTCCTCCAAGGCAGAAGGCCGGGGTCTGACACTAAGCTCAAAGACCCAGGCCATGGCAGCTTGCTCCTGACAGATAAGAGAAGCAGGGATAAAAAACAGATATACAGACAACGACAAAGCTAAAGTCATATTCAATGTAGAAAATCATACTGCAATGAGGTTCTGAGCCGCAACCCTCATCACCCGGTGGCGAGAGAGACGACTCTAGTACGCCTGGTCCTCTGAAAACAGATTCTCGAAAATGTAGTCGAAGGCGGTGTGGATGTTCATGATGCCGGAGTCACCAATCGTCCTCGGCTCCCCATTCAGAAAGGCAGGGTGAATGGAGGAGGCCGGCAGTGGAAACTCCAGAGTGGCCTCAGGCTGGTAGTCACCCGGTTCGGGGCCCAGTTGCACTGTTGGGCCGATGGGCAGATCAGTGTACGGAACCTAATTGCCCCACCCATAAACCGGAGCTTCATCATCAGTGGTGTCCGACACAATGAACTCTACCTCAGTCTGGACATCCTCAACGGCCAAGGCATCTTTAATAGGGATGTGGGAGCCACTACCAATCTGAGTGGTCCCCATCATCGGTCCCCTCAACGCACGGGGAATGGGGTCCTCCCTCCTCAGACGAACGACCACCCCTTGATCATCAAGGGAAGCCGAAGCAGCTCTCTCCGAGCCCCTAGCAGACTCATCCACGACAGCCTTACCCTTTGGATCAACCTGGGGTAGGAGTTTGGACAGAAACAACTTTAATAGAAGGACGCTGAGAAGTTCTTACCTCCACCGAGGCCTCAATGCCAGCACCTTCAGCACTGGGGGCATCCACTTCATCCGGTGGACCCCCCGAAACTACAGTTGGTTTGCCGCCCTCGACAACGGAGGCAACCACAGTCACCTCAGATACACCTCCCACCATCTCCGGTTGGGCTAGGTTATCCACTTCAGCATGTACCTGCACGGGAGTAGGAAAGAACCCTTCAGCGGTTGATTCACCAGACCAGCGCGGAAGCAGAAGTCCACTATCCCTCGACATCAGGCTTGGGTCACCGAAGGATTCTGAAGACCCGTAGAAAACATGTGGTCTCTTCAGGCGACCCAAATGAGGGTTTGAATTACAAACAGAGCAAGCGTCAGATACCTGAACATCCCCGACAGCTGGGATGACTTCTGGTGGAGCATCCGGCATAGGCTCCTCAGTAGGAGAACCACCCCTGACTGGGACAGCTTTGTCAGGCCAGTTATTCATCTCCTCCCAGAGATCAACAACTTCATTCTCGACCGGAGGTTTCTCCCTGGCCCTGGGACCCGCACTCTCTGCAAGGGCAGCACTCTCACCGAAGCTAGAGTCAACCTCCACGACTTGCGGAAGAACTGGTAGAGCCGCAAGCCTGGCCAGGAAGCGGAGGTGCACCACAATTTGGTTCGGGAGCGTCAAGTCCCGTAGATCCGCCGGCAGGCAAAAGAAACGCTCAATGTTGCATTCAGCTGCGGAGGAATCTACACCCGCCGGCAGTGACACTTGGGGCTGACGTTTCTCTACAAGAAAGAGCACCGAACTGTTCTTGAGCCGGAACTCAGCAAACACGCGAAACATGAAGGCAAAAGGACTAGAAATGAAATCAGACATGTGCTTACCTATGAAATCCCACGACACCTGGATGTTGCGGTCGAACGACCACCTTGACACTCGGTAGCAGGGTTCGAACCAGTTCCCATAGTGATTGGGAAGCCCAGACAGCCTCCGGGCGGTGCACCAGGAAATGGCGTAGAAGCAACATTCCTTAGCCTCTTGAGCGACCAGCTTCATCAGCAGGAACATCTCGACCGGGCCAAAGGGGACCCTGAAGTAATGGGCAATCAAGACGATCCGGTGCACGATTATCCAGAAGGACACGACAACAAACGCAAGATAGTAGAAGGCAGCGAGAGTTGCATACCATACAAGAGCTCGTAAAGACTCACGACAATTAAGTTCCCGGACCCACCATCAGAAATGGAGAGGTGGGTGCCGAACCTAACCCTCCTCCGACCAAGCTGCTCCTCAAACCTCCGCCGCACCCTGCCGCTCGAGCTCGGGATTTCGAGGAAGATTGGAAGAGGTCTGGCAACTCCTCCTGGGTCTCTCCGTGGAAGGGTCTATAGCACTTAGAGGGACCACCTCCTCCACGCTGGCAGGTGAATTCGGATCAGAAGCCAAAATTCCACTTGGTCCGCCTACATTAGCGGCGGGACGAGGAAGAGAAGTTTGAGGTTCCTCGTCACTACTAGAGCTTAACACTATGCTCCTTCTCATTTTCTGAAGAAGATCAATCAAGATTTCACCGGATTGGAAGAGATTCAGAATCTAGGGTTCCGACGACACAGCTGAAGAAGAAATGACGAAGAAGAGAGAGAGAAAGAGCTGAAGGAAGTGATCCCTCCTCTCTCAAAATCTTTTCTTTTATAAGGAAATTAAGGTCCACCGGCTAATGGCATTCCAAGTTCCATTAATGGATTCTTCATTAATTCAAGAGCATTGAATCATCAAAGTTAATGACTCGATCAACGAAGAGTCACAAACTTTTACTGGAAGTTGTAAGCTGTACATCTTTCCGCCAACAAAAGATGATTCAGAGAAGATGAAGTGGGGCCCACTTAATACATTTAGCTGGGACTCCCATCATACAGTCAGTTGGAACTCACATCAGCAAAGACAGATGGGGCCCACATGGTCCAGATCAACGATATGTGGACCCCAAGTCCACGTCACCACGGTCAAAGGTTGGTTGACCAACACATGTTTCTTCATTTATTGCGGCAAAGAATGTTTAAAGAAAATGACTAGAGTTATCTACCAGAGGTCAAGACAATAATAAAAGAAAATATTGTTTTATTACAAAAGCATAGTACGGGCTGCACCAAATCCCCTACATAGTGCAACCGGAGCTAGATTACATCAGTGGGGGAGACGGAGGATCCGGACTAGACCCCTTCGGTGAGTCAGGAAGACTATACTTGATCTTGGCAGCAGCATACCCGACCTTCCAGGATAAACAACAACAAAATCTGCTTGCTCTTTGGCCTCTGCCAGTTCGGCCACCTTCTCTTCCAGCTTATCCTGGTAGTATTTCAAGGTCTCCTTCATACCCGCCATCCGGGTATCATACATATCTTCATGAAAGTTACCCCTCTTGAAGCTCGTCGATCCTTCTCTTAAGGTCAGCCACCTGGCAAGACAGTGTTCGAATGATCTCAAACCGGTTATCACTCACCGCACTGGATGGTGATCGATAATCCACCATTGTTTAAACCGCAGGAAAAAGGGAAATTGGATTTTGGGGAGACTTCTTCACTCATATGGGAAGAAGTCACAAGCAATTTTAAGCAGTAGACGTTTTACACAAGGACACCCATTTCCCCAAAAGACTGACAAGTTGGTGACTCAACATTTGGAAAGAGACAAAAGTGAAATAAGGAAAAAAAAAATCATTAATTCGTTCTACTCGAGGGCACTACTCCTCTACATAGTGCAGAAAGTCGGGGAGATACAGACCAATGATTCTTCTCTACCTAAACTGGATGATATCCCAGCTTTTCTAGCAGAACATATGCGGTGGCAAGTTCACTCTGGAGAACTCGGATCCGTTGGGTGACAGCTTCAAGCCTCAGGCTCTTGTCAGCAAGCTGACCGTTCAAAGCAAACAAACTCAATACGACGCCCCCGGTCCTCGACCTCCAAAGTCATCTTCTCCCGCATATCTACAGTATACTTCTTGATGGTTTTCCGGTCGTCAGTCATTTTTCAGCAGAAGCAGCAGCAACACAACAACAATAAAGGCCGGAGGAAAGGAAGTGGATATCCTTCTACGCCTCCAGTTCTTTATTTATAAGAGGAAGAGGCAAACCATATTCCTTGATCCAAGGGATTTGGAATCGTCATCACAAAGGAGTCGTATCAAAGAAGGAATCCTCCGAATCCCAACAGCCGGAGAAGATATTTTGAAGATCTTTCCCAAGCAGATTTTTTACTATTTGACAAAGAGGGGGCGATGTGTGTACCCTAGGTAAAATACCCGACAGGTGTCATCGGTGGCTGTATAAGAAGCCAAACCGAGAGCACCTGAACGTTAGACAGCCAGACCTGGATTATCGGGTAGGGCCCAACCCGATCTCAAGGAGTCCACATACGCTCTGTGGATCTTGATCCACCGAATGGTCCGCGATTAGTGGGTGGAGCCCCGGATACTGTATAAGAAGTTGAACCGTGAGCTCCCACACATCAGCCAGGCCCGACTTAATCAAGTAAGCTAGGTCCGGCCCATTGAAGTCCATCAGCGACGAAGGCTCATCTAAATGCTTATCATAGAAGTCCAAAGGATCTGGCCAGAGAGTATGCAATGCAAATTGGGCATCCGGTCTGAGGAGTCTAGCCCAAGTCTTTGCTTTCAGATTTGGTCAAACCTAAGTCCCAACTAACTAGATAAGTCCAGCAAGATTTCAGGCCAACAGAACCCACTGTTCAAACTGAGGGATAACCGCCAAGCAGCATGTGTGCTATCTCTGCGGGAGCATCTTCACAGTTTGAACTGCCCGAGTTCATGGAGTCAAAACTGGAGGAGCGGTTGAGCCAGCCTCTCCGGTCCACTATAAATGCAGGAGTTCTTAACCTCCTGAACTACGAGTCTTTCACTAAGAAACCTCCATTACAACTTTGTGGAAGCAGAGACTTGATTCCAAGTTCATCATCTTAGATATGTAGGCAGTCTGATCTCATCAGGTCCAGTCTCATTGTATACTCCCATCCCATCTTAGTCTGTACAAGGCTTTCAGTGTAACCTTACGATTAAACAATACAAATCTCGAGTTTGGGGATCAAATTTTTTCACCCACACTTACCCTAACCAATGAAGTTCATCTTGCGCCTAAACATCACGACATTATTGAAGAAGAAAAGAAGGATTTTCGTTTGGAGCCATCAAATTTTTACGAAGATCTTTCAACCTTTGTGGCCAAAATTGAAGATCACACACATGTTTTTAAGGAAGAAGGGAATCATAAAGTTGAGTTTGAGTGAAAGATTCATTGTCCATTAATGTTCGTCATTATGATTTTATTGGTATTGATTGAGTTCTTTCCAAACAAATTCTTTTTGTTCACAAACTTCAAGGATCAAAATATGAAGGAACAAAATCAATTAACTTAGGAAAAATTCAAAAGAGTGCATGTTATTCAAAGTATCTTTTCTTATGAAGAGGACGTCATCAATACAACCTAAATTCGATGACAATTTCTTTTGAAGAATGGGGGACTGATGTAGGACATAACACATACACCAATTGGTTTCCTATTTGGGTTTATGATTTATTTATAAGCCTAAATAGTATTTCTAAATTGTTATTTTCGTTTTTATTACTTAGAGTGTCTTTAGAAGTGTCTAGAAGGCTTATTTTAAGTCCTAATAGGTTTAGAAAGTTGCCAAAAGGTAATACATACCTTAGGGAACAAGTAATTCAAGTTCTAGTAGGTTTACTAGTTGTGTTAAAGGAGTTATCTATATAAAGAGCTCCAAAAACGAATTTCTTAGCCAAGATTGATGATTGAAGAGTTTATTATTTAGTTTATTGTCTTTCAATTTACTTTTTACTTAAAGTTCTTTATTTTCTGCAATTTACTTTCAAGTTATTTAAATTTCAGCTTTTATTCCTTGCAATTTTAATTCTTAGATTAAGTTTATTTTGGCTTCCGCTGCATCAAATTTCATTTCTAATTCAAACCAATTTCAACCCATGGATTCGAAATTAAAAAAAAAAATAGTATTTTAGAAATATAAAGAAAGAAAAATTGAGGAATTAGGTTTTGGAGTTTGGGTAATTAAGAAGTGTTTGTTTGGTATTTTGTTGGAATGAAGTGTAGAAGAAAAAATTAAAGTTTTCTAATTTGAAAAGGTTGGGAAAGAAGAAGTGGAGAAATGATGGGGAAGAAGAAATTGGTTTCTAAGCATAGGATTAGATGTTAGGTTTAAATCTTGGTAAAGGGCTAGGATTAAATCTAGACATATGATGTGGCATATGTAGTGACGACTAGGATAGAAGCTAAATTATATTTTTTCCAATATGAAAGTTTCATGGGTCAATGGCTTTATTGACCGGCTTGAAACGCAAAATTAGGGGGGGGAGGGGGGGGGGTATCTCTAATGCAAGTTAAATCTGGGGTGTATCTCAAAGAATACAAACTTTTTTGGGTGATAAGTCTAATTCGCCGAACTCATCTCTTTATGATAATATCATTTAGTCCCTTATTTTGTGATACTTTTAATAAAAAAAAATTCTGAAAGTTTTGTATCTTATGTTTGGCAGAGTATAGGAAGGGTACCAATGTATTGTTTTGGTCTTCTGGACTCTTAGAGTTAATGCTAATAATTTTTTTATTTTACCCAAAAGAAAGAAGCTAATATATGAAAAAACAATAGTTTGGACCCTATATCCATGTATTTGCATGTTTTGTTTTGTTGAGTATAACACTATAATTGCATGCTTGAAAGGAGATATTGTCTCAAATTTTGTAAAAATCGATGTAGTTGACTGACCAAATGACTAACGTATTTAATCTCAAAACATCAAATCAAATCAATGAATATACAAGTAGTATCAGAGGTATATACAAATTTTCTTAAGAAAAATTTGTTTGTTAAATACTTTAGAAAAGTTCTTAACATTTTTATTATGTTTTGTAGAGGACTTCAACTATAAAAATGTCATGTACAAGGAAGGTGCACTGGTGCACTTCTTTCAATTACTACGTTCAAGTATCACTTGTGTCAGTTATATCTAGTTTCCTTTACGAAATATTTATAAATAGATGAGTAAAGGCATGATGCAAGAACAAAGGAAGGCATAATCCCTTTATAGATATGATGCTTGATAAGTCCTCAAAAGTGTATATTTGTCCCCCGAATAACACCTTGTTTGCATAGCACTTAGCTTATATTATTGTGTTATATCTATTGATTAGTGCTTTCTTGTCATTTGTGTACGTTTCATGAGCCAAAATGTGAATATTGTGTTAAAGCCCGCCAAAACCCAAGAAAAACCATTAAAAGAGTGTTATTTGCACAAAGGAGAGGAATTACTATTTGCACCTATAGTTGTTGAGGGTACCTCGTGGACTGTTCATGTGGACTTGACTATGTCCAAGATGGGTGGTCTAAATCCTATCTCAATCCAAGTTATAATGAAGCCCACAAGTCAAAAGATCCATTGAAGCTCGTAGTTGAAGTCCAATCTTAAAAAAGTCTATATGATGATCCCGAATTCCGATTTGGGCCCTTGAGCTGTCTATCTGAAGGTTTTGGTCCAGGCTACAACTTAGGCCTAATATAATTAGGTTTTCATGAGGTCTTGCTACTTCTAGAAGGCCTACAACAGCTACCACGAATTTGACCTAACTTGGAAAACAAGTATACTTTGTGAGTAAGTAATATACTTTGTATTCTCTATATAAAGAGAAGAAGTAGCTAGGATTTAAGTAAATCATTCTCTTGTATTGAACTAAATTCTTCTTATTCTCAATGATAATCCATTCTCTTTTCCTTTATGATGTTGTGTTCTTTACTTACTTATTCTATGGTGTCATTATCAAGGATGAGTAGCTAAGTTCCCTTTAGGGGGAATGTTTGAAGCATTCTAGATAATGCAAAAGCACCATGTTTACTCTTTATGCTCATTGTGATTCAAAATTCTTACTACTTGTTTATTTCTATATGCGAAATGAATTAAACATGATTATTTATGTGTTATTGTTATCCATATTGATTAAATAAAATTGTTAAAGTATAGGGAGACCTACCTATAATGGTTGTATTAGATTAATTCGAGATATATGATGGAATAACTGAGAGGTGACTATCATATATCTAGAATTAATCTCTTTTATTGGACCCCGTTTGTAATCAAATTGAATAGCTGAGAGGTGACGATTTGATTATGAATTAATATGTTGAATTAATAGAATTGAATAGCTGAGAGGTGACCGTTTAATTAATGAAGCATATTCAATAACACATATAAAAGAATCCCGTTTTAATTGAGTAGAATATATAGCTGAGAGGTGACTACTTGATTATTAAAGGCATTAGTGATTAATTAGAATAGCTGAGAGGTGATTAATTAATTGCTATAGATTGAACATGAATGAATGGCATGTATGTTTGCATTGTTTAGTTTGTGGATACCAACTCTTCCCCCTATTCATCATAAGATTTTCTTTCTATTTCTTTCCATCTTCTATTATTAGTTTAAGTATTAGTTTAATTATTTAAATTGCCTGTAGGAAGTAGAATCAATCTCATATCTTCTTAGTTGATTCATTGGTGTTCTTAGGCTGTGTTTGATAACCGGTGAATAAAATGGGAGTATTTACCGGTAAATTTGGTCAACCGGGTAAATGGGAGGTTTGGGGAATGGTCAACCAGGTTAAAATTAATTTGCCGAATTCACCTGTGTTTGTTAACAACTTGGGTAAATGTTAGGTAACAGAATTTGCCGAACTAACCGGTGTTTGATAACTTTTTGCATACCTGGTGAATCACAAATAACTATGGGCCATGGACTCTTTGATTGTGATATGGGCATTATCCATCCATATTGGGCTCCGGCCCAAATATGATAAAGGGCTATTCTTGTAACATATGAAGTACAACTATGGTCCATGGACTCTTTGAATTTGATATGGGTCATTACAAATCTATATTATCCACACCTCAACAAATGTATAATATTTGATTTTTCGATAATAAAAATATTGAACAAGTGTCTCAATTTTTATTATATCGAAATGTCGCGATATATATCGTTTTCCAGCAAAACCGATACGATACATTCCCGATAATTACCCTATAAAGTTTCTGTGAAATATCGGCCGATATTTTCCGATATATCCCGATATTTCCGACAAACACTGATATTTGCCGATATTTTTTGGAAATATTTTTTTTTTTTGCAAATTTTTTTTTTTAGGAAATAATTTGTCTATTCCATTTTTAGTAGATATGATGTTTTTTAGGTAAATACTATGACAATATACTTCCAAATTTGATTTTATATATATTTTGTATAACAAATTGATATATTAGTCGATATATTTGATATTTTGATATATCTATTTTTTAGAGATCAATACATTCGTTGATATCGATATTTTGTACTATGCGTCGAGCCACACGGGTAAGTCATCTGTGACACGCAATGTGCGTACGCCCTAACTACGTACGTACGTTCCCTGATCCAAAACGTTATCTGTGATGCGCAACGGGCGAACGCCCTATGCATAATATACCTGAACAAGTATCAAACGTAATAACTGTTATAACAACCAACATAAATTTCAGTAGTGACGCAATTATCATAATATATCTATATTAATAAACAACCTGTCATAACCTGTTATAATCTATCATATTATCCATACTTCAAAAAAAAACCCACCTAGACTATAGAATCCTAAAAATATCAATACACAAACAGTTTCAAGTTAAAGTAGTGACCAAAGTGTCAAAGTCATGAAACGACTTCCTACCCTCACATCTTCAGTTCGAATCCGAAATAATGATTGGATCGGATGCAGTCCTTGCTACCCTGTGTCTCAACTGGCTCATAGTCACTGTCGTCGTAGTCGATGAAGTTGCCATTCACATCCATGAAGACGTTCTTATCGGTATTGGCTGATGCCTCAGCTGAGAGACCACCACCGGTAGAGGAGGAGTCTGAATCTGAAGAGTCTGAAGCAGAGGAGTCTGAATCTGAAGAGGCTGGAGGTGCAGGTGGTGCTGATGAGGGACCTGCTGCTGCTGCTGCTGAAGACCGGGGTGTTGCTGATGAAGTTCGCTGCTGCCTGGAAGCTTGTTTCCTGTTCACAATCATGTCAAAGGTAACACCAGAGTGTCTCCCCTTACCGAGATGTTGAATCCTCAACAACACCCGATCGCCCACGTCCAAATGCTCCCCTTCAACTACCATTCTCCATCCTGCAGTCTTCAAAGCAAAGTGACCATACCCGTCCACATTAATCTCCAGGCCGTTGTACCGCCGCAACCCAACAACCAACACGACCGGTTGGTCTTGTCGAAGGCCACTGGTGAGAACTGCCGGAATCGGCTGCATGTAATTAACAAACATAGTATTTTTCATTGTCGACAACGTGTTGCGTTACATGAACATAAATACCATTATTACAAACAAATACTGTGAAGTCCATCAAAACATGTCGTCTAGAATGAATTTTTTGTTATACATACTGTATGGTCCATTAAAAGAAGAATAGTCCATCAAAAGTAGAATATTGTATGGCCATCACAACAATGACTTCAATATGTGGGCCATGATAATAATGCAAAAGCACAACATGTGGTCCCATGTCATATATTAAAAAAGTAATGGTAAAGTACTTACCATCCTCCACGAACCCTTCCCGTTTTTACCAACGTTCCATGGTTTTAAAACATAGTAGTCGTTGGCGTTGCTTGGGCCACCTTGTTCCATTGTCTACATTATAAATTTAAATAATGTTATGTGTTGTCAAATGCTATTATAACAAAGGTGAAATAGATATACAATTATTAATTGAAAAGTGGGACATTACATACATAGAAATAGTTAGTGTGTTGTGTGGTTGGGGGTAGGGGTTGTCATTGTCGTATTTTTAATTAAAAAGGGGGTCATTACATGCATGTGGTTAGATAACAAATTTCATAACATATAATTGATTAAAAAAGGGATCATTACATAAACGAAGTTAGATAACAAAAAGATAAAATATATTTAATTCAAAATGGTGTCATTATATAAAACGATATAAAAAGTTGATTACATAGATGAAGTTGGGGGTTCGTTCTTCGAACATCATCCGAAGATATATAAAACAGACAATTATTGAAGATATAGTAACATTTGGTCCGCATGCTTGCCACCCACCGGTTTGTTTCAATGACATCATTCCATGCAACATCATCAAAAATAACCATGTGTGTCGTGGGATCAAAAACAAATCCACAAAGAATGACCATTGAATATCCATAGAGAATTTTGTACACATTATACAACTTGGAAGATAACCATTGAATATTAATATCAACATGCATATCCACACCCACAAAAATACGAAAACATTTAATAACATTCGTAAACAAAGCCCATCATATATATTGTCTTGTTCTTATTACAAACCATTATTGCACCATGTAATTAACATGGCTACAAATTGCGTTCAAAGATTAATACAGCACTTCACGTTGGAAGAAAGCCCACCATGTTAAACATTATGTGGTGGTAGTGGAAGAAATACTTGAGATGCATTTAGGTAAATCTTGAACGGCCTATCTTTCAACTCCTTCCAATAATTAGGCACTTCAAGTTGTGCCCACGCTTCTTCGCTAGCTACAACCTTGCATTCCACCAGGTCAAAATTGAATCCCGGCCTCGCACACAAATCATTTATCTTCCTAACACGTTGCTTCAAATACCTGCAACGCCTCCGCACGTCTTCGTCGTCAACCTCAACATGAAAGTTAGTGGTCAAACCGGTTGCAATTCCTCGGTTAACGTCACGTGGAAAAGTACCATCTCCTCTACGCAACCCAACGATGATAGCCTCAAAATATTTACTACAAATGTAGTTATCCATATCAAAAGACCACCTAGGGCACCTTATGCGTTCTGGCCTAGGTGCAAAGTGAATTCCCAGATGGTAGTTTTCCTAAGCATTATACTGCCGGGGGGGGGGGGGGGTGTGGTTTGACCCAGACATCTGTGTAAGGGATAATTAAAACACCAACAATTCACAAATATTCATAAACATAAGAAACATTGTTCATACATAGTGTTGTTACATAATATAAAATACAATTTATTTCCTTGGGAACAAGGCAAGAAGCTTGTTCATGTAAGGGAGCCATTCACCACGGAATCTACTGCAAGGAGCATTTTCCTCCCATGTCTCATTTGTCGCAATCACCCTTTCACGATGTGCATCCCATTGAAAACCCTTTATATTTAATAATCCACGCATTTGTAAATAGGTATAGAAAAAATACTTCACCCTATCGCGCACATCTTCCACCGACACCGGCATAGACGTTGCTTCCAAAACCTGGAAGACCACTTCTACGTGCATGTGTTCTTGGAAAGGGAAACCAGGTTCGTCTTTATGCTTGACAAGTGTGTCAAGCATAACCACGTCCATTTTATGGTACCACTCTACCTTGAAAGTGCTTGGACCTTCCATTCTTCTAAAACCCAAAAAGAACAATTACGAACAAAACAAAACTGCGTAGGGAAAACAGTCTTGAAAAGACTAACACATTCACATAACCACAAATGAACTGTGTTTATGTTATCAAAAAATGCCAGTTATAAAGCTAGAACATAACGGTAATGAAAATGTACAAAAAATGGACAAAATAACAACTTGAAGTATAATATAAACAAAATACTGTATCCATAATACTGTCGCACGATAGTAATGTAATCACACGACATAATCCAACCTAAAATACTGTATCATTATAAACATAGCATTCATAAAAGTAAGACAAAGATATAGTTCAACAATTCAACAACACCCAAAAGCTAGACCCCAACTACTGTAACTTTCTCATGATCCATTCCAACTTGTATTCATCATCGATTCCCATGAACGTATAGATCATTTCTGGATTCCCTCTTAAGAAATCCATGTAGTCCAGGTAAGCTTGTCTATTTCCTTGGGTAAGTCCTTTGACAATATTTGAAACCTCTTGCATGTTGGGTTTTCCCATAGAGCTTGCTATCTGTTGCACCGCCGTAGTCAATCCTTTGAAGGATGGAGGCTCAGTTATATCTGCCATGGTATACTTCAACTTACGACGCTTTGGTATGACAGGAGGGGCACTATCATTCCCCTTGCGAGCAGCAGATGCTACCGAACCACCGTCTCCCTCAAAATCAGCAGTAGGAAGTGGTGGTGTATCGGCAACTGGGGTGTTTGCCGCAAAATGGGATTCCATTCCGTCAACGCCACCATCCCCTTCCCCGAGGGTCTCATCCTCATCTTCGTTCACTGCATTGGATTGATCATTCACATCACAAACTCATACATGCCACAATAACCATGTTGTGTAACAAACAATAAACCCACGTACCGGGGGGTTCGTAAGTGGGACTATCAAGATCATGGGCAGTATAGCTTCCCTCGCCCGTGGCGCAATCATCACCAATCAAGAATGCCAGCTGGTCAAAAAATGGCAAAACCATACCATTGAAGTTCTTGGCCTCGGGGTGCCCCTACAATGAACAATCCATTAACAATTGATATCGTACTATTGAACAACAACACATCAAACAAGGAAGGGCGTCAATTACCGCAATGTATGCAGCCCATGCGACAGGGTCGGCATTCACAACACATTTGTGCACCGGATCCCACCCAAATCCACTAGCATTCAACAATGCCTTTGCCACGTTGTATTCTTTGCTCAAAGTCCTCATCCTGGACCGCACATTCTCCGAGGTCACAGCCATTCCCAACTTAGTATTCACGGCATGGGCGACGGCATTGTAGGTATCGGACTTAAATCCATTGTCCGCACGCCTACCACACTTACTGACCTCCTCGCAGAGAGTATCAAGTAAGATCTCCATCATCGCTGGTCCCCACCTTTGTTGGGTCCTTTGGGATGGTAGTTCGGGTGGGGGTGGAACGGGAGGAGCACTCCATGTGTGGGATGGAGTCGGTTGGTTCCTTCTCTTTGTTTTTCTTGTTGAAGAGGTCGACATTCCTTGAACATTAATAAAAAATCATAATACTTGATTACAAACCATGAATTCCAACCATAACTGCATTATTAATAAATTGTGCCATCGGTCCACATGGAATATAAAAATAAACAAATATCCAATGTCAAAATAATAAACACACCACACATAACAAACAATAGCCAACACATGGTAGGGATACTTCAAAGATCATCATCTTCGTCTGTTTCGTACTGGAAATTGACGTACGCATTCCACATTTGATGACATAGTTGATCCCTCCAATTGGTCCAATTTGGGGATGGCACCATATTTATGGCCGGGGCTACAACATCGCCCGGTTCTTCCTCAGTTTCGGCTATGTCTTCCTCCTCATCGTCAGGTAGTGCGTCGGGGTCAAACTCATCATCAGGGTCAACATCTCTCAAGAAATTATGCAAGGCAACACATGCCAAAATAATCTTGGATTGAACCCTAACGCTGTGGTGAGGGGAGTTCCTGAGATATGTAAAGCGCTTTTTCAAGACACCAATAGCCCTTTCGACAACATTCCTCAAAGATGAATGACGAAAGTTGAAAAGCTCATCCTTATTCTGCGCTACTTGTCTTCCTATCTCTCTGATGTGGTATCGAGTATTACGATATGGAGTAAGGAATCCAGGCACTAATGCAAAACCGGCATCCGCATGATAGTATTTACCCCCTACAGTTAATGATTGTTGACGTATTTCAATTCACATTATACAGTAACATGGGAATGTACATGGTAGGTATACAAACTTACCAGGAGGTAAGGTAGGTCTATGGCCAGGACGACTAACGGCATCCCTCAACAAACGACCATCGTGCGCCGAACCCTCCCATCCCGTCAACACGTACGTAAACTTCATGCTAAAGGTACACGCCACCAAGACATTCTGGGTAATCTCTCCTTTTTGATTACGATATCTAGGTTGGTCTGCCAAATTCACATGTGTCTTGAAATGTGTACCATCGACTGCACCCACAGCATCCTACGACCATTCATACATGTTAAGTAAAGGGATGCATTTCAAAGAAGGATTACAAATTTACTGTGATTGACAAAGATAGGCTCCGAACCTTGAAATAATGGTGCCAATGATGATATGTTCCACAATCTTCGAGCGGAGAATTCTCCGCTGTCACATTGGTCACAACTTCTCTATATAACCGTAGGAGTGCATTAAGCACTAGATGGAAGAAACGGTTAACGGTTTAGGTTGATCGATAGAATTGATGGGCTGCCCTTCGGTTTCGCTGGTCGTGACCAACTGTTATAAGAAATAGGGCTACTTGTTCCTCAACCGTAAGATATCTCGTATCCTGTAAT
Source organism: Aquilegia eximia (assembly GCA_023053565.1). NCBI lineage: Eukaryota > Viridiplantae > Streptophyta > Magnoliopsida > Ranunculales > Ranunculaceae > Aquilegia > Aquilegia eximia. The sequence goes on from JALIGU010000026.1 coordinate 962,435, forward strand.
CCTAGTCTTGTAAGCCTACGACACAAGGAATGGAAGGCGAATCGGTTCATCCTAAGTTGATGATGACAGGACCTGTCGCTCTCCATGTAAAAACTCCTAAGAATACCACGTCGCATTTCATTTCGATTCTTACGAGGTGCACGAGGTAGTCGCATGTGGTTCATATGTACTGCACACCACCACTGCCATGCCATAACCATATGAACCACAACAATAACGACTACGGCAGTAACTATCCTACGTTCTTCTTCACCACTGTCCATTCTACAAAACCCCAACAACGTCAAAACTCCACGATTGTAACACACACTTTAAACACGATTGTATTTTAAGTAAAACAAAACTTAAAAAATTTCAAAACATATATTAAAATGTGTCATTACAAATTTCATTACAAGGTGACGTTAACATATCCCAAAGTTATGTTACAATTTCTTGAAAATTCTAAATAACAAATAACAACTTCAACAACACCGCGATGATTACAACTAACAAAACTACAATTAGGTTCTTCACCAACCACCAAGTATCATCTAAGGAAATTGCACGCATTGCGTTGGGGATACGGTCAGTCGAAGTAGAAGAAACACAAGAAGAGCTCCTAGAGGCAATGGGGCTGGGTAGTGGTTGGGAGCATGCAAGTTCTACTTCGGAGTCCAAGCTCCTGTAGTAATTCAACAGTAAGCGAGCTTGTGCGATTGAAGTACAACCTTCCCAACATGCTCCTTCAAAATTCCTAATCTGAGCATCGGCTTGAGCCCAGTTTGTATAAATACCAGGGTTCCGGCCATTTCGAACCAAGTAACATGCAAATTTACCCATTTCTGGAAAATATATTGACAAATCACATATCTTTTTATAAACAAACTACCCCTATTACATATAACGGTACATGCTGTAATATAAACGAATTCAAAGAAACTACCATTTCACAAATAACGGTACTTGATGTAATTTAGACGTGTACAGGGTATCAATTTTCATCGTGCATCGTTATTGACCATCACTACGCATTTTAGTATAACATTCATCACTATACCATGTCAAAATCCATTATAAAGTGAAGGAGAGGTCAAAATTGGCATACCTTAAGCGCAGCAACAAAACTAGGAAAGCAAACTTTGGATCGACGCGGACCACGGAGCACAGGAAACTACAACAGTAAAACGATCCATAAAGCAAATGTTGCATTTTGATCTTATTATCAATCATTGAATAAAAAGGAAAATATATAAACTGACCTTGAAGGAAACTAATGACGAAATCACAGCAGCAGAGAACTCACCTTAGATACAAACTGATGATGAATACAAAAAACTATTATGAACATAGGAAATTAATTATAATTCAGCACTCTCCAATTATACATTTCTAAATGAAAATTTACATTTCATTTAAGAAAGTAAAACGTATATTAATATAGTGTTGATGAAACATTATTAGGGAAATATAATTTAAGCTGCAAAATAATGTGGAATAGGGTCTAATGATAACCCTTCTAAACCATGAACTACGATATGTGCCCGCGAATCTGACAGAGTCAGATCCTTAAAAGGAAGTATCCTATTGCAAAATTCAAACCAATAACCAAATTCCCAAAACAAATGTTGCATTTTCATCACTTACAATCACCATATTTGTGTGACATGGTACATTCAAACTGCCATAAGTTTATGGTTTATTCCTGAGGTCATATTGCTAAGTATAGGTTTGCTGGGTTGAGAGCATGTCTTATTGAACAGATTAGACCATGATGAAGCTTACAAATAAGTAATCTGAAAATCAGCAATGACAGAAAATTAAACACGAATCATCACAAACACACTAGCTATTAATATGAGTTCATTTGTACAGAAGAATATACTAATACTACTATGTAATCTACACTTGGAAACTTGCATGTCGATCAGCTCCCTCTAATCAGTTTATTCAGTTAAGGTTTGTGCTATCTTATCTTTCTAGGTGCCTAGCTACTGGCTATCTGGACTTAATGTGGCATATGAATGATCTCTCGGCATGCAATATATGCCTGTTTCCAAGCTCTATCCATAATAATGTTCCTAATAAAGTATAAGAATATCTAGAAAAACTTATATATTCTGCATGGTGATCACTGATCAAATCAGTGCCCTGAGTCTAACAAGTCACCTTATCCTTTCCCATTAATGTGAGTATTTATAAGTAACAGTTCAATATGTCATATGGTTTAATAGCACACAATTCACAGCTAGTACTCTACTATTTTTAGTCCAAAAGTAGATTAAAGTAATGAAAGTCTTGGATTAGATGAGTAATTTGTTGCAATTTAGTTAGTGAATGTAAACCCAATTAAAGGCTAATAAAAGCAAAAAACAAAGGTGAAATGAGCAGAAAAACAATCACATATGTATACACATTTTGGTTATGCTAGCACATAGAAAACGCCACATGTTTTATGTTTTAAAACTAATGAAAGGAACAGAAACAATGGATTTATATGCATAATTTTTTGTAGATGGTTTACAGTACTTGGAAATTGATGTAATATGCTGAAAGAGATGAAGAGAAGAGAAGACAAAAGGTGACGAGTGCCATTTGGGTTGTGGCAGGAGATAGAGAGAAATAAGATGGAGAGATAAGAGTGATGGACAGATTAGCTAGGCACAAAGACAAAAGAGACCAGCTTGGTAGGGTTGAATTGGTTTTGGGATTATCCATCACTAATGCTCTGATACATATGCTTGCTTATGATGCAGAGTGAGATGAGGGATCAGATAATGGATGCCAAAAGAAGACCCCCTGATGCACGATACATGTAGGTGGGTTAGGTAGCAACCCCTGCTCCCTTACTGGACCCATTCCCTAGATTTCTGCCCCATCTCTCACTTTCTCCCTCTCTTCTTCTCTCTTTCTAACATATATAATCCAGCCAAGTAACCAACCTTTCTTTCCTTCTTATAAGTTTAAACCACTTTTATATTTCACTTTCTAAAGCTCTTTCATTTTTTCACACATTAACAACCCCCCATATGTTTATATATGTTTGTCAAACCACATTGATATCTAAGTGTATCTTTCAAATTATTATTATTTATTTATGAGCATCCAATGAGTTTTAACAGAATGGTGCCCATTTATCGCTTATATTGGTCACATAATTAAATTCATACACATTATGGTTTTTGAGAATGATGATCTATAAGAAGATTCTAGTTTGCTAATAAAGTTCTAGTTTGCTTATCATCCATCAAAAGCAAAAGTTGATAACAGTAGAAAACGAGGTTGATTGGTTGAACTACATTAAAAGAAAAGGGCTCAGGGACTGAAACCAGGTACCACAAATCTCTCATCAGCCACTGCCTCCTTCAGTGCTCTCATAAGGCGCAATACTGGCTCTTCATCTTCAAATAACTTCAACGTGTCTCTGATTCTTGCAGCTTCTTTGTAGTCCTACAATGAGTAGACAATATATGAGAGTTAAAACAAGAAGATAAAAGTCTAAAAGGGTGTCCACAAAAGTACTTGGTTTAGTCAGACTGTCAGAGAGTAAATCTCTACCAATATCAGTTTAGAAATTCCAACAAATGCAGAATTTACAGTAACTTACTCTTATCGTTATTTTAATAACTACATAAGAAGTTTACTTCATCCATCTCCCAGATACGTTCCGAGCCTTTCTACTATCTAGTTAGTCGCATTTCCATGCCATGATTGGCACTTTCAATTTTATATATCTATGGAGGAGATATTATCACCAAATACATGGAGATCAATCACCATCTTAATTCTTAACCCTTAAACATCTCTAATAAGAATATTGTTTCAGTCACAACTCCAGACATCATTGCGTGATAGTGACATTGCGATTTAAAGTACAGTTTCGTTCTTCTAACTCATTTTTTCTTTTCACATACTTCATGTTTTTCTTAAATTTGATAAGATTGACAAAAAAGAATATTGTACATACGAATAATTTACTCATATATGACTATGTATTACACAATCAACCCTTAGCACAACTCTTATCCGTAAATTGAAATAATAAGTAATTAAGCTTATTATTCATTGATATGATCTTAACAAATTTAACCAGTACAATATTCGTAATTCCTCAAAGTCCAGATTCTCAAAATGAAATTAAAACAGTAATAGAATAAATCAAACCACATTTGGAAATTAAAATTTTAACTTTTAAGAAATTGGGAGTATACAAACCAAAACAACCAGATTCCGAAATGAAATTATAACTTTTTAGCAATTGATGGAGTAGAAAAATCAAAACTAACCTAATTAAAGCATAATTTGATCAACACAACCATAAATTTCATAAATTTACACAAACCCCTAAATTTTCAAAAACCCTAACTTTGAAAAAATTTGGAAAAATCTAACAACCCTAACTTTAATAAACTTGAATTAGCTAAATACATTATTTAAACCAACAAAACCATTCTCATATATCAAAATTTGGAGTAGGAATTTATCTCAAAACAGAAATCGCATTTTGCAATCGCGAAAAACAAAAATCTAGGAAGAGAGAAGAAGTGGAAGTATAAAAATGAAGGAAGATAGAAGATAACCTGTCGAAATCGAGCGAATAGTGGGAGTTTTAGACAGAAATCGCCATCGCCATCGCCATCGCCGTCGCCATTGTTTTCTCTCTTCTGAACAGTCTTTTCGCGAAGAAGAAAGGGTAAATAGGTTAAGGAAAAAAAAAATTTGCTTTTATACATGTGCAAATCAACCGGGTAAATAGCATTGGGGCATTTTACCCAACCCCCCCCCCCCCCCCCCCCCTGGAACCGATTCACCCGGATGAATCCGGGAAAATCGAGGCACGTGCTGTTTTCGGCAAATTTCATCCCGCGCAAATTTCGTTTATCAAACACCGGCAAATGATGGTCAAACCGAGTAAATCGAATTCATCCGGGTGAAAACCCGGATTCACCGGTTATCAAACACAGCCTTAAGTTATTGTTTTCTATTGTGTTTGAGCTAATAATTTTTTTTTTCGAGGTGGGTACGACCATTTCTTGTTATTTGTTCTACATTGAGAATCAATATTTATAGGCACAAGGAAAATAAACAGACAAATTCATCTTTTGATTAGAAGGTAACAAAAAGCTTCATATCAAAATGGCGTCGTTGCCGCTTTAAGGAACGAAGTTCATTTAAACACAAGCGAGAATAGTAGTTTCGGGACATCATCACACTTCTATCCCCCCCACCCCTCAATTTCTATTTATTTCATTAATTTGTTTTAAGTCTCCTGTTAATTAGTCCTCTTACTGATCTCACAACGAAGATGGATCGAAAACAACTCAAGGAACGAAGTCAATATATCAATTTTAAAAAAGTCGAGCGAACAAGAAATTGCAGAAAAAGTTACTGGTGCTTATTGTACTCAATCTTGAGTCGAGATCAACTCAACCCAGTTGAATCACGAGTCGAGTTCTATAGGATCTCGACTCGAGTTTATTCCAGACCAAGCCCATCTCGAGTCGAGTTTGGGCCTGATTCAACAACCTTTTGTGGGACCCACTGAAGTTATTCCAGAGCAATTTTTGATTTTGTTTTTTGTTGTTTGAGTGGATGTGAGGTTAAACCCAGTAGTTTAATTTTTCTATTATTTTTAGAGACTTGTAAGATAATTAAATTTTTTATCCACGAAGGGATTGCGGTTGTAATATTTTTAAAGTAGGTGTTGATAGGATTTAATTAATTGTTTGTTCGCGGCGGATAGTAGAGCAAGGTTATGGAGCTAGCCTTGAGTCTACTAAGGAACGAATCCTAAGGATGATTATTAACCAAGGAACGGTTTCCCTTTAGTCGACTACAACTCGTCTTCTCCCCAATTTTGTACGCTTGTTTGGCACTTTTATTTTTCTAGCAGAAAGTGGGAGGTAAGCATACTCCTAACCCTCCTCGAATCCCATGGAAGAAGATTTTCTGTAATGATTAGCATGACCTTGGATGTTCCTTGCTTTTAATTCAGTTTTTTACTTCTAGTTTTAACCGAGACTGACGGCGGACCTAGCCTACGGAAAGTGAAACTTAGTATCAATTGATTGCAATATCCTAAGTTTAAAAATGAATCAACTAAAACCATGCTATCACGATGTTCATTTAAGGCCTTGAGCAGATATTTCAACTACTACTCCGTGAACCATTCTTTAATTGGAGCACAAGCTAGGAATTGGGTCTAGTACCCCTACAGATTACGTTAGTAGAATCACTGTAGTAATAAAATTAAGGAACATCGCTTATGCACGGAAATCCTCCCACACTAGTTATACGCTACTTGACTCACAAAATATAAAGAAAATTCACAACACAAACTTGGGAAGAGCTCGTTGACTTGGGTGGACACAAAATCAAGTCAGTTTTGAGCCCCTTGCAAGAGGCATTTGAATGGTTACGACTTCTATGGCATATGTAATATCTATCATGCATGCGTCTTAGAATTGGTAAAATCTGCATGTCCGATCCCCTTCTACTCTACACAAGGCGGAGATTTACGGACCACACTCATTTTGAGGAAGAGTTCAATGACTCAACCTCCATACCTTCTTCTGAGGACGAGTTCAACGACTCAACCTTATTTACTGAAATAAATCCTGTACATATTGCTCACGAGGCTACTCTTCGGGATTACTTTTCACCTTTGGACACTGGGCCACCTACTTGCATAGTCTTGCCCTAGGCAACTACAGATAGTTATGGCATTCGCCCTCAAATTGTGGGCATGTTGCTTAAGTTCCATGGACTTCCACGGGAAGATCCATATCAACACCTGAACAAGTTTCTAACCGTGCTTAATACTTTCAAGGAGAAACTTTGTCTGATGAAAAGTTAGGCTGAGGTTATTCCCTTTTTTCTCTCGAAGATCATGCATCTCATTAGTTACACAGCCTTTCTTCCAATTCTATTCAAACATGGGCTCAACTAAGCAAAATGTTTTTGAACAAATATTTTCCTATTACCAAAACTAAGCTTGTTGATGCCACCAGAAATTTTCGGCAAAAAGAGTGTGAGATTTTCTTTGATGCATGGGAGATGTTTTAAAACCTGTATATTCGGTGTCTACACCATAAAGTTGATGATACAGAAAAAGTAAAGATCATGTATAGAGGCCATGACTATGAAACTAGAAACCTTGTTGAAAGTATGAACGGTGGCGGTTTTCTTGATTTATCAACCGCCAGGGCAATGGAATTCTTTGAAAAACTAACATACAATAGCCAACAGTGGGATTCACTAGGACCATCCTCGAGAAACACTACAACGCACACACACAATAAACCTAGAGTCATGTATGTGGTCAAAACTGACCCCGAGCTTAAAACGTTGCTCCAAGGTTTAGTCAAAAAGGTAGAAGCACTTGAGGTGTCCTTAAACCCCACATCACCGGTCATAAGTGCCTCCACTCTCCAATGTGATGTTTGTCACGACTCATCCCATATTGCTGAAGTTTACCCCCTCCTTTACACTTCACCAGAAACTTGGGAAGCCTGTGCGTTCAACTATGCCGGGAAAACAAACTTCACCAAGGGCAATGCTACGTACCCATACATGGACAGTTCAAATATGTCTTACACGAACAACAATGCTTACACAGTTTCACCTGGATACAAAAAATCCTATGGTCAATGCAGCAATGCAACCTATGTTGGAAACAATGACAATAGAAACATGGTGAAGGTCTCCACTTATACGAACAATCCTCATCACATGAGTAATTCCAGGGACCCAGTTCCAACAAATCAACCTGCCCCTCAGAAGTCCTCCCTTGAGGATGTTTTTGCTCGTTTCATGCAACAAACGCAATCGTCCATTGATATGACGCCCAAGCTATACAACGAATAGAACAAAAACTTGATGAGAAGGGCAGATTTCCAGGACAACCAATCCCGAAACCCAAGGGCGAAGAAGTTGCCTTGGTGACAAAAAATCCGTCTACGTCTACACCGCTTGTTGAAGTCAAAACAGTCCAAACACTTTGGTCAGGAAAAATGGTTGACAATAAGATTAACTACAAACCGAGTCCTAGCATTGTGACTCCGGTTACCACGACATCTGTTGCACCACCTAAGGGTTCGGCTAATGAGACTACCATCTCTAAGCCAAGGAAACATACCCGTGAGATTGTGGATACTCCACAGACTTACAATCCACCCGTTCCATATCCCCAGAGACTCACAAGGTCTCTAAAGAAAGTACAACCAGAGGAGGTACTTGACGTGTTCAAATACATAAACATTAACATACCTTTCCTCACGACTATCAAACAGATACTTTCCTATCCTAAGGTCTTGAAGGACTTGTGCACCACAAAGAGAAAAACAAATGTGCTCAAAAACGCGTTTGTTGCGGAAGAATTCTCTGCAATTGTCCAACACAACGGTGTGGTAAATTACAAGGACCCTGGAAAACCAATCATATTGCCGAAGTTTGCCCTCTCCTTTACACTTCACCAGCAACTGAACAAGTCTATGCGTTCAACTACGCCGGGAAAACAAACTTCACCAAGGGCAATGCTACGTACCCATACATGGACCTTTCATATCTATCTTACATGAACAACAATTCTTCTTCGATTCCACCAAGATTTTGCAAGTCCTATGGGCAACACAACAATGCGCCCTATGTTGGAAACACTGACAACAGAAACATGGTGACAGTCCCCACTTACACGAAAAATACTTATCGGATGAGTAATTCCAGGGACCCAGTTCCAACACATCAACCTGCCCCTCAGAAGTCCTCTCTTGTGGATGTTCTTGCCCGTTTCATGCAACAAACGCAAGTGTCCATTAACATGAACGCTCAAGCTATACAATGGATAGAACAAAAACTTGACAAGGCTCTATGACCGTTGAAGTAAATATCCTTAATCTTGGTAAACAACCCCCTAATCTTTCTTTATCTGAAGATGTGTGCCTTATTGATTCTTTATCTTATAAGATGGTGCATAGTTGTTACCTTGAAGATCCGGTTGTTCATTGCCTTTCCATGCATAATGTTGACTTTGACATCGACCAATCTATTTCCCAAACCAATGCTCTTCTTGATTCTGTGCCTATCTTTGACCCTAACGACCTTGAGGCCCTTAATTCGGTTTGTTGCATTTATTCTGAGTCCCAGATCGAGCCCATCACTCAACCTCCTGTTACTCTGAATCTTCTTCTTCATGAGCTGAAAAATACCCATCTTGATTCGGACGGTAGTCCTCTTGTTGTCATTTCCTCATCTCTTACTCCTGAACAAGATAGTCAGGTTTTAAAAATTATTCAGGAGCATCGTTCTGCTATCGCCTGGTCTATCCACGACATTAAAAACATTATCCCTTCTATTTGTTCTCACCGTATTCATCTTGAGGACGATGCTAAAACTTCTCACAGACCTCAACGATGTCTCAATCCTGCTATTAAAGAAGTTGTTCGAGCTAAAATTCTTAAACTCTTAGATGCAAGTCTGATTTACCCAATTTCTGATAGTCATTGGGTGAGTCCTATTCATGTGGTTCCTAAGAAAGCCGGTATGACTGCAGTTACCAATGATCAGAACGAAAAAGTCGCCACTAGACTTCCAACAAAGTGGTGTGTTTGTATCGACTATATAAAGCTTAATACAGTCACCCGGAAAGACCACTTCCCTCTTCCCTTCATCGACTAGATGTTGGAATGCTTGGCTGGTCATTCGTTTTATTATTTCTTACAAACTTATTCCGGTTACAACCAGATTCCTAACGCCCCTGAAGATCAAGAGAAGGCGACTTTCACCTATCCCTTCGGCAAATTCTCCTATGCTCGTATGTCTTTCGGTCTGTGTAATGCGCTACCTTCCAGAGGTTCATATTACACATCTTTAGTGATATGGTTGAACGATTTATGGAGGTGTTTATGGATGACTTCTCCATATATGATTTGTCTTTTGAAGAGTGTCTAAGTCATCTTTCCTTAGTTTTTCTTTTTATTGAGAAACATTTGGTGCTTAATTGGGAAAAGTGTTATTTCATGGTTAGAAAAGGAATAGTTTTGGGTCATGTAGTTGATAGAGGCTATTTGTGTAACCTTTATTCAAAAGATAGATTTATAATGAAGTTCCTTCTTGTGCCTGTAAATATTGGTTAACAATGTAGACAAGTAACAAGCAAGGGTGGTATCCACCTCAAAGATGAAGATCTTAGCTCAAACACAATAGACAACAATGGTTAAGAAACACCAAGTGAATCACAAATAAGATAGAGATTGGATTCTACTTCTTACAGGTAATAATTAAATTAACTAATAAATAAACTAACTTAAGAAGATGCATAAAGATGTAATGAAGATCTTATGATGACATAGGGGGAAAAGTTGCTATCCACAAACTAAATCATGCAAACATAACATGTCATCCTTACATGTTCAATCTATAATAATTAATTAGTCACCTCTCAATTATTCCAATTAATGAATAATACCTATAATAAGCAAGTAGTCACCTCTCAGCTATTCCACTCAAATTAAAACGGGATTCTTTATATGTGCTATTGAATATATCTCATTAATTAAACCGTCACCTCTTAGCTATACAATTTGATTATAAAAGGGGTCCAATAAAAGATATTAATTCAAGATATATAATAGTCACCTCTTAGCTATTCCATCACATATCTCTAATTAATCTAATACAACCATTATAGCTAGGTCTCCCTATACTCTAACAATAGTATTTAATTAACATGGATAACAATAACTAATAAATAATCATGTTTACTTCTATCTAAAATTGAAATAAATAAGCACTAAGAAATTGAATCACAATGAACATTAAGAACAAATATGGTGTTTGTGCATTATCTAAAGTGCCTCAACCATCCCCCTAAGGGAATTTAGCTACTCATCCTTGATAATGACACCATGGAATAAGTAAATAAATAACAAGACATCATAAGAAAAAAGTTAATGGATTGATATTGATAATAATTGAGTTAAAAAAGAAGAAGATGAACTTTTGTCTCTGAAGCCTTGACTTCTTCAGCATCAACTGCATGAACTACCTAAACCCTAGCTACTACTTCTCCTATATAATAAATACAAAGCTTATTACTTGCATACAAAGACTTTCAAATTAGGTCAAATTCGTGGTTGCTGCTGTTGGTCTTCTAGAAGGATTAGGTCTTCAGAAAAACCTAATTATTTTGGTCTTAAGTTGTAGCTTGGACCAAGACCTTCAATTGGAGAGCTCATGGGCCCAAATCAGACTTCTGGATCTTCTTGTAGAGCCTTTTTAAGATTGGACTTTAATAAAAACCTAAATAGAAAGTCAGACTTGTGGGCTTCAATAGGACCCGGTTTGGGCTGAGATTTTGACCGCCCCAATTTGACAAAAGTCAAGTCTATAGGACCAGTCGTGGGGCACCCTCAGGAACTCTATGGGTGCAAATATCAATTCTTCTCCTCTTGTGCAAATAACACATTTTTTGTGGCTTTTCTTGACTTTTGGTGGGCTTTAACACAATATCCGCATTTCGGCTCATCAAACCTACACAAATGACAAGAAATCACTAATCAATAGCTAAAACACCATAATATAAACTAAGTGCTATGCAAACAAGGTGTTATTCGAGGGATAAATTAATATACACTTTTGAGGACTTATCAATAATTTCTCCTGAATATCCAGGTCGATAAAGCTAAAGTAGATCTTGTTTCATCCTTGCCTATTCCTATGTCTATTAGGGATATTGAAACCTTTCTAGGCCATCCAAAATTCTATCGACACTTTATCCAAAACTTTTCAAAGAAAGCTCGCCCCTTACCCAATTTATTGTTTAAGGATGCACCTTTTGATTTCACAAAAGAATGCATGACTGCCATCTTAAGACCGCCCTCACGACTGCACCCATCATTAGGCCACCTAATTGGAGTAAACCCTTTGAGTTGATGTGGGATACGTTAGACTTTGCTGTCGATGTTGTTTTAGGTCAACGTCTAGATGGTAAACCCCATGTCATATATTATGCTAGCAAAACTCTTAATGATGCTCAATGTAATTACACTACGACTGAGAAAGAGCTGTTAACATGCTATATGCTCTTTATAAGTTTCGTTCCTACTTTTTAGGTTCCCGTACTGTCATCTTCACAGATCATGCTATCCTTAGATTCCTCCTCTCCAAGAAGGAAACTAAGCAGCGCCTTATTCGTTGGATTATGTTGCTTCAAGAATTTTACATTGAAATTAAAGATAAAAGAAAAAGACCGAAAATATAGTATCCGACCACTTGTCTAGATTCGACCGTCTTAGGATTCTAGTGTCATTTTTGAGAACTTTCCTGATGAGCTTCTGTTCTCCCTATCGAATGCTCGATGGTTCGTAGATATAATGAACTATTTGACTAGCATTAAGATTCCAAGTCATTTGAACAAGCAAGATAGATCCAAATTTCTTGCTAATGCCAAGTATTAATTCTTGGATGAACCATATCAACAAGAGTTCCTTAAGTTCTGCCATGTGCATGCTTGTGGTGGACACTTTAGTGCCAAGAATACAGCTGCTAAAGTATTGCAGTGTGGTTTTGTTGGCCTACTCTTTTTAAGGACGCTCACATGCATTGTACAGTCTCCACTCGTTATCAACAATTAGGAAAAATCACTAGGCGACACGTGATGCCCTTACAACCAATTCTTCGTATAGAAGTTTTTTATGTATGGGATACTGATTTCATAGGTCCTTTCCTGGTTGTCATGTTTTTTTGCACATTATGGTCGGAGTAGACTGTGTTTCAAAATGGATCGAGGCCATTCCCACAAGGCACAACGACCAAGAAATTGTAGTAAATTTTATCAAAGAGTATATTTTTGTACGATTTGGAGCTCCCCGTGCGATCATCAGTGATGGGGGGTGCCATTTCTGCAATAAAGCTTTTCAAAAACTTGTCCAAAGGTATGGAGTAGCTCACAAAGTGGCCCTTGATAAGCACCAATATCCAAGCTGAGATTTCCAATAGAGAGATTAAAAATATTTTGCAGAAAATAGTTAACCCTAATAAAGATGATTAGTCTCTTTGAGTATTGATTCACTATGGGCTTATCGTATTGCTTTTGAAACTCCTATAGGCATGTCTCTCTTTCGTCTTGTATTTGGAAAACCCTATCACCTACTTGTCGAGCTTGAGCACCGAGCCTTCTGGGCAATGAAAAAACTCAACTATAATCTCGATTAGGCACGTAAGAGGAGAAAACTCCAGCTTTCTGAGCTTAAGGGCGTTAAACTTCACGCTCCTGGGAAGAAGCCCTGTGTATCTTCTAAGCCTGATCTTGTTTTATTTCTTCTTTTTGTTGCCAGGTTTAGTGGCTTTTTGGCTGATAAACTGTCCTTCTTGAATCTGTACTCAAGGTTTGTTTGGGGGTGGGCGTGGCTCACCCACTCTCTGTTGTGGTTCGATTGGTTAAATAATTATTGCAGTTACAAATTTGAATTTATTTCAGTTTTTGGGATTCAAAATAATTATTGTCTGATTTTTAGAATTATATTGACATTTTAATGGCACTTATATTCGCGAGAATATAATTTACCATTATCACAAAATTTTCAAAACTAATTTTGAATTATTTTGTGTCGTTTCGCATCTCGAGGGTAAAACCATCATTTCCACTAATTCTAGTAGTGGGCGGTTACGTAACGGGTTTGTGACTGACTATATATATCCCTTGGTGTATTAGAAAGTCACAAAGTGATTTTTTCTTTCTCTTTGATCAAACCAGTCAAACTCGATCAACAGAGCAGTCACCCCTACCAGAACTCGAGTCCAGTTCCTTAGTGTGCTTTTCAAACTCGACTCGAGATTGAGACAGATCCACTTTCTCTCTCTTCGATTCTCCCTCATTTCTTATCCAATTTTGAAAATTCTTGTTGTTGTGTGTTCCCTCTTGATTCTCTTCATTTCTATATCTTTTATTTTCGAAATCATGCCTCCTAGAAAGAAATCTAGAGTTGTTGTCCATGAATGCGATTATTCTTGTCTCTTCGATGATAATCGCTTTGGACATGGTTTCGTGGAGGGGATTTATGCCAGAGGTTGGGATGCACTCCTGGGTGTAGAGTATGAACCATTTGATGCTCATTTGGTTCATCCATTCTACGATTCCATCGAGTCGACCGATGAGGGTATTATCATAAATTAGGACATGGGTCATCAATTTTCCCTCTCGCTCGAGACCATCTCTGCGATCACGGGCCTTGACTCCGATGAACCTCCCATTCAGCAGAAGGCTGCACTGGTCACTCTCAAGATCATCGAGGCTGTTTAGGTCATGATCGGGCGATGCACCGGTATAACAGCCACATCTCCTTTGATTGGCTCTGAGTCATCCAAGGCTTGGTGCCTTTTTGGCTGACCACCAATGTCCTTGAGACGACCAGGATGAGCGAGTTGTTCTCAGAGGGCATCCACATCCTGCGTCTTCTCCAGGAAGATCTCCACGGTTACTGTATGGTGCGACGCATTTTCCAGACTATCACTAACGCTCATACCACTTCTGCCCCCTCTTCCTAGCCTGGTGATGAGTATTCGGCGCCACTGAGATGCGCATCTTCTTTCTGCCCTTTCTTTGGAGTCAGTTGTCCGTCTCGAGGTCCACAACCCCGGGCTGTCTGCCTATTGCCAGTAGTTATGGGACCCAGAGGAGGAGCCACCAGTTCACGATAAGCCCGGCGATCATCGGACATTTGATCAGGTTCATACCAATGAGGAGCGGTTCCATATCATCTAGAGGGGTATGGGAGAGATTCTGGACGCAGTTGAGGGCATCCCGCGTCGGTTGGACGAAGGCCAGGGGCAGCCTCGTCGTCGACGTTGTTGAGATTATTTTTATTTACTTGTATTTGTTTTTATTTGGTTTTAGTCGTTTGCTCTCAAATGTAATTTTCTTCCATGTACTTGATTATAAATTTTTTATGAAATGGATTATATTTTTATTTCCAAACTTGTTGTCTTTTTCTGGAATTTTCAGTCATTTAAGGGCTTTATTACAAAAATCTGAACTTGGGGAGTTATTTTTAAAATTTTTGGTCCCAGGACTTAAGTTCAAATATTTTTTTAAAAAAGGATTAGGGTTTTGATTTCTAGTAACCCTGGAAGATATTGGCAATATTTTGAATTCTAAAGTGATTTAAACTCTTTTATTTTGCCTATAAATACCAAAACCTAGTAAGGAGTCCGTCACTTTAAATTTTTATTTTATTTTTTGGGGAACTGCTCAATCTCGAGTCGAGTTCCTGGAAGGCTTCTCTGATCTCGACTCGAGTTCAAGTCTGCCAAGGTTTTCTACCTTGGTTTCTGTGCTAGTTTTCTCAATTTTCATGCTGGTGTTTGGTGTCTTCTTCCTTCTTTTTCAATGGCTGACGTCCAGAATGAGTTGTGGGTGCGAAGTGCTATGGATATTGTTCCTGAGATGGATTTTTCTAGTATTATGAATGGTCCTTATGGGGCCTACTACTGAATATTCACCTTCTATGGTAAGAGACTTCTACCTCATGTTACCCTTTGCTGCTACTCTTCCCTTTAATGGTTTCCAGGTTTATATGAATGAATCTGTAGTCATTTTTAATGATATTGCCATCTCCCTTGTCTTTTTTTTTTTGATTCACAAGCGGCGTGTTACTGAGGTCCCCTACCCCATTTCATTAATCGATAATTAAAACTGAGCTGGTTACATTCTCACATATTCTTTGCCATTGGCATCATCATACACAATTTTCCTAATATCTTCGGAAAAAGAACTAGGAATGATATCTATCTTCCTAACATTGGGGATAGTATTAGCTAATGCATCTGGCAGCTGATTGGTCTATCTATAAGAGAATCTCTAATGGGTCTCCTATATCTAAAATTATAGAAATTCTAAAAAAACCCAGCCCTAACGCGTCTTCTAAAAATATAGCAGCCGGCCATCCACGTAGGACGTGGATAGATAGGAATATAGAAGACATGAAAAATTAATTGTTCCACGCTAGTACGACTTGCGTGGAACTATTTCAACTTTTTTTTTTGGTTCCACGCAGGTCTAACCAGCGTGGAACCATTTCCCAACTTTTTTTTTTGTTCCACGCAGGTCTAACCAGCGTGGAACCATTTCTATTTTTTTTTTATTTGGTTCCACGCCAATCTAACCAGCGTGGAATCAAACAGACTTTCCAAAGCCTAACCAAACCAAGCCCAAGACCTAACCAAACGAAGCCCAGCCCAGTCATAAAAAAACTTCCACGCTGGTTCAACCAGCGTGGAAGATAGAATTATGAAAAACAAAACGTGCGCGTTAGGGATACCCCTGATATAGGTATGGAAGACCTGCTAAAAAAAGTTTTAGGAAATTACGTGGCACCTATGTGGAGGCCATAACTGCCTATGTGTCGGCTAAATATAGGAGAGCCATTAGAGATGGTTTAAACATGCTTAATGTTTAACTCCTCCATGTGGCCGATTAGCCTCCTAATTCTTGCCACTAAATGATTCACCTGCCATGGGTGTTTTGTCTTGCCTTGTAGAAAAGCTACCACATTAGTTGAGTCTGTTTGTGCTGTGACTTTGGTGATGCCATACCTTACTAGCATTTCAAGTCCTTGCTAAGTCCCTGCAACTCAATATATGCAATGATATTGTAACTAGCTTTGCCCTTGCTTGCACAAATGACTTCCCCCTTATCCTCCCTTGCAACTGCTGCTGCCCAACCTCCCAACGTCCTTGCAAAGTTCCATCTGTGTTGAGTACATAGGAGCTTGGTTGTGGCTGCTCCCATTTTCTCTTGATGACTTGCTTTTGAGCAACTGCAATATCTATATGCCAAACATCCATGAGCCAAGCCCTCGTTGGTCCTTCCATTGAATGGTGTAGTGAGTGCATCTTAATCTTTACATATGACAATATTAGGTTACACAGTTGCGGTGTATGTGCTTGTTAGTTTCTGAATATTCTATTGTTCCTTTCCTGCCATAGCCAATATACATATGCATTAAATACCAACCTGAGTCCATCTTGTGCAAACAATTTTCCCTGCAGCTGTACTTGTTATCCATTGTATTTCCTGCTGCCATGTTGCTGCTCTTTGCGTTGAATAGCAACCTACATTCAGAACTAAGCTCCATGTACTTTGTGCATAGTCACAATCAAAAAATAAATGATGCTCTGTTTCTCTGTCCTTCCAACACAACACACACACACATTAGACTAAACAACACCTCACCCTTTGAGTTTTGTAAGTGTCTTCAACCCCTCATTCATAGTCATCCAGGTAATAAATGAATTCCCAGGGATTTGGTTTGAGAACCAAACAAAGCTACTCTATGGTGCTGGTACCTTTGTCTCTCTAGTGGCCTCATAAGTATCCTTTAGAGTGAACTGTCCACTAAGTGATGTTGTCCATAGTACCTCATCTTCTTCGCTGCCAATACTCACGCCATCAATCAGTGCAACCATTTTAGTTACATGATTGCTAATCTGAGTTGGAATATGTCATCCCCCTTCAACTATAAGATTAGATATTGGTGTATTCTTGTTATATGTAGAATTATATAACAAGCCCTGTGGAAACAACTCAGTTAACAAGCCATAAGGATGCCACATATCCAACCAAATTTTAGTCTGCTGCCCATTGCCAATCTGATATAAAACAATAAACTTTGCTCTATCTCTATCTTTCAATATATAAATTCTCCAACTCCACGAGCAATCCCTTGGTATTTTCAGCTGCCAAAAGTTTCCTCCCCTGATTAAGTTCTTCTTCATCCATTGCACCCATAATGTATTTTGATTGCTCACTAGATGCCAAATGTGTCTGAGATTAGCTGCATGATTCATTGTTTTGAAGTTTCTAATCCCAAGCCCCCTTCATCATATGGAAAACACACCTCCTTCGTCAAGCAATCAGGCCCAGTCCATAAAAGGTTCCTGCATACCCTGTTCATATCATCAATTGTCTTCATTGGGATAATGAATGTTGATGTCTAGAACACACTCAAATTGTTTAGAACAGATTTGAGAAACTGCAACCTTCCTGCATAAGATAGACAATTGCCTTGACAACTTTGGATTCTACTAGAAAGTTTCAAGTAAATGTAAGCAATCATGTGATGTCAACCTTGTAGTAATAAGGGGCAGCCCGAGATACCTTATCGGCAGTTGTCCTTGTTCAAACTGCATTATTGCCTTAATATCGTCACAATCTTGATCATTAATGTCTCAGAAGAACATTTGACTTTTTGCCACATTGACTTCAAGTCCAGTATAATTTTTAAATTTCTCCAAGCTTGATTTGACTTCTTATAGTCGACACGTCTCCATGCATAAAAGCAATAAGATCATCGACAAATATTAAGTGGGTGATCATAGGATCTTTACATCGATAATGCAGCCGAAAGTCACCATTTCTCACACTATGCATCATGATATCAGAGAACAAATCCATCACGATGATAAACAAGTAGGGAGACATGGGGTCTCCCTGCCTAATGCTTCTCCCAGTGCAAAAATAGCCATGAGGACCTCCATTGACCATTACAGAGGACATTGGAGTTTGGATATAGGTTGCTACCCACTGACATCAAGGTAATTCTCCATGACATCAAGTTTCCATGCATATTCTACTCTCCCTTGTCTTTGGTAACCCTTATGTCTTTAGTCCTGTAACACCCTATTGGCAGTACTGTAATGACAATGATATTGATGTCGTAGATAATTACCTTGACAATTTAGGACCTTGCACCTTTTCCCCGTACCCAACTCAGTTACCTGTTACACCCACTATCTCCCTTTCTGCTAATGTTGCTATTGTTGCTATTGTTTCTTTAGGGGTTATGAGGAATTTGTTGAGTTATGAGAAGTTGGAGTATGTTGATGAGTCTGCTATGCATATGGTGAGGATTATAATGCACTTGACATCTCTACTACAATTCTAGATGGTATCCCTGAGGGTTCATTATGAGGCAGGATAAGCTGTTATTCCCTAATGCTATTTGTAAGATTATCCTTATCAGCTTTCCTGAGTGACGGGCCAAGTATAATGATTGGACCCGCCTACCATCTATGGAACCAACTCATCGGTACATCAGGAGAAGCCGACAGTTCACTTGGGTGGCTGATTCTGAGTATGGGACATTCCCTGCCTTACATAAAGATGATGAGTTTGTGGCAGATGGAGAAGATGACTGGGGTGTGATGATGCGTGCGATCATCAGTGGCGTGATAACTGGGATGGCCTCTGTAGGGGTACTATATACTCCAACCAATAAAAACAAGCCACGTGGCACGGTCATTAATCTATCAGGTCGCTCTGTACTCGACCTACTCAGAACTCGACCAGAGCAGCTCGACTACAGGATCAACAACGATCTAATTGCGTGCACATGCCCTAATTCAACGCATAGATAATATCTCCAGCTGTCATACATTCATTACAACCGTTACCCAATCATTGGAGAATATTACATCACCATAAATATGTCGGAGAATCTGCAAGATCCCGAAATCTTCGCCTCATCATCTTCTATAAAACAAAACTACGATGGCTTGATCTCTAAGTTCAATCCGGACGAACTAGAGTACGTAGGCAATCTCGATCTCAACGAGGTGCAGCCACCCTCAATCTAAAACTCCCCCTTTGGTCAAGTCCATAAGCGACCTGATCTGGTAGATGCATTAATCTATAAATAGGTTAATACATTTGGCGCCGACTGAAAGGAATTCGATTATATCGAAAAACCCAAACCCTCCCACCCAACTCAAAGTCATCTACTCAAATGGCTACCCAAGAACTAACTATCCAAGATCTGCAAGACCAAATCAATCGTCTTCAGGAAGAAAATGCACAATTGAAGGCTGCACAAACTACCGCGCCAACACCAGTTGTGCAATTAGCAAACGGCGGACATGGGGTCATTGCTGTTGACGACAACAACCAAAAATACGAAGAACTCAGCCAACAGCTCGCAGAGTTCAAAGCCCACCAGGCCGTCATACAGCTCCACAAAGGCCACACAGCCGAACAACTTGCTATCCAGTCCCTCCAACAATTCCAAGAATCTCCTTTCACCAAGGAAATCTTTGATCATGAGTTGCCTAACAAACTCAACGCCCCAAAATTCGATCAATATGCAGGAGTTGGAGACCCAACAGATCACATCAAGGGATTCCGTAAGTCACTACTACCTCTCATTAAGGAAGATCACCTTCTATGTTTGTTGTTCCAGTCCAGCCTCACCGGACCCACCCTCGACTGGTTCCACCGTTTGAAGCCAGGATCCATCAGCTCGTTCATGGATCTGGAAAAGCACTTCGTTATCTTCTATATCTACAACAAAAAGCGTCCAGTCACCATCGACGCTATATTCAAAGTGAAACAACGAGATGGTGAATCACTGAGCAATTTCTTTGCTCGATTCAAATCTGAACTACACTTCATCCAGGATTTTCCAAAGGAACATGAAGCCTTCACAACAATAGCATTCTCTCACGGTCTGATCCAAGGATCCGACCGGCACAAGTCTCTGGCCATGAAGCGACCAACATCTCTGGACGAGCTCTACCTTAAGGAAGACCGTTACATCAAACTCGAAGAAG
Organism: Aquilegia eximia; assembly: GCA_023053565.1. Classification (NCBI taxonomy): domain Eukaryota; kingdom Viridiplantae; phylum Streptophyta; class Magnoliopsida; order Ranunculales; family Ranunculaceae; genus Aquilegia; species Aquilegia eximia. The sequence continues at coordinate 983,015 of JALIGU010000026.1, forward strand.
CCCTAATTGGTAGGGAAGCAAATCATGTCATCTCCAACGTGGAAGGTGGTTCCACTAAGCGACCTCGTTCGGACAACAAGAGGTTCAAAGCCAAGTCGTTGCCCACTGAGCAACGAGTGTACCACCGATTCACACGACCAGCAGGTTATATCTACGAGCGAATCAAGCACAACCATTGGTGCAAGATTCCGAGCTTCACACAACTGGAGGACACATCTGGTCGACCATACTGCAAGGTCCACAAGGTTAGGTGTCATCAAACTAATGACTGTCGCATATTGAAGAGTGCTCTTCAGACTTGGGCTGATGAAAAAAGGCTCAACAATTGGATCATTGGTAGACAAGAGGATTCTAATGGCAAACGAGCCAAGAAAAGATCAAACACGCCTCCGCATCCAGCAAGGCGATCTCAAAGCAAGGCCAGAACGGCCTCGACAAGTCCAGTCCGCAGCAGAGGGCGTAGCCTCTCACAACGACTAGGTCCAACAGGCGACCTACGCGACCAACTCAATAAAAAGGTCGCCAACAAGATCGACAGTGACAGTGAATCAAAAAGTCATGTGGTGTACATGATTTATGAATCCAACTCCACCCCAGCATCAAGAGAGAAGAAGAGACGAGTAGAACATCTTCACCACGTCTACTCAATCACTGGCCGAGCAGCTCGATTCAACATCCCAGCTCGCCAGGAAACAGACATTACCTTCACCGAGGACGACCTCAATAAGGTCGTCACCCCTCACAATGACGCTCTGGTCGTTCAGCTGCGAATAGCTGATTACATCATCAAGAGGGTACTCATTGACCCTGGTGCATCTTGCAACATAATCATGTACAGAACTTTCAAGGACATGAGGCTACCTGACTCAGTCCTCATCCCTGATTTCACTCCCATCTTAGGCTTCAACAGCTCCAGAGAAGATCCCAAGGGTGAAATATTGTTGCCCGTCACTATGGGACGAAAAGAAGACAAGGTCGTTGTGATCGCAAAGTTCAGCATCCTCAACATCGCAAGTAAGTACAATGCGATACTTGGTCGAAAATGGATCCATGCCATGAGAGGTGTTCCATCCACATATCATCAAGTGTTCCGATATCCCAGACCCCATGGGATAATGGAACTTAGAGGCAACCAGAACGCTGCACAAGAATGTCATGGAATTCTTGAACCTGCGGCGCCTGAAAAGCCATCTACCTCTGGAACCAAGGATGCTAACACTAAAGGAAAGAGCCCGCTCTCATCAGAAGCTCGAGAGGGCGATAACAAATCGAAGAGCCCGTCGAAAGGAAAGTTTGAAGTCGCAAAATAACAACTACAGAAGGAGCAAACGAGCTCCCCCCAGCTTATCTCGGAAGCACTGATCCAGGAGTACGAGTGAACTTAAGGTAAGAAGACGAGCCGAGATATGTTTATGTGGGTTTAGAGTTAGAGGGAGATAAGTACAACAACTTTGTAAACTTTCTTTCTTCTAATAAAGATGTTTTTGCTTGGTCGTATATCGATATGCCTGGAATTGACCCATCAATTGCATGCCATAAACTGCGCGTCAATCCAAATTATCGACCTGTTAAGCAAAAGCCAAGGAGGCTCGCTCCTAAGTTTCACCAAGCAGTAAATGAAGAAATCAACGGACTCAAACAGGTCGGGTTCATCAAGGAAGTTGACACGCTAGATTGGCTAGCCAAGATTGTGCCAGTCTTAAAGAAAAACGGGAAAACAAGAGTTTGCATTGACTTCACAAGCTTGAACAAAGCTTGTCCTAAAGATTCATTCCCACTGCCACGAATCGATAGGTTAGTCGATCAGACATGTGGTTTCAAGCTATTGTCATTCATGGACGCATACTCAGGGTACAACCAGATCCTAATGTACGAGCCTGACCAAGAGAAGACCTCCTTTACAACAGAGCAAGGCATTTTTTGCTACAAAGTTATGCCATTCGGCTTAAGAAATGCAGGAGCGACCTACCAACGCCTCATCACCAGAATGTTCGACGACCTGTTAGGTCGAACGATGGAGGTCTACATCAATGATATGCTAGTAAAGAGCAGCCAGGAGCAAGATTATTTGTCCAATCTCGACCAGGCATTCCAAAGGTTAAGACAATACAGAATGCGACTTAACCCAGAGAAGTGTCTGTTTGGAGTCGCATCAGGAAAGTTTCTTGGCTACCTAGTTACAAGAAGAGGTATTGAAGCAAATCCCGACCAGATTAGAGCCCTGATCGATATGCCCAGCCCAAAGACAAAAAAACAGATCAAAAAACTCAACGGCATGGTATCAGCTCTCAATAGATTCATTTCTGGAGCGTCCGATAAGTGTCGACCAATGCTTCATATTCTTAGAAAGGGGGCTGCATATCAGTGGCCAGACGAATGCGAGAAAGCCTTCACTGACCTAAAGGCATATTTATCCACTCCGCCGGTCCTCACAAAGCCTAATGATGGAGATGTGCTCGGTGTCTACCTCGCTACCTCAGATTTTGCGATCAGCGCAGTGCTTTTCAAGGAAGAAAATCAGGTCGAACGCCCAATCTACTTCACAAGCAAAGTATTACAGCAGGCCGAAATAAGGTACACACCTCTAGAGAAATTAGCATTAACTCTTCTTTATGCTACATGCAAGTTTCGACCTTATTTCCAAGCCCACACTGTTAAAGTAATCACCGACCAGCCACTACGCCATGTATTAGAAAAGCAAAACAAAACAGGTCGTATGGCTAGATGGGCAGCAGAGCTGGGTGATTACACATTCGAGTTCGTCTCTCGTCAGGCCGTCAAAGGCCAGGTCGTCGCAAATTTCTTAGCAGATTACCCCGCAGAAGATTTCAATTGCGAACCAGAACCAGAAACTGGCAAATCCAAGTCAATCCTCCTGACACATGGCAACTATACGTTGATGGTTCCCATAATTCAAATGGAAGTGGCATAGGTGCCGTACTCATCTCACCTGGGGGTTCACAGCTCGAACGATCAACTCGATTAGACTTCTCGACCTCTAACAATGAGGCTGAGTACGAAGCTCTAATCCAAGGCATACAAATAGCTATCGATTTACAAGCAGTTCGCCTCAGAGTGTTTAGTGACTCACAACTGGTAGTCAATCAGATCACTAACAATTACCAAACCAATGGTGTCAATCTGATCAGATGTGCAAGCAAGGCAAAAGAACTAATCAACAAGCTTAGTTTCTTCATAATCGATCACATCCCTCGAGACGATAACAGGCATGCTGATTCATTGGCATTCTTAGCATCCAAGATCGAATCAGATCGACCTCGAGCTCTCACTATAGCAGTCAGTACGCAACCTGCATACCTAATAAAAGAAGAAGTCATCCACCAAATCTGCGATCTACTAGCCACAACACCGGCAGACATCCAAGGGACTTGGATGGAACCCTTCATCAATTATCTTCAAACTGGTGCATTACCATCCAACAAAAAGGAAGCCAATCGGTTATTACATAAAGTCACTATGTATAAACTCCATGAAGGTAAACTATTCAGAAAATCTGCAACTGGTCTGTTCTTAAGATGCTTGATCCCAAAGCATGGGCAAATCATCTTCCAAGAAATCCATGAAGGAGAATGCGGAAACCACTCCGGAGGTCGAACATTAGCTCATAAGGCGATCTCCCAAGGATATTTTTGGCCAAGAAAGAAAGAAGACGCCAAGAAGTTTGTGCTGAAATGTAAAGAGTGCCAACGTTTTGCTGATAATAAACATCAGCATCCCAACGATCTCATCAACATCACAGCACCATGGCCATTTCACATGTGGGGGCTTGACATTATGGGTCCCTTGATCAAAGAAAAGAAATCTGAGAAGAGATACGTTCTAGTTGCAATCGACTACTTCACCAAATGGGTGGAGGCCGTTGCCCTCACCAACATCACTCAAGTCGATGTCCAAAGGTTCATGTGGGAAAACATCATCACACGATTTGGTTTACCCAAAAGGATAGTCACCGATAATGGTACGCAGTTCGTTGGCAAAAATATCAAGGCTTTCTACGAGGTATGGAAAATCGATCATTCTAGGTCGACACCTAGATATCCACAGGCCATTGGTCAGGTCGAAGCTGCAAATAGACAAATCTTGAACAACTTAAAGAAAAAACTCGAAGATCAAGAGGATCAATGGCCACAGCAGTTAGAAACATCCTTTGGGCCTACCGAACAACTCCCCGAACGTCGACAGGAATGTCGCCATTCAGCCTTTGTTATGGAGTTGAAGCTGTCATTCCCACCGAGCTGACATTTGGCACGACCAAATCACTATTGGTCGACACTGAGCTCAACAATCAGGCCTGGTCGTTTGGAATAGATTTAGTCGAAGAACGACGAAACCATGCCACTATCAAGCTCGAGCAATATCAACAAAGACTCAAACGAGCTTATAACAAAGGCGTGCGACCTAGATCTTTTCAGCCTGGTGAGCTCGTCCTACAGAAAGTGTTCCACAACAAAAGGAAAGCGAACATTGGCAAACTCAATGCAAATTGGGAAGGTCCTGACATTATCACCAAAGCTCAAAGCAATGGATCTTATCATCTCCAAACTCCAGAAGAAGACAACGTGAAGAATCCCTGGAATGCTTATCACTTGAAGAAATTTTATCAATAAAGTGTAAGCACCCATTTCTTACATTTCAATATACAAACTCATTTTTGCCTTCATCTCAGCTCAAACATGAACGGCTTATAAAGGTCTAACCCCATCCCTCGACCTACAAATTATCAAAAATTCTAGTCCCTTTGATAATTTTTTGTTAAGTTAAGCATTTACAACTTAACTCGGTACTCTGGTCATATCATTCCCACGACCTACGTACAATCGAGCTCACACGCACACGACCTCATATACTTTTTGTTAAGTTAAGCATTTACAACTTAACTCGGTACTCAGGTCCAACGCTATGCTTGTTATTTATTGTTTGCAACACCCATACAAGCAGACAACACAACAAGTATAAGAGTGCAAGGTAAATGAGTGAAATTTCTTTTTACTTTATGAAAATCTAACTATTACAGGTAAACTGATCTACCATATGCGACCTAGAAGCTATCAAAGCAAAATTCAACTAAAGGCATACAAGAAGAACAATTTCAGTCCGTCCTGCTTGCAGCCATTCATCTCGTCTACCTGCCTTCTGAACGAGCTACCAGGACTCCCTGGAAACTAGTCGCTCAGACAGACTTAATACAACAAATCAAATGAAAACTTAGGTCGCAGTCGACCTACCAAAAGCAGATCGACCACTATCATTCATTACAAACTTAGTCAAGACAGATAAATGTTCACTCAACCTCACTACATCGGACTTGAAGACTGAACGTGAGAAGAAGAATGAGATATACGTTCCCATGCAAGGAGAAGCTACCAAGGTGTAAGCAAGATGAGCTATTGGTGTAGTGGAGACTCGGGCTGGTCTCACCAAACACCAAGAATCTCTGAAGACGGAGAGAGGATCACTGCTGGGAGGTCTGATCGTTGGGATCACCAACTCGTTCTGGCCACCTCCAACCACATCAACAGGGCCCATCGAGGTGTCCTGAGCTGGCACTAAAGCTCCTTCATCACCACCTCGCGTCTCCTCTCCTTCGGGCGAGCCCATCATCTATTTTTTCAGGTCGTCGCAGTGGGCCTTCCACTCCACACCGTTCTTATGACATGTGTTCTCCCAGTGGACCGCAGAATCCTTAGCAGCAGCAAGCTCACCCCTTACCACCTAACGTCTCCTTCAACACCACAATCTCCGCATCCCTATCCCTAACCTTTGACTCAGCAACTACAACAATCGTCTTCGCCTGCTCGAGCTTCTCATTCATATTCTTCAGCTCGATCTCAGCTCGAGCTCCCACCTCAGCAACCAGACGAACTTCTTGGAAGCTGGCGTTGAGCTACACACACAGGTATCGGTTAAATAGCAGCATGCAAACAATCGAAACAGAAACTAAAAGTTACACTTACCAAGGCCATTGCTGAGTTTATCTTCGAGCAAGTCACCAGCAGGGTCTGCGACTTTACCGCTCGAGCATCAACATCCAGAACGATGCCCTCATTCACAGCTCGGGCAACGCAGGGGTCATCTATGGCACTATCGTTATCATAAACGACATGCTTTCCCCCTCGACCATCCAAGTAATCGAACGGCCCAGGTCGGAACTCAGATGACACCCTCTTACCTTTGTGCAAAGGCCGAGCAGCAATCTTCTTCAACAAAGGAGTGGGTTCAGGAGGTCACACAGTTTTGAGAGGGGCAGGAGCAGGCACAACGGGTGGCTCCATCAGCTTCATATTCCCCGAGAACGATCTCTTCCTAATCGACCCGGCAGGTATCTTGGGTAGAGGAGGTCGGTGGAGACACGATCTGGGGGCTCGCCTCTCGCTCACCTTGTCGCGAGCTACCACTAGATCGACCCTTCTCAGCTCTCTGCACAGACGCCATGAAGTTCTTTTTCAACAACTTCCTCTTCTCGAGCTCCTCCGCAACTGTTTTTGGACCACCCTTGGGGATAAAGTGCTCCTTCAAGTGCGGCAAATACGGCGCCTTCTGATTGTCCGCCCACAACCCAAACGCGTTCAAAGCAGATTTCAGGTCGTTCTTCTTCACCAAATGGTCATCCCTGATCACTGCAAACAAAAACTTACAGTCAGAAATTTAGGAAAAATGACTAGTTCATATCGACCTATGACTAACGACCAGAAACTTACGATTATCATCCACATTCCTAGTCACATGACGCAACCGGATATTCCCCTCAGTGATCGACCCAGTAATCAGCATGGGATCCTTCCACCATGGCTCACTACTCACAGGGTAGATCAAGGGTAACCGGTCCAGCCTGACTTGCATGTTATAGCCCGCAAGCCCCGGCTTCGAAGACCGTTTAAAGCAGAAATGATCTAACACATTTTCTATACTAATATTCCACCTATGCATCTTATTGAGGTCGTCAATAACCCTCATATTCCTCCAAAAGTTACCATTCATCTGGCAAGGAGCTCGCGTGATCGCATTAAGAAGGTCGACGACCAAGCCAGATAGAGGTAACCTGAGCCCAGCCCAGAATTGGGCCAAAGTGAAGACAGTTGAGAAAGGGTTGTTAAGTTGATAATCGACAGTGAGCAAACGATCTCCCAAAAACCTAATCTCTAGATGCTCAATCGAGCTAAGACCGTACTGTTTCCTAAAGGCAATAATATGCCTATGGACGAACTTAGGGTTTACAACACGGCAGAACGACCCATCGTCACTCTCAACCATCTCATCATCAGATGTATCTTCACCATGAGGACCACTACTCTCAGGGCTTTCTGGGTCTACATCTCCTTCCCCCCGACTAGGAGAAGCAGTTTCCGACTGAGTCCTTTCCGACTCATATTCAGCGACATCATCAACACTCAAGTGATCATTTTCTGAATCACTACACTCCGACATCTCTCTCAAATCGAAAATGCAGAAGGAAAATGAAGAAAGTAAAAGACAAAGACAAGCAGAAGAGACTAACCTCACAAGCTCTCAAATTTCTTCAGGTCGCAATGGAAGAACAGCAGCAGTTCGAGAGAGAGAACAAGAAAAGTAAACTCTTTCCTCACAACGCTACAGTTTACATACTGCGGCAAACGCAATCCCAGCCATCAGTTCAAATACATTCGACGGCTAAGATCGAACATGGGAACCATGTTCCTTGCAGTTATTTTCCACTCGCCCGACGTTCCACATCCACCGTTGGATACATCCACGTGTCCAGCATCGAACCCATCAAGCAAAAAGTGCGTCAGTTGTCATAACTTTACGGGTAACTGCTCTGAGGAAACTTCTCCACTTCCCCGTAAAGGCGCAATGATGATACCAGACAATCATGCATGACCGTCACGTGCACAAATTCAAAAAGCATACTTCAAATCAACATCGATCAGAGTTCTAAGTCTTTTCAGCCCGACTCCTACCATCGACCTAAAAAGAGGGGGCTTATGTAGGGGTACTATATACTCCAACCAATAAAAACAAGCCACGTGGCACGGTCATTAATCTATCAGGTCACTCTGTACTCGACCTACTCAGAACTCGACCAGAGCAGCTCGACTACAGGATCAACAATGATCTAATTGCGCACACATGCCCTAATTCAACGCATAGATAATATCTCCAGCTGTCATACATTCATTACAACCGTTACCCAATCATTGGAGAATATTACATCACCATAAATATGTCGGAGAATCTGCAAGATCCCGAGATCTTCGCCTCATCATCTTCTATAAAACAGAACTTCGATGGCTTGATCTCTAAGTTCAATCCGGACGAACTAGAGTACGTAGGCAATCTCGATCTCAACGAGGTGCAGCCAACCCCAATCTAAAACTCCCCCTTTGGTCAAGTCCATAAGCGACCTGATCTGGTAGATGCATTAATCTAGAAATAGGTTAATACAGCCTCCCACCAAGTGTTGTTTGGGAACCGAGAGCTTAGGATAGGATTTCCCTTTATGTTGAGTCAGTCTTTTATTTCAGCATATTTTATTTCAGTTGTGTCTTAGTATGGAATTCCTTGTAATCCCTATGTATGTGGGGATAATTTTGTTTTGCAGGAATTTATAGAACGGTTTGAAGTTTTAGTACATTTATGGTAATATCTTTCTTTCTCTCATTCCTATGCTTAGTATGAGCCTTGGGGACAAGGCAATTCTCTTTTTTCTTGAGGTCGGAAAGTATTACAACCTTTTTGCAAAAGATTTTCAAACTTTTTTTTCCATACTTGTATAAAAAATTCAAAATTTTTGAAAAATCTAAAAAAAAAAAATCTTTGTTACAAAGACTTTTCCAAAGTTTAGGATAAGTACACCATCGATAAAAATTATAATGGTTAAATTCCATCTTTTTCATGTTTAAGGACATTTATTGCTTTACCAAGTAGTTGAGTCCCTTACTGCATTTGCATGAGCATAAACATGACATTCACTTGCATTTATGGCAGATACGTGTGCAAATACAATTACACATTGAGAATCTTGAGGAATAAGTGCGGAGACTTAACCGAATGAGCTTTTGAGACCTGTTTTTTTCTTGGAGAGTTATTACGTACATCTGGAGTCAAAAGACTCGACCTCTCAGTTTTATTTGTTTTTAGTCTCATATTCATTTTTCAGTTAGCCTGGAGATGACATCAAGTGGGTGTAATATAAACTTGGGTCTTGTAGCTTATTCAAGATGTAATCACCATATCAGTACTTAGAAATGATACAAAGATATTTAGTTAAGCCATGTTTAGCTTAGCCTACCCTAATGATGCTTTATCCCTAAGGTTGACCATTTTGTGCCGTTCTTGTTACTTAGCCTTTTTCTTTAGCCCATTATCCTTACCTAACTCCATTGAAAGAGTAATTCCCCTTAGAATGTTTAAGTCCTTTTACCTACTGTTTTTGGAACATGAAGATGATTGTTTCTATGGTTACAAAGAAGAAAGGAAAAATACAAAGAAATCTTCAAACTAGTGAGATGAACCAAAATTTGGAAATCAAAAAGTTTGAAGAATTCTCGAAAAAACAAAATTTACCAAAAAAAAAAAAAATCATCAAGAAAATCAAAAGAAAATGAAGATTCCGAAAAAATTGGCTAGAGCTTCATAGAATTTTCCTAAAGAAGATAAAAAACACTTCTACTCAAGAAAAAAATTTCTCTAAGTGCTGTTATTCCATATCACAAGTATTAAAGGCTCGAATGTTCTAAAAATATTTCACAAAAAGCCTTTTCCATTTCTAGCCCTGTCCTAAGCCCAGTTACAACCTATTTCTGTCTTTTGTAGATCTAAGCTGATCTGGTAGGATGTGGCGAATAAGTGAGAATGTGCTGATAAGTCCTCAAAAGTGTATATTTATCCCCCGAATAACACCTTGTATGTATAGCACTTAGCTTATATTATTGTGTTATATCTATTGATTAGTGTTTTCTTGTCATTTGTATAGGTTTCATGAGCCGAAATGCGAATATTGTGATAAAGCCCGCCAAAAGTCAAGAAAAGCCCACAAAAAAGAGTTATTTGCACAAAAAAGGAGAATTGATACTCGCACCCACCAAGTTGCTGAGGATATCCCACGGTTGGTCTTATGGACTTGACTTTATGTCAAAGTGGGGCGGTCCAAAACTCAGCCCAAACCGGGTCCTATTGAAGCCCACAAGTCAGAATTTTTAATTTAGGCTTTTATTAAAGTCCAATCTTAAAAAGGCTACGAATGAGCCTGTGGCTCAATGGTAGCACCCCTCTCACAAAGTGGAGAGGTCGTGGGTTTGAAACACATCAACAGCGGATTGTTGATATAAGTTTTCACACGTAATTTAAAAGGGATAGGGGTCCCCACAACCTCGCTTGCCAAACAAAAAAAAAAAAATCTTAAAAAGGCTCTACAAGAAGATCCAAAAGTTTGATTTGGGCCCATGAGCTATCCAATTGAAGGTCTTGGTCCAAGCTACAACTTAAGCCCAAAATAATTAGGTTTTGCTGAAAACCTAATGCCTCTAGAAGACCAACAGCAGCAGCCACAAATTTGACTTAATTTGAAAGTCTTCGTATGCAAGTAATAATCTTTGTATTTATTATATAAAAGAAGTAGTAGCTAGGGTTTAGGTTGTTCATAGTTCATGTTTAAGAAGTCAATGTGTGAGAGAAAAAAGTTCATCTTCTTCTTCTTTTGTATTGAACTCAATTATTATCAATATCAATCCATTAACTTTTCCCTTATGATGTCTTGTTATTTATTTACTTATTCCATGGTGTCATTATCAAGGATGAGTAGCTAAATTCCTTTGGGAGGATGGTTGAAGCACTCTAGATAATTAAAAAGCACCATATTTGTTCTTAATGTTCATTGTGATTCAGTTTCTTAATGCTTGTTTATTTCAATTCTAGATAGAAGTAAACATGATTATTTATATGTTATTGTTATCCATGTTGATTAAATACTATTGTTAGAGTATAGGGAGACCTAGCTATAATGGGTGTATTAGATTAATTAGAGATATGTGATGGAATAGCTGAGAGGAGACTATCATATATCTAGAATTAATCTCTTTTATTGGACCCCTTTCGTAATCAAATTAAATAGCTGAGAGGTGACAGTTTGATTATGAATTAATATGTTGAGTTAATTGAATTGAATAGCTGAGAGGTGACGGTTTAATTAATGAAATATATTCAATAACACATATAAAGAATCTCGTTTTAATTGAGTGGAATAGCTGAAAGGTGACTACTTGATTATTATAGGTATTGATCATTAATTGGAGTAACTAAGAGGTGACTAATTAATTGTTATAGATTGAACATGAAAGGATGACATGTTATGTTTGCATGATTTAGTTCGTGGATACCAACTCTTTCCCCTATGTCATCATAAGATCTTCTTTACATCTCTATCCATCTTCTTAAGTTAGTTTATTTATTAGTTTATTTAATTATTACCTGTAGGAAGAAGAATCCAATCTCTCTCTTATTTGTGATTCACTTGGTGTTTCTTAACCATTGTTTTCTATTGTGTTTGAGCTAAGATCTTACCCTTTGAGGTGGATACGACCCTTGCTTGTTACTTCTCTACATTGATAACCAATATTTACAGGCACAAGAAGAAACTTCATTATAAATCTATTTTTTGATGAGAGGTTACACAAATAGCCTCTATCAGGTGCTAGGGTGAAAAACCCGACATCTCAAGCAAGGCTAACTTTTTCATTCTTTGAGACTAAGTTCATTCCATTACACCAGTCATTTTTTATTGATATATGTGAGATGTTCATCCATCTTCTTTCCTCACATAGAGAGAAAATGATAAACACCATCTCTGAGTGATTTTTATTTCTGAGTGTATGTCTATGAGGCAGAAGTCAAAGCGATATTTCCAATGGTGACTTAAGACCTGTGATTGTATGTGTACATATGCCTGTCTTGGATGCATTTGAAACGGTTATTCTTATTTTCATGCATTCGTACTACGTTATCTCATATGAACGGTTTTGCAATACTTATCCTTATATTTGATATACTGTTTGGACGACATCCATTTCTGAGATAAATGGTAGAACATTCTATTCTTTAGATTCGTCGTTGTAGTAAGTTTGTGGGTATCTTCTCTGAAAAACCCTCAGGAGACTATAACTCCTACACCTAGGAAGCCCTTGTGGTTTTCAAACCTTGATGCATATAGTTAATGCAATCACCCTAGTTCTATTTTTCTTTTGAATCCTTATTTCTTTTCTTTTCACCTTTGTTTGAAGACAAACAAAGTGCTGTTTGGGGGTATTTGATAAGTCCTCAGAAGTGTATATTTATCCCTCGAATACCACCTTGTTTACATACTTAGCTTATATTATTGTTTTATATCTATTGATTACTTCTTTCTTGTCATTTCTGTAGGTTACATGAGCCAAAATGTGAATATTGTGTTAAAGCTCGCCAAAAACCAAGAAAAACCATTAAAAAAATGCTATTTGCACCCACAAAGTTGTTGAGGGCACCCCGTGGACTGGTCATGTGGACTTGACCTTATGTACAAGATGTGTGGTCCAAATCCCAGCTCAATCCAAGTTATAATGAAGCCCACAAGTCAAAAGATCCATTGAAGCCCGTACTTGAAGTCCAAACCTAAAAGGCTCTATATGATGATCTAGAACTCCGATTTGAGCCCATGAGTTGTTTATCTGAAGGTCTTGGTCTACGCTTTAACTTAGGCCCCAGATAATTAGGTTTTCATGAGGTCTTGTTTCTTCTAGATAGCCTACAGCAGCCACAACGAATTTGACCTAACTTGGAGAGCAAGTACAGTTTGTGAGCAAGTAATATGCTTTGTATTCTCTACATAAAGAAAAGTAGTAGCTATGGTTTAAGTAATTCTCTTGTATTGAACTCAATTCTTCTTATTCTCAATATTAATCTATTCTCTTTTCCTTTATGATGTTGTGTTCTTTATTTATTTATTCTATGGTGTCATTGTCAAGGATGAGTAGCTAAGTTCCCTTTAGGGGGGATGGTTGAAGCACTCTAGATAATGCAAAAGCACCATGTTTACTATTTATGCTCATTGTGATTCAAAGATCTTAATGCTTGTTTATTTCTATTCGCGTTATGAAGTAAGCATGAATATTTATGTGTTACTGTTATCAATGTTGATTAAATACTATTGTTAAAGTATAGGGAAACCTAACTATAATGATTGTATTAGATTAATTCGAGATATGTGATGGAATAGCTGAGTGGTGACTATCATATATCTATAATTGATCTCTTTTATTGGACCCCTTTTGTAATCAAATTGAATAGCTGAGAGGTGACAATTTGATTATGAATTAATATGTTGAATTAATTGAATAGTTGAGAGGTGACGGTTTAATTAATGAAGCATATTCAATAGCACATATAAAAGAATCTCGTTTTAATTGAGTTGAATAGCTGAGAGGTGACTATTTGATTATTAAAGACATTACTGATTAATTGGAATAGCTGAGAGGTGGCTAATTAATTGCTATAGATTGAACATGAATGAATGGCATGTATATTTGCATTGTTTAGTTTGTGGATACAAACTCTTCCCCCTATTCATCATAAGATCTTCTATCTCTCTCTTTCCATCTTCTGTTATTAGTTTATGTATTAGTTTAAATATTTAAATTGCATGTAGGAAGTAGAATCAGTCTCACATCTTATTAGTTGATTCATTGGTGTTCTTAAGTTATTGTTTTCTATTGTGTTTGAGCTAAGAATTCCCCCTTCGAGGTGGGTACGACCCTTGTTTATTACTTCTTCTACATTGATAATCAATATTTACAAGCACAAGAAGGAAAATAAACATACAAAATCATCTTTTGATTAGAAGGTAACAAAAAGTCTTATATCAATGCTCATGTAGAACATTAAAGGTAAATCATCATTCAAAAAAAAAAAAAAATCTTTTTTCCTTAATTTTGGATTTAGTTGATATATATTTTTTTTTATTTTTTTAGTGCTAGTTTATTTTTTTTATTTTTTATCTCAAAGAATTTTATTGATAAGCTCAAAGAATTACACAAAAGTAGAGGACAAACGCGTTACAAACTGTGCGGCAAGTCCTTTCTGAATAGCAAACCCGATTTTCCTATATACATATTCGTTCGAACCCACAGTTTTTTTTTAAAAAGAAAAATTATTTTATTGATAAGCTCAAAGAATTACACAAAAGCGGAGGACAAGCGTGCTACAAACTAGCTCTTTTTGAATAACAAAACCAATCCTACCAAATACATATACATTGGATCCCGCCGTCATGACATTGTATTCATCACTTTTTGTACCGTCCTAAGAAGTTAAACTGCTTCTGGTGCTAGAAACCCAAAAGTGTCAAAAGCAAAAGGAATGCAAGCCTTTTTTTTTTTTTAAATAAAAACTATTTTGTAGATAAGCTCGAAGAATTACACAAAAGTAGAGGACAAACGCAGTACAAACTGCGCTGCAAACCTTTTTTTTTAATTGAGAGAAATAATACAGCAATAAATTCAAAACTGGGTGAGGATGTTAGTCATCCAGACCCAAAGTCCAAAGAGAAGTGAAACATTATTACAATTACGTCTCAACCAATGTGCCTCGATTAAACATAGGTGTGGGTGCAAAACTTTGATCCACAAACTCGAGATATGTATAGATTGATCATACAGTTACAATGAAAGTCTTATACAGACAGAGATGGGATGAGGGTATACAGTGAGACTGGACCTGATCGGGATCAGGCTGCCTACGTATCCAAGATGATGAACTTGGAATCAAGTCTCTGCTTCCACTAAGCTCTAATGGAGTTGCTCAGTGAAGGACTCGTAGTTCAGGAGGTTAAGAACTCCTGTATTTGTAGTAGGCCGGAGGAGGCTGGCTCAACCACCCCTCCAGTTTTGACTCCACGAACTCAGGTAGTTCAACTGTGAAGATGCTTTCCGTGGAGATAGCTTGCATGTTGCCGAGCAGTTATCCCCTTGGTTTGAATCCCCTTTTCACGTGGCATCCTTTGATAGGTCCTTGTTCAATCTGGGCTTCCTTTATCTTCTCCAGCGGCTAGAACCATGGGTTCTGTGTGCCTGGAATCTCGCTGGACTTATCCAGTTGGTTGGGACTTGGATTGACCAAGTCTGAAAGCAAAGATTTGGGCTTGACTCCTCTGACCGGAGGCCTAATCTACACTGCATACTCCCTGGCCAGGTCCTCTGGACTTCTGTGCTAAGCCTTTGGATGAGCCCCTGTCGCTGCTGGACCTTACTGGGCCGGACCTGGCCTACTTGACAGAGGTGGGCCTGGTCGATGTATGGCAGCCCACGGTTCAACTTCTTATACAGTAACCGAGGTTCCACCCATTAACAATGGACTATCCAATGAGTCAAGGTCCACAGAGCGTATGTGGATCTCTTGAATCCGGGTTAGGCCCTACCCGATAGCCCAGGCTTGGATGGCTATTGCTCAGGTGCTCCCGGTTTAGCTTCTTATACAGCAATCGGTGACACCTGTCGGGTTTTTTACCTAGGGTACACACAATAGGATTTTGAAATCGGTCCCAATAGTCATTTATTGAGTTTTTTCGTGTTGACCATCGGCTTAATTTTTGTCCACTTACAAAACCATTAATTTTATAGGGACTGAAACTAATGCATTCTCCTTAGGCCATCTCCAACGGGTTGCTATTTTCTCACATTTTTTTTTTTTTGCTATTTTCTCAAATTCGTTTTCATATATGTGAAAACGGATTTGAGAATAGCAATATTATTTTTTATACAGCTATCCGCGGTTGAATAATGATTGATAAAGCGGATGGCATCCAACAGCCGTGAATATAGTAACCAGCCTTTTGGATTGCAAAAGTTAATGGCTGGTGACATTATACAGTTTTGGTATTTCAATAATACCTTTTTAATATGTTGGTATTCTAAAAATTTTAATATATAGAAAAAAAGGTGAAAGGGTATATAGGTAAAAATATGGGTGATATGTTTGATATGTGTACAAAGACTTGTGTTTGATATTAGTTATCATCAGCCATTGTGTGAGGAAGGTTGGTGGGTTAAAAATAAGAAAATGGGTTGGAGTTGTTTGTGTGGCTTTTCTATAATTATAGCAATACAAATAGCAAAATAAAAAAATTCTACTGTAGCGGTTGGAGATGGTCTTATAATATCATTTAGGGGTTACATAGACGATGAAAGTCCTTCCAATTGGTGTGGATATGCAAAGTAAATTGAATTCTTTCCATTTGCAAAAACAGTTGTATGCAAAGTAAATTGAATTCTTTCCATTTGCAAAAACAGTTGTATTGATTACATGCACTCTTCTTATTAGTCAACTAACATTGGCTGAAATTTTATTATTAGATGAATAAACAGTTAGTTACACACATTAGTTATTTAGGTTGTCTTATCCCTTTTAACAAGAATGAAAACGTTCTTTAATGAGTGATGAGTGCTTCAAAGATTCGTTGTGAAAAATATATTTTCGGGATTGGTTAAATTTTTTTATTTACTCATTTCTTCAATCTCACATGTCTACTATTTATCAACTATACAATTTTCATATGCGATTTGATATATCTTCTCAAGAGTTTTTTTTTCTCATAATATAAAGAGAAACCAGGTTCTGTTTTGGGATGTTTTGAGATTGAATCTTACAAAAATAAGATCTTTTTAGAATACAAAAGAAAGTCCAATATTTTGAGATTTTATTTTATAGACATGTTAAACATGTATTGTAGTATTGTACTAAAAATGAAATTAGTGTGTAGTCCTTCCTTAGCTAAATGGCTAGAATCCCTGAAAATAGTCATGTAACTTTAAGACAGATCATTGGGTTCTTCAGAAAGTAATTGCATCAATAATCTATAAAAACATTAGGATTGGTTTTTTTTTAGATGAGCCAACACGATAGAATTACTCAGAAGATTGATTTGCATGAGTGACGATCCCCTCAATCATATCATTCTGCCATGTCCTCACGGGTCTCAACAAATTATGAGCAATGGTTGTTCATTACATGAATAAACTATCGTATTGATCAACTCAAGCAAATTTATGAATCATTCTAATTTAACTGTATCATTTTTTATGTGCTAATAATTATACCTCATCTCCATGTCTAATATTCGAAACTGAATAACTAATTGAATAGTCATGTTAAATATTACTAACCCAAATTTTTACTTCCACCAAATTTTTACTTCCATTTATTATTTATGTAGGGATTTCATAATGGGACAGAAGAGCAAGAAAGAAATAAAAAAAAAAAAAAAATTAATAAACTCCACAAGTTGCTACATAATGGATTTTATTTGAGTTTTTGATGCTTATTTGGCTACTTAATTGTTTTTTTCATTTTTCTTATGATATTAACAATCGTGATATTAACAATCGTGATAAAAAATCTTATCTTATTTATTAAGCAAGGATAAATCTTATCTTATGATATTAACAATCGATGTTATATGATATTAACAATCGTGATAAAAAATCTTATTTATTTGTCATTTTTGCGTGTTTTTGGCATCATTTGGTAACCAAAGTTTAATATTAAGATTTTTTTCAATGCTTATTGGTATCTTAATTTTAGAATATATAGTTCCATTTTTAGTAGAAAATCTTGTCAGTTTACACCATTATGAATGTTTATCATGAATGATGATGTCATTGCAAATGCCCCCCTGTTATGTTCGACTGATTCCATATGACTAAACCGAATAAATCTTGATGTAATGCGTCCAACTAAAACTTATCGGCTAACCAGTCCATAATATGGGTCCAACTACTAGTAATCATATAAATAAAGATGCACTAAAGGAAGATCTACTCAATATCATATCTCCTTAATTGTTGCAACACAATACTGTTGGCCATGATCTTGTTTCTTTTTTAATTGTCAGTTGTTAAAAATTTAGAATTGTGACAAATAAACACTTATTGGGATATTAGCATTCCACACCTTGCCAAAGGGATGAAGGGCATTTTGGCGGCCAAATAATCTTCGATTCTTGGTGATCTCAATAATACTTCTTTGTAAATCAAGGATCAATAATTTAATGACACACTTTTAAAGAGTGAAAGGAAGAGGTTGTGTGTATGGTATGGGAAGGGGGGTGAATAAGAGAAACCTGGTTATCAAGGAAGCACTCCAACCTTAACTCTGCGTCAAGAAAATAACTATGACTGCTTAATCAACTTCACATTGCTTAGTAGAAGGTTCAAAAGAAATCATATAGGAACAATCTGTTTTATCATATTTCATCCCTAGTTCACAAACTCTACGCTTGTCAAAGGTATTCTTGTATGAAGTTGAAGGGCAGTATCGTCAAAAACTTGTAGCAAAGCAAGCTTGGGATATTCTTGAGCTTGCTCATGAAGGTATGTGCCAAGTAAAGGACTCTGAGTTGAAGATGCTTATGAGTCAATTTGAGACCATGAAAATGGAGGAGAAAGATACATTTTGTGAGTTTTGGTTAAGGCTTTAGGAATGTACAAACTCAATGCGGGGTCTAGATAAAAAGCTAAATGACACTAATATTGTCCACAAAATTTTGAGATCCTTGCTTAGTAGATTTGAGCCAAAGGTAACGACCATTGAGGAGGTCGAGGATGTTGGCTCCATAGACCTAAAGGAGCTTGTAGGCTCCATTCAGACTTATGAATTAATTTTTTTTTCTAGAACTGTTAGTCTACAACTCTTAACTCTTCCATTGCTGATGACTCTGATGATGATATTGCTTTGATGGCCAAGAAGTTTGACAGGTTCTTCAAGAGAGGAAACAAATTCTTCGACAAACAATCTTCTTCTTTGCTTTTAAAAGAGAAGAGACCTCAGAAGTTTGAAAACTAATATCTACCAGCAGTGATGAGAAAAAGTGCAATGCTTGTGGAGGTGTTGGACATATTTCTACTATATGTCCCAACAATGCAGGAAAAACAAAAGTTACAAAAGCAACTGCTGATAGTGACTCAAAGTCAGACAATGATTATGATTCATCAGAGGATGATGTTCCTGTCCCACACCGTGCCTTGATGACTATTGCCACTTCTACTCCTAAATGTGAGAACTTAGGTTGTACCAGTGAAGATAGTGATTCTGATAATGGTAACCTGCAGAAGGCCTACAATGACATATACATTGAATTCAAAAAGTTGTGAAAGAAACATGAGATTAGCAAGTTTAAGCTCAAGGAAGTTTCTAAACAATGTGATAGTGAAAGTTTGAGAAGGACAAGCTACTTTGTCAGATCAGTGACCTTGATACTCTAGTGCACAATCTTACAGCTTCGATGGAGGAATTAAAAATGAGTTGGAGAGAATGGATATCTTAAAAGGTAAGTGTAACACCCATGAGTTGGTGTTAGTCCCACATTGCCAAGGAAATGGTTGTGTTGGTAGTATATAGAGCTTAACCATACTCTAACTAATGTCAAGGCCTTTTGGGATAAACCACATGGGTGGGCCCTGATCCAAAACCCTCTACTGCTGGATATCCGCAGTAGGGGGACAATATTGACATTAGCGAGTGGTATGGTGCTCGACGCACCGGGATGAGCGAGGACGAAATCCCGGGGCGTTACAGATGGTATCAGAGCCGACGACGGGTCGCCTGTTGCAGGTGGGAAAGTACGCTGGAAAGGCCCAGGGAGCGCCAGGTACTTGTCTCACTTGGCAGGGAACGTCGGAGATTTTGGGACTGTACTGAGTGTACTGCAGAGCCGAGGACGGCTCTATTTCTAAGGTGGTGAGATTGTAACACCCATGAGTTGGTGTTAGTCCCACATTGCCAAGGAAATGGTTGTGTTGGTAGTATATAGAGCTTAACCATACTCTAACTAATGTCAAGGCCTTTTGGGATAAACCACATGGGTGGGCCCTGATCCAAAACCCTCTACTGCTGGATATCCGCAGTGACTAAAGAGGGACAATATTGACATTAGCGAGCGGTATGGTGCTCGACACACCGGGATGAGCGAGGACGAAATCCCGAGGCGTTACAGTAAGACAGTGGTGTCTACTACATGCTATAAGACTTTATCTCTGGACAGTCTTTCTAGTGTGTCGAGGAGTCCTTATGATAAGACTGGACTTGGGTATAAACCTAAGAGAGTTCCCTTCTCTACCTTCCAAGACTACTCAGAGACTTCATGAACATCAGAGGATATATACCTTTGCGGTTCTACTATGGTCAGAAATGTCATATTCAGATAAAGTAGAGGAAGAGACTCACTATTGTTAAGAATGGTAGAGATCATGATATTAGAAAGACCTAATTAGCTTCCCTTGGGGCCAGGAAGAAAGATTTGGAGTTCTTGAACAACAAATCCTATCCAACGAAAATTATCACTGTGTGGCGACCAAAGAATTCACTTAAGTATCTTATTGTCAAATGTGCATTAAAAGTTAGGACCCACCCAAGTTGAAAGTCTTGGTGGGAAATTTTATTTCTTGGTCATAGTGGATGATGTTAATTAGTAGATGTACATGGGTTGCTTTCTTAAGGCAAAAAAGTTATGCTTTCGAGGAATTCAAGAAGATATGCAAGAGAGTTGTAACTGAGAAAGACAAGACCATTGTAAGAATCAAAAGTGATAATGGTGGTGAGTTTGACAACTCTATCTTTGTGGACTACTGTGTCAAGCATGATTTTCAACATCAGTTTTCAGCTCATAAGACACCTCGGCAGAACGGCGTTGCTGAAAGAAAGAACATGGTCCTAAAGGAGATGGCTACAATGATGCTTCATCATAAGAAAATTGCAAGGTAATTCAATGCAGAAGCAAGAAGTACAGTGTGTTATATCATCAACAACGTTTATCTCAGGCCTGGTACTAGGTCTACCCCCTATGAGCTCTGGAAAGGAAAGAAACCTACTGTTGGGTACATTAGGGTATTTGCCAGTACTACATGTTACATTTACAGATATAGGGAGAGTGTTTCTAAGTTTGACAAGAAAGCAGATACGGGAATTCTACAGGATATGATGAGAATATTAAGGCTTACAGAGTATTCAATCTTGATAGGAGAGTTGTGAAGGATTACATTAATGCGAAAGTTGATGATTCTCCTTTCAATTCTCCTACTTAAGTTTGTGATGGTTTAAATTTTTCAGAAACTTCAACGTTTGCTCTTCCTGCATCTTCAAATCAGTCAAAGATTGTTTCTGCTACTTCTGGTGAAAAGACTTCTGCTCCCACTACTCCCGACACTACTACTAAGAGAGTACAAGATGAGTCTCCACATGAATCTCCTTTGATTAAACATCCTACAGTTTATAGAGAAGTAGCTGGAACTCAGGTTCTCGGAGATCCTAGGCAAGGTGTTTGAACCCGTGGACAATTAGAGAAACAAATTTCATTTATGTGCTTCACATTACAGGTAGAATGGAAAATTATTAAAGATTGTCTTATTGACTACATATGGATCAATGCTATGCAAGAGAAGTTGAATCAGATCGAGAGAAATTATGTGTGGGAGTTAGTAAAACGTCCTATGAATGAAAATGTTATTGGTACTAAGTGGACCTACAAGAACAAGGTAGATGAAAATGAAGTCATTGTGAGGAACATGGCTCGATTGGTTGCTCAAGGATACACACAGGTTGAGGGGTTTGATTTTGAAGATACTTCTGCCCATGTTACTCTCCTGGAAACAATACGCTTATTTCTTGTCGTTCCATGTCATTTGGGTTTCAAATTGCACCAAATGGATGTGAAAACTGCATTCTTGAATGGGATTATCCGTGAGAGAGTGTATGTTGAGCAACGTAAGGGATTTGAGGATCCAATGTTTCTTGATCATATTTACAAGTTTAAGAAAGCTCTATATTGGAGATAACTCTATATGGTGTGAAAGACTTTCCTCCTTGATATCTAGAGGATATGTTCGTGGTAACATTGACAAAACTATGTTTGTGAAGAAGGCAGACAGAGATATTTTTATATTTCAGGTGTATGTCGACGATCTTGTCTTTGGAGCCACTAGTGGGAAACTTGTTGATGAGTTCACCACTCATATGAAAGATGAGTTCCAGATGAGTATGGAAAGGAGTTTGATTTTCTTCTTGTGATTGCAGATTAATCAAATAGATAATGGCCTATTCATCAGTCAGACTAACTATGCCAGAGACCTTGTGAAGAAGTTTAGCCTTGAGACTGCCAAACCAGATAAATCTTCTATGAGTGTGTCTACTAAGTTGTTGGTGTCTGTGTGATAAGTCCTCAAAAGTGTATATTTATCCCCGGAATAGCACCTTGTTTGCATAGCACTTAGCTTATATTATTGTGTTATATCTATTGATTAGTTCTTTCTTGTCATTTAATGTAGGTTTCATGAGCCACAATGTGAATATTGTGTTAAAGCCCGCCAAAAGCCAAGAAAAGCCATTAAAAGAGTGTTATTTGCACAAGGAAGAAGAATTGCTATTTGCACCCATAGAGTTGCTGAGGACACCCTGTGGCTGGTCCTATGGATTTGAACTTATGTCCAAGATGGGTGGTCCAAATTCCAGCTCAATCCAAGTTATAATGAAACCCACAAGTCAAAAGTTCTATTGAAACCTTTATTTAAAGCCCAATCTTAAAAAGGCTATATTTGAAGATCCAGAACTTTGATTTGGGCCCATGAGCTATCTATCTGAAAATCTTGGTCTAGGCTACAACTTAGGATCAAGATAATTAGGTTTTAATGAAGTCTTGCTAATTCTAGAATGCCTACAGAAGCAGCCACAAATTTAAATTAACTTGGAGAGCAAGTATACTTTGTGAGCAAGAAATACGCTTTGTGTTCTCTATATAAAGAGAAGTAGTAGCTAGGGGTTAGGCTAGTTCTTTCTCTTGTATTGAACTCAATCTTCTTATTCTCAATTATAATCCATTCTCTTTTCCATTACGATGTTGTTTTATTTATTTACTTATTCCATGGTGTCATTATCAAGGATGAGTAGCTAAGTTCTCTTTAGGGGGAATGGCTGAAGCACTCTAGATAATACAAAAGCACCATGTTTATTCTTTATGTTCATTGTGATTCAAAGTTCTTAATGTTTGTTTATTTCTATTCCCGACATGAAGTAAGCACGATTATTTACGTGTTATTATTATCCGTGTTTATAAAATACTATTGTTAGAGTATAGGGAGACCTAGCTATAATGGTTGTATTAGATTAATTAGAGATATGTGATGGAATAGCTGAGAGGTGACTATCATATATCTAGAATTAATCTCTTTTATTGGACCCTTTTTGTTTTCAAATTGAATATTCGAGAGGTGACTGTTTGATTATGAATTACTATGTTGAGTTAATTGAATTGAATAGCTGAGAGGTGACGGTTTAATTAATGAAGCATATTCAATAACACATATAAGAGAATCTCGTTTTAATTGAGTGGAATAGCTGAGAGGTGACAACTTGATTATTAAAGGCATTAATGATTAATTGGAAAGCTGAGAGGTAACTAATTAATTATTTTAGATTGAACATGAATGAATTGCATGTATGTTTGCATTATTTAGTTTGTGGATACTAACTTTTCCCCCTACATCATAAGATCTTCTTTACATCTCTATCCATCTTCTTAATTTTGTTAAGTATTAGTTTATTTATTGCATGTAGGAAGTAGAATCAGTCTCACCATTGTTAATTGGTTCATGTGGTGTTCTTAAGTTATTGTGGGATCCACAGAAGCTATTCCAGAGCAATTTTTGATTTTTTTTTTTCTTTTTGCTGTTTGAGTGATTTTGAGGCTAAACTCAGTAGTTTAATTTTTCTGGCATTTTTAGAGACTTGTAAGATAATTAAATTTTCAATCCACGAAAGTGTCGCGGTTCTAATATTTTTAAAGTAGGTGTTGTTAGGATTTATTTATTTGTGTGTTTGCGGTGGATAGTAGAGCAAGGTTGTGGAGCTATCTTTGAGTCTACTAAGGAACAACTTCTAAGGACGATTGAAACCCAAGGAGCGGTTTCCCTTAGTCGACTTTAACTTGTTTTCTCCCCACTTTTGTGCACTTGTTTGGCACTTTTTATTTTTTAGCACAAAGTGGGAGGTAAGCATACTCCTAACCCTCCTCGAATCCCCTACAAGAGGAGTTTATGTAATGATTAACATGACCTTGAATGTTGCTTGCTTTTAATTAAGTTATTACTTTTTGTTAAATCGAGACTGACGGCGGACCTGGCCTACAGAAAGTGAAACTTAATATCAATTGATTGTAATATCCTAAGCTTAATATTGAGCCAACTAAAACCATGCTATCAGGATGTTCATTTGAGGCCTTGAGCAGATATTTCAACTAGTACCGCGTGAACCATTCCTTGATTAGAGCACACGCTAGGAATTGGGTCTGGAACCCCTACATATTACGTCTGTAGAATCACTGTGGTTATTTCATTAAGGAACATCGCGTATGCATGAAAAACCTCCCACACTGGTTATTCGCTACTTGACTCGCAAAATATAAGGAGAATTCACGACGAAAACTTGGGAAGAACTCATTTACTTGGGTAAACACAAAATCGAGTAAGTTTTGAGCCCCTTGCTAGATGCTTTTGAATGGTTAGGACTTCTATGGCATATGTAATGTGCATCATGCATGCGTCTTAGATCCGGTAAAATTTGCATGTCCAATCCCCTTCAAGTCTACACAAAGCGCACATTCATGGACAACACTCCTTCTGAGGAAGAGTTCAACGACTCAACCTCCATACATTCTTCTGAGGAAGAGTTCAACAACTATACCTCACCTATTGAAGTAAATCCTGCACCTATTGCTCACAAGGGTACCCTTCGGGATTTCTTATCACCTTTGGCTACTGGGCCACCTACCTGCATACTCTTGCCCTAGACAACTGCAGATAGCTATGGCATTCGCCTTCAGATTGTGGGCATGGAGCCTAAGTTCCATGGACTTCCACGGGAAGATCCATATCAACATCTGAACAAGTTTTTGACCGTGCTTAATACTTTCAAGGAGAAACATTTGTCTGATGAGGAAGTTAGGTTGAGGTTGTTCCTTTTTTTCTCTTGAAGATCATGCATCTCACTGGTTACACAGCCTTCCTTCCAATTCTATTCAAACCAGGGCTCAACTAAGCAAAAAGTTCTTGAACAAATATTTTCCTATTACCGAAACCTATAAGCTTATTGGTGCCATCAGAAACTTTAGGCAAAAAAAGGGTGAGGTTTTCTTTGATGCATGGGAGAGGTATCAAAACCTGTTTATTCGGTGTCCATACCATAAAATTGATGATACAGAAAAAGTCAGGATCATGTATAGAAGATGTAAGTACCAAACCATGCCAGGTGGAGTGCTGAGGACGTGGGAACCAAATAAGTAGAGCAAACCGGGGAATACTTAATCGGAATACTGATCATTCTAGAATATCACGGGTAGAGCGCGTGATGTCTGGCTGTCAACCATTTATTCTATATGAACATTCTAGAGTATCACGGGTAGAGCACGTGATATCTAGCTGTCAAGCATTCACTCTTGAGGATGTGGTGGAGAATTGAACACGTAGAAGAAGGGAGAACCGTGGGATGCATAGAAGGATCCTACGGATGAAGGAAGGCGGTGGATATTGCTATAAAAAGATCGCGTTAGGGTTCGCTAAAGGTAACTGTTCATTCTTGCTAAAACCTATTTCCAAAACCTAGCCGCTTACTGACTTGATCGTTGGAGCTTCTTCCACCGGTCACTGTCCGGTGGTTTTTGCAGGTACTACCGGAGAAGCAGCCAACAAGCTCAACTAAGCTCGTCAAGGAAGGGCTTACATTTGGCGCTAGAAGAAGGGCCGCTGCTTCCAGATCTAGGGTTTTGGAAAAGAAGGTTGACAGAAGCAGATAGAAAGCGATGGTAACACAAACTAGGTCATCAACATATCCTGGAGCTGTACCAGCTGGAGAAGCTCCGCAAGTTGATCATCCCCAAACTCTCCAAGAGGGAGAGGAAGAAACAAGCCGGCTAAGGGAAGAGAACTTGAGACTGAAGGAGCAGATAAGAAGGATGGAAGACATGGAGCGTCAAAACCTTCAGGAGGGAGAGAACGAAGCAGTCAAAAATGAAAACCATCAAAGACCAATGGAGGGAATAACACTAGGAGAGGGGGAAGGAAGAACAAGACGTCGGATTCCGGTTCCAGGGAGGAATGAAGAAGAAAGGTCAGATGAATCAAGGGTAAGAGCCCGCGAAGAGAATCGACAGGAAGGAGTGAACGATGAAGAGATCCCGGCAGCTGATCAGTACACCAGACTTTTTGATATGATATGTAAGGTCCAAGAGGACATGAGGGCGCAGACCAGGGGAAAGAACATAGAGGTGATTCAGGACTTGGAAAGATTGAGCAAGAGGCCATTAGCCGAAGTGTGCTACCGTCATGGGTTCCCAAGTAAGTTTCAACCTCCTAAGTTTAGTGAGTATGATGGAACAACTGACCCTGTGCAGCACTTGAACAACTTCAAACAAAAGATGGCGGCTTGGGAAGGTATTCAGTATGACAAAATGTGGTGTCGGTTATTTCCCAGCAGCTTGAAGGATAATGCTACAGACTGGTATCTCAGTTTATCACCAGGGAGTGTATCAAGCTTTGCTCAGCTCAGTGAGATGTTTGTGAAACACTATATTCATCAGAAGAGGCAGGCTGCAGATATAGCATCACTATTTGATTTGGAACAAGCCCCAGGTGAGTCTCTCAGAAAGTTTGTTACTAACTTTAAAAATGAGATTTTGAGAACAGATGGCGGAGTGGATGAAAGAACAGCGGTGGTAGCATTTCAGAAAGGTATAAATAAGAAATCTCCGGCATACGACTCAATTGTGTCATCACGGATGGCGACTCTGGATGAACTTTTTCAAAAGACAGAGAAATACATCAGGTTAGAAGATATAGCATCACGGAGGGCTCCCAAAGTGTTGACGGCATCCGTTAACTCGGTGGCAGAAAAAAGAAAGAAAGGAGAAGCTAACTTACGAAGTGATTCACCACCAAGAGATTCCGGCACTAGGAGAAGCAAAGATGGATCGAGAGGTCACGACAAGAGGGAAAGAAGGGAGGATAAAGATACTTCACCAAGAAAGTTGACGCCTCCGAAACCACTACCGCAGCTCACTATGCCGCTGGATCAGATTTTGAAGAGGATTAGGGGAAGAAAGTACTTCCAGGAGCCATCAATAAGATGCAGGACAGTCAGAGGAAAGCCTTTCTGTGAGTATCACCAGACTTACAACCACCCTACTGGGGACTGCTATGAGTTTAAATCCTTGATCTGGAAATGGATAGAGGAGGGCCATTTAAGAGAATTCATAGCGGAAAAGAACAAGGAAGAAGCAAAAATAGAAATACAGGTCAGAGGGACCGTTAATATGATCTTGGAAGGAGCAAGAGAATCTATGAACGAGGTCAGAAGGAAGATACGAAGAGTGAAGCAGATAAGAGAAGACTTGCAAATAGTGGGAGCTGTACCAGTAATGCGAAATGGCAGACAAGTGCATCAAAGTGAGCCGATAGGGTTTTCAGAGGAAGACCTCAAAGGAGTAGTCACACCACACAATGACCCATTGGTCATTTCCATACTCATCGGAAGTTGGAATGTCACGAAAGTGTTGGTAGATTGTGGAAGTGAAGTAGATGTTCTGTTCACCAGAGGCTTGAATCAAATGAAACTAGAAAGAGGCAGCTTGACGAATTCACTTGGAGACATTTACGGATTCAACGGAGGAGCAGTACAGCCAATAGGAGAGATAGTTTTACCGGTTACAGCACATACCAGAACTGTCATGTCAAGGTTTGTGGTTATAGATGCACCAACAGAGTATAATGCAATCTTGGGGAGGGAGTGGATTCATCTTATGAAGGCAGTTCCGTCAAGTTACTATCAGAAGATCCGTTTTCCGACTGAAGATGGACAATATGAGATAAGGAGCAATCAAGTTATGGCCAAGAATTTGAAGATAGCAACAGTAAAAAGTATGAGGCATGGCATAGCAGGTGCTGGGCCGTCATCTGTCCCTGCATAGCAACGACAGAAGGAGGATGACGGGTTCCCGCGTGAAGTGCTAAAGACAGAAGAACAAACGGAACCCGTCAACCTCAATGAAGTAGGGGATCAACGGATCACCTACATGGGAACCAGCTTGGATGAGAAGGTGAGGTTTGATCTTTTACAATTCTTAAAAGATAATATGGATGTATTTGCTTGGTCTATGAATGATATGACAGGGATCGATCCAGACATAGCATGTCACAGGTTGAATGTCAATCCAAGTTTCAAACCAGTTGCGCAGAAAGTGAGAACAATAAAACCTACATTGGTGGAGACAGTAAAACAAGAGATCGAGAAGATGGAGTTAGCTGGAATAACAAGAGAAGTCCAGTATCCAGAGTGGGTATCTAACATAGTGGCGGTACCTAAGAAAAACGGAAAGGTTCGGATCTGTATAGACTTCACAAACTTAAACAAAGCATGCGCAAAAGATAGATACGTCATGCCAAGGGTGGATGAGCTAGTGGACAGAACAGCAGGCTTTGGGTTACTGTCATTCATGGATGGCTATTCCGGCTACAACCAGATCCCTCTATATGGTCCAGATCAGGAGAAAACTGCCTTCTATGCTGGTAAGAAAACGTTATGTTATACCAAAATGCCATTTGGTTTGAAGAATGCAGGAGCTACTTACCAGAGGCTGGTAGAGATGATGTTCGAAGATCAGCTGAGGAAGACGGTAGAAGTATACATTGATGATATGTTGGTCAAGTCCAAGGAGCCGGAGGATCATCTAAAAGACCTGGAAAAAACCTTTCAAACATTGCGGCAATTCAACATGAAGCTCAATCCAGAAAAGTGCACGTTTGGGGTACAGTCGGGAAAATTCCTTGGTTACATTGTGACAAAGAGGGGGATAGAGGTTAGTCAGGAGCAGATCAGGGCACTCACAGATATGGCGTCACCAAGGACACAGAAAGAAGTACAGGTGCTTGCTGGTCGGATTACAGCATTGGGAAGGTTCATATCAAGATCTACAGATAAATGCAAGCCAATTCTGAAGCTCTTGAGAAAGAATTTATCCTTTACCTGGAATGATGAATGCGAAGAAGCTTTCCAGAAATTGAAAGAATACCTTAGTAAGCCACCAGTTCTATCAAAGCCGTCACCAGGGGAGACACTCTATGTTTATCTGGCAGTATCGGACATCGCAGTGAGTGCAGTCCTAACTCGAAGAGAGGCCTCGAAGGAGAGTCCAGTTTATTTCCTCAGCAAAAAGATGACTTCACCAGAGACAAGGTATTCAAGAGTGGAAAAGTATGCCCTCGCCTTACTCTTCGCAGCTCAAAGATTAAGGCCTTATTTTGAAGCCTATAGTCTGACAGTGGTTTCAAACCTCCCGCTCAATCAAGTGATGCCAAAAATCGAGCGTTCTGGAAGAATGGAAAAATGGGCAGTATCATTAAGTAAATATCACATCCAGTATGAACCTAAGAAGGCGGAAAAATCACAAGTGATAGCGGATTTCTTGGCAGACTTCCCAGTGGAGGATATAGCCGAGGATGCAGAAATGCAGGAGGAAGAGCAACTGGAGTCTTTAGAAACTCAAGATACCGGCTGGAAGAATGTAAAGGGATGGAAGGTATTCACAGACGGATCAGTAAATAAAGGAAGATCAGCAATCGGGATAGTAGTGGTAACGCCAGAAGACACTAAGATTGAGATAGCAGAAAACTTAACTTTTTCGGCTACCAATAATGAGACAGAGTACGAGGCAGTACTGAAAGGCCTGGAAGTGTTGATGAAATTAGAGGCAAAGGAAGTGACGGTTTTCACAGACTCAAAGTTGGTGGTAGAACAGTTCTATGGAACATATAGAGCTCAAACTGGGAAAATGATGCAGTACTTGGACGCGTTAAGGAGAAGTGTGGCAAAATTCTCAAAGGTGGAGATTGTACATCTGTTTAGGGGAGAGAACCGGCATGCTGATGCATTGGCTTACTTGGCAACGGCAACAGAAGAGAGTTCAACCAAAACTATAACGTTCATGCAGAGATCTCAGCCAATGATAGAGGTTAAGGAACCGACTGTCAGCCTCATTCAGAGCGTGGGAGCAAGCTGGATGGACCCAATTGTAGCCTACTTAAAAGATGGTTCTCTTCCGGAAAAGAAAGCAGAAGCTAGATCTATTATTGAGCAATCCAAAAGGTATGCAATGATAGGAGCAGACCTATATAGACGATCACCAACTGGACCATTATTAAAGTGTGTACACCCATCCCAAGTAGAAGGAGTCATGGCGGAGTGTCACAGTGGAAGTTGCGGAAGTCATTCACCAGGACGAGCCATGGCACACAGAATAATGATACATGGGCATTACTGGCCAAGTATGTACAAAGATTGTTGTGACTATGCTAAGAAGTGTCATGGTTGTCAGATTCATGGGAGATTGATACACACACCAGCTGAAAACCTTCACTATATCAGTAATCCGTGGCCCTTCTCGATGTGGGGAATTGATATTGTGGGAAAGCTGGAGAAGTCACAGGGAAGAGAATATCTAATAGTGGCCACAGATTACTTTACGAAATGGATTGAGGCAGAACCGTTAAGAAGGATCAGAGAGGTAGATGTTAAAGATTTTATCTGGACCAACATCATCTGCAGGTTTGGGTTACCAAGAGCTATAGTGGCAGATAACGGTGCTCAATTCCGTGGAGATGAATTGAAGCAGTTCCTGGCAAGTTATAACATTAAGCAACTCTTTGCAACACCATTCCACCCGCAAGGAAATGGGCAGGCGGAAGCATCAAACAAAGCCATACTGGAGGTATTGAAAAAGAAGCTCGAGGAGAAGAAAGAAAAATGGTATGAAAATCTTTGGGATGTGCTATGGGCCTACCAGACGACACCCAGAAGATCTACAGGAGCAACTCCGTTTTCTTTAACCTATGGCATGGAAGCTGTTATCCCTCAAGAAATGTTGGTACATACGGCAAGAAGGATGGTAGTCGACTTGGGAAAGAATAATGAGGTAATAGAAAGAGAATTGGTCTTAACAGAAGAGGTCCGTGAACGCGCCAAGCTTAAATTGGAAAATTATCACCGGCAACTAGAGAGGACTTACAACAAAAAAGTCAAGCTGAGAAGTCTTGTCCCAGGGGATCTCGTGCTAAGAAAGCAGAATCCACCTCCAGCCAAGCTAGAGCCAAATTGGGAAGGGCCTTTTGTAGTAGACAAGGCGGGAGCAAATGGAGCATATTACTTGACCTATCAAGATGGTACCCCTCTCGACAAGCCGTGGAGTATCAGCAATTTGAAGAAATACTATGCCTAGAAGGCAGAGATGTATCAGGTTAACAAGACAGTAGGCGTTGTTCGCTGAAAAAGTTAAAAGTATGTAGCTGTGTTTAAATTTCAATTAAAATATAAGAGTTTGTTTTTATTAATTTATCCAGTTATATATATATCAAGCTTGTCCGAGACCAGGCCAAAGGTCAGGCAGGGTAGAAATCCAATTAAGATTGGTGAGAAATAACATAAGTGTAGACTTGGCAGGGCAAGCCGTTAACTAAATGTTAAAGTCTCTATATGATTATTTTCTTCCTCATTGAGCTTGATTTAGACAATACAATGAGGTGCCTCTAAGAGAGAAGAGCAATAGTGCTAATGTGTTGACGGGGATACGCTTGCTGTACCGTGACGACGGTATCAGTAGAAGTACATCCTAATGTTAGCACATGAGAAACCAGTAAAAGAAGATAGCATTAATTGATAATAATTGTAAAAGCTTCAAATCAAAGTAAAAGTTTGCAACTGCGAAAGAGTATCAATCAAGTTACATCTTAAGGGAGGGGGTTTCGGGTGAAAGCGCTGGGAGATGAAGGCGTCATCCGCATTTTCTTGGCAGAAAGAATAGCGGTCAAGTTTTCCTTCACTTGAGCCTTCACTTGCATGGCGATCTGCTCTTGAGACTTCGCCACCATCTTCTCGTATTTTGATTTGTAATCAGCCAGGAGAGTTTCCCTTTGCTCCCGTAGGTCGGCCAGATACTGCTGATAGTCAGCGTCATGTTCGGCTTTGAGTTCATCTATTTTCACTAAGCTGTCACAATATTTCCCCTCCAACTTTGCTACCTCAGTGGCATGAGCAGCCTCAAGTGCAGCAATGCGCTCACGGTGCTCACCCTCAAGCCTTTTCCGGTTCTTCTCGATTTCAGCATCACGAGACGCGGTTGATTCTTTCAGTTGAATCTTAAGTTGCTCGATCTCGGCTTGAAGAGCCCATTTCTCGCGAACTAGTCGATTCTTATCCACTGTAAGGTCATGCTTCTCTTTTACAATACTTTCTTTCTCTCTTTCAAGGCTAGAAGCAACCGAAAAAGACTTGACGGCGATACTGTTAACCTGCAATACAGTAGAAAAGTTATATACAAAAAAAAAAAAAAAAAAAAATGAGAAACTTACGAGAGCTAGACCACGGAAAAAGGTATCCCGGCCTTCATCAAAGTTCATCTGATCAATTTTAGCTTGATCAGAAGGATAAATAGAATTATAGATAGCAGAGAAAGCATTTGCTCCATTGTCAAAAGCTGAAGCGGAGGGATCACGAGGAAGGGGAACAGTAGGAGTCTGCCTTGGAGACTGGGGGGATGGAGGGTCAGCAGATACGTTACCACGGGAAGAAGGGCCAACCTTGTCAGGGTCATAGGCCGGCATAGACTCTGAAAAAGAAGAAGGACCTTGAGAAGTAACGCCGGTAGGAAATGTAGAAGCCTTGTCAGCAGCTGGTGCCGGGTTAGTCTCAGTATCAGGGGTTGGAGAGATTTGCTGGCCATCTCCGGCTTGGTCACCTGATCCAGATGAAGAGTAGTTAGGAATACGAGGAAAGGTGTACTTAGGTGTTTCACGAATGGGTGCAATAAAGGTAGCAACATCAAAAATTTCGTGATCAACAGGAAGTGGTGGAGGCATCGCACCAACAGTAGGGGGCTCATTTGGATCAAGGAGAGCCATGGAAAATTCCCTAACGGGACAAAATGAAGGATGAGAAGTTGAACCTGGTTGGGCGATATTATCCGTGCCGGTATCTTCAAATAGGAGACCACCATCAAACCCAAGTTCGTCCAGATTCACGGAAATCTTGATTCCACTAAAGTCTGGTTGGCCGAGTTCTTCCATGGAGTCGTTGGAGGAAGCAGACGGGGATTCCGATAAGGGAGAAGGAGCTTCAGCCATTTTGGCCATTTTCACTCTAGGAATGGAAGGACCGTGTTGCTTTGAACGCGCCAGGTGAACTTCAGGAGATTCCGGCAATGTCTCTGGTTCACCTTGGACTGCCTGAAAATCAGAACTTTCAGTTGAAGAAGAAGATAGATCACGACTACAATGCTTGACAATCTTCTGAACTCGAAGAGCAGATAAGAAAGGAGGAAGTTGGGCTGTTACTCTTTTTTGCTTCTTCTTCTCGGATGGTGCTGCAGCGGTGGAGGGAGATTCACGAGTTCTCTTTTTGGTTAAGACCTGCTGAAGTGGGATGTGGTCTCCGCCATCATCAGAATCTCTTTCCAACGCAGTAGGAGGAGCAACGGAAGCCTTACCCTTCCCTTTGGTTGGTCGGAGAGTGGGAGGGATAGTAGAAGACCTGCCTTTTTTATCCTTGAGATAATCTTTGTGGCAGCAGACGGGTAAGACGTATTCCCCTAGATCAAGATCCTTAACGATCGGGGTATTGTCTTTCTTTGAGGAAGTAAGCTCACGAATGGCGGAATAACCGTCAGCTCCAGATCCTATCAAAGGTTCCCAAGGAGCGTCTTTGCGGGGTCTTAAGGCTTTGCCGTCACCGCGAACCTCTGGGATAGCAGGAAAAAGGAAACATGAAAAGAGTTAGACAGACACAATCAAAAGGATTTTCATCCTAGGAATGTTAATATATGAACAAAGTAGAAAAAGTAAGGAAGAAACCTCCTAGATTAAACCGCCAGTATTTTAAAGGGTTAGAAATGCCAGGTCCTTTTCCCCCGAAGTTACCAAAGACAATCATAGGAAAATCAGGCCATTCCTTGTCACTTTCCGGCAGTTTCTCAATAATAGACCGCCTACCGGGACGCTTGACGAAGTAGTAATAAGGTTGACCACATTTCTCTTCACAGACTCTGAGGTAGTAACATTGACGTATGTCGTCAAGAGAAACAACAGTTTCCTCACTGTTGAGATGCCAGAAATTTCCAATACATTGGCCAGGGGCGACTTGATAAAAGTTAAGCACATCACGGACAAGGTTAGAAAAAGGAAATCGACAGCCAAAGGCTATTTGGTGGGTCGTAACTATAATGGCGTCTTGCCGACGAAAATCGTGATGTGCAAAACGTAGGGCAGGTTTGAAATTAAAGATCTCCACGTCATCTGGGATGTCGTATAGCTCACAGAATAATTCCATGACAGGTCGATATGGGTAGGTGCTAGGCTCGTGCAGATCAAGGTAGTAGCCAGAGGGAGAGGGATGGACACCGCCATCACCCGGGCCTCTTTCGACCGCCTTCTTTGATGAATCTTTCTTCCTCTGATTTTGATGAGAAGCCATTGATATGGAGAAAGGCTCAACAAAATCTTAGGAAAGAAAGATTAGGGGCGTGTATAGGGAGAGTCTTGGAAAAGAGAAGAGGAGCGATGTAGTAGGTTCAGGGTATGAACAGAAACTGTGATTCGGAATATAAGGCGAGAAGAAGAAAGTTTGAAACTAAATCTAGAAAAACAAAATCTAGTATAAAATTAGGAAAATAAGAAAGATAAATGAGAGAGAATAACCTGAGGAAGTCGGCGATGAGAGAAATAAAGGAGAAATCGAGCTTTTTCAGAATTCTGGATGGTGCGAGAAGCTGTAAATGAAATTGGAGGTAGAAGAAGCAAGAAGAGGAGAAGGGAGAAGATGAAAGTAAATAGAGGAAGTAGGTTAAAGATTTGATTTTATACGAGCATAGATGGAGGGGTAAATTGGGAAAGAAAAAATAAGACAAGACAGTTGCATTGGAAGATGGAAGGATAGCAGTCGGAATAATGATTGCATCTAGGGGAAATCAAAAGGCATGCGTCGGAAGCACGGGACACGAGGGCAGACGTAATTAATAAGCAGCTGGAAAGATAAGAATAAGGCAAGACTAAGGGCACGTGAAAAACAGGTGATAGATTAAGTGATGGAAAAGAATCATGACAGTTTCTCATCATCATAGGGAGTTCACGTTTAGATTAAAAGAGCCTTTGAGCTGCCATCTAAGGTACATAGATGACGGTCAAAGGAGGGGCGATGTAAGTACCAAACCATGCCAGGTGGAGTGCTGAGGACGTGGGAACCAAATAAGTAGAGCAAACCGCGGAATACTTAATCGGAATACTGATCATTCTAGAATATCACGGGTAGAGCGCGTGATGTCTGGCTGTCAACCATTTATTCTATATGAACATTCTAGAGTATCACGGGTAGAGCACGTGATATCTAGCTGTCAAGCATTCACTCTTGAGGATGTGGTGGAGAATTGAACACGTAGAAGAAGGGAGAACCGTGGGATGCATAGAGGATCCTACGGATGAAGGAAGGCGGTGGATATTGCTATAAAAAGATCGCGTTAGGGTTCGCTAAAGGTAACTGATCATTTTTGCTAAAACCTATTTCCAAAACCTAGCCGCTTACCGACTTGATCGTTGGAGCTTCTTCCACCGGTCATTGTCCGGTGGTTTTTGTAGGTACTACCGGAGAAGCAGCCAACAAGCTCAACTAAGCTCGTCAAGGAAGGGCTTACAGAAGACTCAATTATAAAATTAGAAACCTTGTTACTACACTAAAACAACAAATTTGCCACTAGGCTTTTTTCAATTTATAATGGTTATTTAGCATTGCAAATTTGCAACACCTTATTGCCGTTGCAAATATATTTTTCCGAAATATGATTTTCTTATGTGTTGCTATTATGCTTGAAACCCACAGTAGTCGTTGCAAAATATATAGGTAACCGAAACAGAAAATGTAACACGGCACGGTTTTAGCACGGGCAGCGTTGCAAATCAGAAACAGAGATCTTTCTTCTCCTTCTCTCTCTTTAAAACTCATCTCTTGCCTCGATCTTTCTTCTCCATCCCAACTCGAATTGAAACTCGGTAATTTCTTCTTCTCATCCAAACAACAATTTCAATTCTTCTCACCCAAACAACAATTCAATCTCCTTCTTTCTTTTTTTTTTCTTTTGAAATTTCCATCACTGCCTCTGCAACCAAGAACTCATCCGCGCGCTGCTGCTGCTGTGTGTTTTCAATCGTCGCTCCAATCACGGTAAATCTCTTTTCTGCCTCTCCTCCTTTGTCTATTCTATTTTTTTTTCTTGAGATGTTGTTTGTGTGAGATGGATAATGGTAATTTAACGCAAAATTTCTATTCAATTTTGTATCATGAATTGTTGTTTGTGTGAGATTGATGAGGTAATGAAAATTTTCTATTTAAACTTGCTTAAAATTACAGAAATTCAGATTTAATGATTAATTTCGTTTATGGTTGAGATTGGTATGAAGTTAATGTGTAAAATTTAGGTTTTTTTTGAAAATCGATGCTTCTAATTAAGATTGATTATGGAAAAATAGTAATTTCGTTTGTAGGTCAGGTTTTTGTCAAGTTGGTGTTAAAATTTTCACATCTTCTTCTTCCCCATTGCTATAAACATCAAAAGAAGAAAAGGGGTTGTTTTGTTTTTAAGAAAATTTATTTGGAATTATTGGTTTACTGGGAAAAGGGGTTGTTTTGTTCTTATTTTCCACCCGTTTTTTTAAAGATTCTTTTTAAAGTTTAATTGGAAAAGATTTGCCACAAGAGGCTGGAGAGGTGCACTCTTTCTTGTTTTATTAATAAATTTCTGCTAAATATAGCAGAAATTTGACCAAAAAGAGTTGTAAAATTAGTCATAATCGAAGAACTTCTGGACATGCAGAAACCCTTAATTATTTTTATTGTTTCTCGTTTTTTCTCGTAGGTTCTACACCCTGTTTTCGTTTACTTTAATCTGATCTGTTTTTTTTTGTTTTGATGCTCGATGACGATTGATTGCTTTAACCATACTGAAGAAGATTGGAAGAGGAAAGATAACTGCCCTTTTAATGCACATTAATTAATGTTTTCTTTTATGCTTGATGTAGTTTTGTGATTCCTCTTCTTTAAGGAAATGGATTTTTTTTTTATTTTCCATATAATTAAAGAAGAGAAGAAAGCTTAATTGAGGATAAAGGAAAGCTTTTTAATGTGTTTGAAAGGGTGTTTCTTTCTTCTGAAGATCTAATGTGGAAAAACGGTGCCATTCAATTGAGAGCAAATTGAGAATTTTATTTTTCTATTAAGTTCTGGTGTTAGTGTATTGAATTTGGGTAGAACTTGTGTTTTTTTTGTTCTATACATAGATCTAGTGTGACAGTGTTTTTTATTTGATGAATGTAATTATTCACTTTTTCTTTTTCGCTTTGTTAATCAACTGTTTTCACTAAAAAGAAAATATTAGTTTGCTTTCGAATTAAACTTTAAAAAGAATCTTAGCCACAAGAGGCTGGAGAGGTGTAAATTATTTATACTCCGTATCAATTTATAAGAAGACCATCTCTGTACTTGGACTTATTTAGAGCCTGCACAGAAAGTTAAAGAGAAAAAGAAGAAGAAAAAGCATATTTTAAATCACAAGATCAGCCAACTTAAAAATAACAATGAGGGTTAACTTTGTTGCCATCTGACTACGTGAGCAACGTTAAGTGACATACAGACCTTAATCCGAGGGAGAGTGGTCTTAGGTGACATTATCTCAGTTGGTGGCTGAGAGTAGTTCTTCGATACATGATGATAGTGTTATCTTCTTGTATGTCAAGCACAATACCTCCACTTAATCTTGCCAGCTCTGCTGCTATTTCTTTAACCTCCTCTGTTGTAATTGTTTTCACCACAACCTTCAGAGTTTGGTGCTTCTTCCAGTGCAAATGCATGTTCAGGATCACTCCCTGATAAATTCCACTCCTTCCGACGGGTACATAATTCTTACACTTGAGACCCATCTTTAAGAAGTAGAAATGCATCCGGAGTTAATATTTCTGGATCATGGATTGGTTCAAATGAATCTGGAGGTTCAATTTTCTTCAAGGCTTCCATGAGTCTAGACTCTTTATTCTTAGCCTGATGCCATCAATGAAGTAGAGCAATCATGAATAAAAAAATTAAGTGAAAACAAGACGATAAGATGATGATTCTTTTGGGAAAAAGATCTCTGGAAACTAAAATGGATTGGATGTGAGTTAGGCCTTATCATTGAATGAAGTATTTCTCCTGGATCTCTATGATCATTATCATAAACCGCTAGAAGTATAGTTTACTAACCTGTAAAAATTTGGTACACGATCATGAACTTAGAGTTTAAAGTCACCAGCCATTTCTGGCTGACCAGGTTGGCCTGGTACAACAAACACCATGATTTCTTTCTTTGGTGCACACTTAACCAAAATTCTTCCAGCTGCAAAAGAGAAACAAATCAAACAATATAGTTTCACAAGGACACACTATGAGTACCATAATAATTGCCGATTTGCTACTGTAACTGTTCCCTGAGTTGTTGCTACTGACCTGATATACCTAATCATTCAACTGCGTGCCATTAGTGTTCCCCATCAGCCAAAGTTGTAATGCCTGAGTAGCATTAAAAATCATGAGAAGCATCGATTTTAAAAAAAAAACCACAAGGTACTCTTCCAGTTAGGTATCTGGACTTGCCTATCATCACTACAAGACTCAAAGCACAAGATTGTCTACCACTTATAGAGAAAGTCTCAAACATGATACAAAGCTGGAGAGGGAAGTCACTTACGTATGCTGGCAGGCTGCAGCTATTTGGAGCTGTCTTGAACAGTCTCAGTGTGTTCTGGACAGCTTCTTTTATGTTACCAAGTGCCACCATTCTTGAGATCAATAAGCTGTGTAGGAACTTTCTATGGAAAAGGCCTGATTGTTATTTTTTATTGTAACGACTAGGATCGCTGCAATAATGAAGCATTTCTGCATATTTCTCTTCTTTCTATGTTGTTGTATATAGTCCGTGTAACAGCTCTCTCTAGAGCAGCCTGCAGCCTGCAAACTTTTATATTTTTGCAAGCAGGGTCTTATTGGTTATAAGTCTCTTAACTCAAAATTATGAAAAATATGCAATATGAATCTTATTTCCAAAGTTCTAAATGAATGATGGATTTCCAAAGTCCAAACAAAGTATTGAACCTATATCACTAATTCATAACCAAAGGACATGAGACTAAGCCAAATAGTGCCATTTACATTTCTGCATTATTTATAACTGATCTCTCCTTTTCTCTATATATCCTTTTTCTTTTCTTTTTTTGCTCGAGGAAATTTCCATACCAATGGTTGAATGTGGATGGCTATTTATACATGGATAGTCAAAGTTGTAATGCCAGAGTAGCTTTGATTGTTTTCTTTTACTGCATATACAAAGCACATACAATGGTGCTTAATTTGGCGAGTCTGCAGGTCAATTTTCTTATTTTTTGTTATTTTCCTGATACAATATAGGCCCATCACTAATCAATATAATTTCTTGTCGATGTCGTGTTCAAGTCTGTTGGTTTTGCTCTTTTAACTATTTAAGTGCTCAATTTGTATACCATACTTGATTGCTAAGGTCATTACATCAATTCTTATCTGGTATGCATATATGGTTCAGTTTTGATTATTTTGATTTGCAAGGGAAACACAAGTTCGTCTTTTGGATTGTTCTCATTCCTTTGAGACGAGTGCATCTGAAGCTGATTTTTTCTTTCCAAGGTATTTTTATGGACACTTGTGAACTTATGAATGTTTAATATTATGCAAAGAGAAGGATACTTGCTAGGATTTTGTTAGCTTGATTAAAGGTACCTTTTTAATACCATTACTCTCTGATGTATCACAACTTAAATGCAATTTTATGTAGTACATAGTAAATAAAGAAAAAGTTGTTTGTTTTGTTATTCTTGAATCGTGAGTCTCAATTCAGTGTTGTCATTGTAAACTTAGCAAAATGTTATGTTGTTGCCTAAACATTGACTCATGTTAACTTTAATTCATTTCAAACAAACCAAGGACTAAAAAGGGTATATAACTAAATAATGTTCACTGTTCATTAATTTTAAGTTTTGAACTCATTTTGTTTAACTATATATGTTCTTCTAAATGTTATGAACTATATATGTTCTTCTAAATTTGGTTGTGTTGATTTATGAGCATTCATTAAGCAATCTTACTATATACTTTTGTAGTTCAGGGATGGTACACTTGTAGTTAATTTTAGAATAATAAATTGTGTGAAACATGTACTTTATTTGCAAGTCTTATCTTCATGCTCTGGAGGGAGGGTGGGTGGGGGCTGGTCATGGAATATCAACCCACCATTTACCAATACGCCTCAACCGGAAGTTGGTTCCAATTCAGTTCATCGCCCTTCTCAACCAACCCCCCAAAATTTGATGAATCTATTTGAGCATGTTGATCCAATCCCTAGGTCTGTTGATAATCCCAAAGTCATCCTTTTGGATAAAACTCGGAAGGAAGTTGCTGAAGGGTATGTAGTGACTAATGAAACAGCTGGAACATGTCATGGTAGAACAATCTTTCCTGGTGAAAAAAAGGTTTGGGTGCAGAAAGTCTTGGATGGAAATGCTTCAATATATGATGGCCCACAAGATGGAATGGAGACTGCATGAAATAATTGATTGAGGATATTTAGTTTGGCTTGATGCTCGGTTGAAGTATTAATTATTTATGTTTAGGGATGGAAGACAAGAAAACTAGTGAATTTAAATTTGAAGTATGACCAAGATTTTGCTTTTGACTATATTACCATTTGCTTAATGTACTGTATCTTTTCTTATCAAGGATAGTTAGTTTTTTTATATTGTGTCGTGATGATGAATGGTTGCTTTTACTGTTTTAAATTAATTGTACAGATGGATGAAATACATGTTGACTTCTAGGCTTCCGTGTTATGGCAGTAATTATTATTAGGATCAGATAATGTTAAGTAAGTGATTTTCCTTTTCACGTAGTTGGCTATTAGCTTTGAAGTGTAAAATCCCGTTTTTAACTCGGCCAATGCAAATGCATTGCCGGTCCCAAGCCCGGATAAAGGAGGAGGGGAGATGGGCGAGCCTTCGAATAAATTGCATTTTTTATATTGTGAATGTAATTAACATTCTGAACAAATTGCACTAGTTCAATGTCGTTATTGTTGTTCGTTTTCATTGGATCTTTTACTTGTGAGTGAATAATATTTTGGTTATTAGGTGTCTTGAAGGAACGCCTTGGAATATTACGGATGCTTCAACCTGGCCATCTTTGTGCACAATATATATCTATATATCGACAAGTGACAGACCTATCTTGCCTTCTGACCGTGGAAGATATAATTGTGTGCGCATATCTGCGTTTTTACACACCTATCTTGCCTTCTGACCGTTAATATATCTGTTGCATACTAAAATGTGATCTTTATTTCTTAGGGAAGAAAAAACATCAGGGTTTAAGGAAGGTTCTCCAGACAAAGGTTAGTAATTCATCTGGCAGATTTCTTTGTAATATGTATTTTGCGTGGTAGCTTTGATGTTGATTTCCTGAAAACCGTTTATATAGATGGAAAGGATTTGGAAAATGGAGATGTGAATGTCAAGAAGGCAAAATTCGGAACTGCATGCTTTCTCATTGAACTTGAAAATAGAAGAGCAATAAAGGTTGGCCATCTTAGTACAGAGTGTTTAATTAATTAAACTACATGAGTGGATCAGTTTCCTGTGTCCCATTATGTTATGTCCCAATCTCTCTTTTAACTTAGACATAAGGTCTATATCCATGCATGTTGTCTGTGTATTTAGACTCGGGCTGTAGTTGGGCACATACCTACCTTTTTGCTATTAAGTTGATCTACTTGTGATATTTTTATCCGTAGGTGTTTGGAAAGAGCACTGTCATTGGTCTGGCCCTAACATTTTTTGCTGGTATTTGCTTTTCCCTCTTCTCACCAGCATTTAACCTGGCAACAAATGACCAGTGGCATTTAATGAAGGATCAAGTTCCTCATTTGGTCGTATACACAGCTTTCTTCTACTTTTCAGTCGCTTGTTTTGTCATTGCCATCATTCTGAACATTACTTTTATGTACCACCCAATGCTCAACCTACCGAGGTCATCTCTGAAGACATATCTAAGTGACTGGAACGGAAAAAAGTGGGCTTTTTTGGCTGGTATATTATGCGGATTTGGCAATGGGCTCCAGTTTATGGGGGGTCAAGCTGCAGGATATGCAACAGCTGATTCTGTTCAGGTTAGTGTCTTCATATGAATTAATGTGTTGCTAATAACATAATTTCAGAAAATGTACAGATCATGTTTCCATTGAAATAATTATGTGCATAATCTTACCAGGCACTTCCACTTGTTAGCACCTTCTGGGGCATACTTTGGTTTGGAGAGTACCGAAGATCATCAAGAAGAACTTACGTATTGTTTGTGAGCATGTTGTTAATGTTTGTCGTGGCCGTAGCTACCCTTATGGCATCATCAGGGCATCGGAAGTAATGGGACAGGGCAAAAACATATATGATATATCCCCTGTTCG
Organism: Aquilegia eximia; assembly: GCA_023053565.1. Taxonomy (NCBI): domain Eukaryota; kingdom Viridiplantae; phylum Streptophyta; class Magnoliopsida; order Ranunculales; family Ranunculaceae; genus Aquilegia; species Aquilegia eximia. The sequence continues at coordinate 1,025,676 of JALIGU010000026.1, forward strand.
CACAAACTAAAGAAAATCATGTCATGGCAAAATTGCGAAAACAGTGGTATAGTGATCTCAGTTACTGAGGGTAAACTAACCCTATGAAGAAAATAACAGTTTTTTTTTTTTTTTTTTTTTTTTTTTTGAAAGGTAATTAGGTTGTTTTGTTGTTTTAATGGACTGCAGATCTACTATTGTAATTAATGATCTGGAGAATGGAGGCATTCAGGACATAGTGTTAATTGTGGAATGACGCGCGCCAAGTTGTCAGATTTCCCCCTTATCTTTTCTCATACTCTATTGAATTGAGATGTGTATTTTGATTTTGATTTGTTTCTCTCTTCGAGGGATCGATTTTTCGATCATTGAACAATATTGAAAAGAGAATTAATGGAGTTCCATTGGTATGTTCTTGTGTTATATTTTAAACTCTGCATCCTAATTTCTAGTAAAGTTTGTGTTGATAATGGATGTTCAAGATATGGTAGTAGTTGTTCTGATGTATGGGTTTGTAGAAAAGGCAATGGAGGCTATCTAATTGCACGTGCATGTGGAAACCATTAATGGAGAATAGCAAAAATATATCTTACTGTAGTCTCCGACTACTAATTATTTTATGTTTTATTTATGGTTAATTTCAATCTAGTCGCGTTGGACTACCTGTAGTCTCCGGCAATAATAATTTAGTATTCTGAGTAATGATGAATATAGACTTTGTCACGGTCTTTCTCCCGTTTAGCCGTAGGCAGGTGGCCGTTGGCGTTTAGGGATCTTATACGTTGACTGTTGAAGTTCATCATGATTTAGAATATAAGATTATTATTTACCGTGACAGAAATCGTTGACTGTTGAAATTAATTATGAATTAAGATGTGAAGTAATTAGTAGTTGTGACTTAAATCGCTGACTGTCAGCATTAATCATGGAAAATGAATTAAAACTGAGTTTTACTATGTTCTTATTTCTGAATAATTACTTATGGGTTAAGTACTATATGATCTCTAACTCCTTATTGACATCTTAGCTTTTACGTTATTCTACTTTATTTAAGCTTTCTTTAATTTTAATGATGAATCAAAATAATATATATAAGGAAGAAATTAATAATTCTAGATGCATTTCTTCTGTACAATCAACAGATAAATTTATTATTAATCGGGTGGCCATTAATAATGAATGGAAAGATCCTAAATATAATGCCTTTCGAATATGGTATAAGGATCAGTATAATGATGAACAACATGAATTCTTAAAAGAAAATTATTACAAGGATTTGAATAATACTAAAAGTATTATTCCATTCGCGCATTATGTGCTAAAATGGGATAAGACTTTAGAATCATGTGTCATTCAAGAATTTTATAACAATTGGACTAATACTGTTAATAAAAGTTCTAAACCTGATAATCTTCCTACTAAGTCTCCTATAACAGATGAATCTGTTATTCTGAAATCAGTTGTTTACAAACAACCAATCTCAGAAGAGACAAAGTTTATTAAGGTTATTCCAGATTTACAACCAATTGACAGTAAAATTATCGATACTGAGAATAAGGTTAATAAAACTAATTTAGGTACATGGAATTTATGGGGAAAAATCTATAGTTCTCCTGCAAAAGAATTTGTTTCACAAAACAAGAATTTAAGTCAAGATCAACCCAACAAGACTTTGACTAATACTATTACTTTATCACGAGATATTAATACTGTACCCAATAAGGTATCTGATAAAGATAAGAATAATAGAGACAATAATAATAACGCCAGACCAGATGATGTCACTTTTTCTAGTAAGAAAAATATTTCAAAATTAAAAAAGGATAAGGAGATAGGTTATTATCCTTATCAAGTTAATAATACTATAAGAATGCTGTCACTTAGTATTAAAAATATAATTTCCCAATGGAAAATATCCAAAACCCTTTTTTATCATACATCTTTTTATAATAGATCCCCTTTCAAACGACAATTTCGTTTTAATAACAGATTTCTTAAAAGGAAAATTTTCAAAAAACCCTTTCGTCAGAAATTTGGATACAGTAGTTTTAATCAGGATCTTTTTAAAAGACAAATTGTTTTGGATTCCAAAAAACAATTGGTTTTTAGTCAATGTTCTAAAAAAAATAATAATAAACCTTTTATACATGGTTTTATGGATATCACTAATAGTGGATCAAAATTAGAAGATTATGGTTATCAAAAACCTTTTCTTAATTATGACACATTAATTAACAGGACTAGTATTAATGTCTTGAGTAATAATCAAATTGATATTCTAGATGTTATTAATAAAATAACTAATCCTGTTGAAAGAAGACAAGCTTTGGATAAATATATAAATTCTTCTAAGACTCTTTCTTCTTTTAATAGTTTTCATAATACTGGTTCTAATTCTATAATTAGTAAATCTACTATTTCTGACCTTAAAGGTGAAATTAATAATCTTAAATCAGAAATTAAGATCTTAAATAAGAAAATTTCCTTATTTCAAAATCAAACAAATTTTTCACCAGAGATAGAAACCACTGGAGATTTACTATCCTTAATTTACTCTACCAATCAGCGATGGCATATTAAAGTAAAACTGGTAATTAATCAGGAATTTACTTTAGAATCTATTGCTTTGGTTGATAGTGGTTCCGACCTTAATTGTATAAGAGAAGGTTTAATTCCTACTAAGTACTTTGAAAAAACTAAGTATGCATTGAAAAAATTATTTCTTCAGAAAAACAATTTCAAAAAGAAATTTGTAGTGATGTTCCTAATGCCTTTTGGGACAGAAAACAACACATTTTTAATCTACCTTGTATTGAAGGTTTTAATGAAAACATGATACCTACTAAGGCTAGACCTATTCAAATGAATAAAATTTATATGGAATTATGCAAGACTGAAATTCAAGGTCTTTTAGATAAACGACTTATTAGGAAAAGTTCTTCCTGTTGGAGTTGTGCAGTCTTTTATGTTAATAAAAATGCTGAACAAGAACGAGGAATTCCTAGATTGGTCATTAATTATAAACCCCTTAATAAAGTTTTACAATGGATTCGTTATCCTATTCCTAATAAAAATGACTTATTAAAACGCTTAAATGATGCCCGTATATTTTCTAAATTTGATTTAAAATCAGGTTATTGGCAAGTTCAAATTGCTGAACAAGATAAGTATAAAACTGCTTTTACTATTCCTTTTGGACACTATGAATGGAATGTAATGGCTTTTGGTTTAAAAAATGCCCCTTCAGAATTTATGAATATTATGAATGAAATTTTTAATGCTTATTCAGAATTCTGTATTGTCTATATTGATGATATATTGATCTTTTCCAATTCTATTGATCAACATTTTAAACACCTAAATACATTTTCTCATCTTATTAAGAAAAACGGTTTAGTTGTTTCTGCACCAAAAATGAAGATATTTAAAACCGATATTCGATTTCTAGGACATAATATTTGTCAAGGGAAAATTATCCCTATTGATAGATCTATAGAATTTGCTTCTAAATTCCCTGATGATATCAGAGATAAAAAACAATTACAGCGATTCTTAGGAAGTCTTAACTATATCTCTGATTATTACAAAGATATAGCTTTCGACACCAAAATTCTTTATGAAAGACTTCGGAAAAATCCTGAACCATGGTCTATAGATCATACTAAAGCTGTTCAAAAGATAAAACTTAAAGCTAAACAGTTACCTTGTTTATCTCTGGCTAATCCTAATGGATTAAAAATTGTGGAGACAGATGCCTCTGACAAAGTTTATGGTGGCATACTTAAACAGAAAAATAATTTAACTAATAAAGAGGATCTAATCAGATTCCATTCTGGGGTTTGGAAAAATGCCCAAGTCAAATATTCGACTGTTAAAAAAGAAATGTTGGCTATAGTCAACTGTATTAATAAATTCCAAGATGATTTAATAAATCAAGAATTTCTGCTAAGAATTGATTGTAGCTCTGCAAAAGATATTATCGAAAAAGATGTTAAAAATTTAGCATCCAAACATATCTTTGCCAGGTGGCAAGCAATTCTTTCAGTATTTGAATTTCAGATAGAATACATCAAAGGAGATAATAATTCTCTTCCTGATTTTCTTACTCGCGAATATTTACAGAGATGAGTAATCAAGGACAGGGACATGCCCGAGGCAAATTAGACATGACCGGCCCTAATTCGGGTTCTCAAATCAAAGGAAAAGGCAAATTAAGCCTAGTTAATCCTAATTCAGGTTCCTTGGGAAAAATCCCAATGGACAAAACTATGAAAGAAGTTTTATTACTCAACAATGAGCCCAAGTTGTTCTTGAAAAATTATACCGAACTTCTTGTGATCCTCAATTCAGAGGATGAAAAATGGTTATCGGATCCCATAATTTTGGGTCAAAAATATTTTGATGAAAAGGATAATAGTCCTATCCGAGGTGGAAAACATAGATATTTCTATGAATCAATTTTAGAAGAAACTAAATCTGTAAGTTTCGAACATAACCGAAAGGGTAATACCCTTAATTCACCTATTGCTTACAGTAAAGCAATGATTCACATGGTCCTCAAATCTTCTGATTGGGGTGATCCCAATAAATTACGGGAATTACGTGGTCCATACCATAATTACAATCAAACCTATAATTATTGGGATTATATGGACGCATGGTCCTATTCTTTCTTCTACCAAAATCCTCAGAGGAAACATTCTTGGTTCCTCTATTTTGATGAAGACTTCAAAAAGGAAAATAATGAGATTCCTAATTGTAACTACAATTGGTTTTTTAAATTTGGTCCTAATTTAGATTTTTTACCACCAGAGCTAAAAGCTCTTTTTAAACCATATCTTCAATTCCATCACTTGTTCGAAGGTCGTGATCCTATTAGAGGAAAATCACTCCTCTTTTTTCTCGCGGATTATCTGATCCCATGGATTTGGGCCTGGACTTACAGTTGCCAATTCCAAGCCTCTGAAGGCCTTCATGGGCTTTGCAGACAATATCATTATAAATGGTGGGCTAAATGCCCCATTGAGAAAAAATTAGAAAATATTACTCCTGACATCCAAAAATTGGAACAATTACATGCCTCTAGGCATGCTCCATCACCAATTATTAAAGAATCTTCTACCGACAACCCTATTTCAATTATTCGGGAAAAATTAACAAAAGCCCATCCCGGTCTTTCATCCCAAGAAATCAAAATCAGAGTTATGCGAGAAATGCAGGAGCATATCCAAGCTTCTTTTGGAGATATTTCTCCTATGGATACTAACTCCAATACCAACAAAGAATTCGATTCTATTATTCCATGGTGGAACCTTAAACAAGATTTCTCCCAACATGGCTCTTCTCAGAATGATGATGACGAGGTTGACCTCAGCGAAGATTAAGGATTGCATTACTTATCAGATCCTTAGGGTCTCCTAATAAAGACACTTGATCAAAAACTATCCTGGACAATCAGCCAAAAATCACGGAAGAATCTTCCCACAATGATATCCGACAACACTTATAGGGGCCAAATGCCAGCTACACCAACAAATAATTATTGAAGTTATCACATAACAAGCCAATTATCATAACAAGCCAATTATGCCACCACGATATTCACGGGCGAATCTCACAAATGATCGACAACATCAATGCTCGCCACTATTCAATGGGAGCCACTTGCTACTATTCAACAGGGACCACATCAATTAATACTCCCAATGGGACCCACAGACAAGGTGCTCAATGGGGTCCGCCACTAGCAAGATGCCAACTGGGACCCACTTCCCACTTTCCAAATGGACCCCAATTTCCACTCACAAGGTGCTTATATAAGGAAGCATCGCGAAGAAGAACTCAAGCCTTCAACAACCGAGCAACGCTCTGAAGCAAGCCTTCTCTCCCTCTCTCTCAAGCCTTCTCTTTCCTTCTCTTCCCTTTTTCAACTTGTAATCTTTTCTTTAAGCTTTTCTTGTAACATTTCCATTATAGTTATAATTTTGGTGTGTTAGTTTCCACCTGAAACTTTATTCAGGGGGAATTATATGTGAATTACTCAAGTATTCTGTAAGTTTTCTTTTCTTTTATTTTGTAAATTTTAGTCTTTAATTTCATGTGAATAAAGTTTCGTATTTTCTTCTGTTCTTCTTCTTTTTATTTTCTGTTCTTTAATTTCTGTCTTTTAATTTTATGTTTTAAGTTTTAGTAATTTTCTGCTGAATTGTTCTTAGTTTAATTTAACTATATATTTTATATAATTTGCAACGCCTTATAGGCATTACAAATAAATGTTGCAAAGCGAAATTTTTTTTTTTTTAATAATTTGCAACGCCTAACAGGCATTACAAATACATGTTGCAAAGTACCAGGTTACCGTTATTACAAACATTTGCAACGCCTACTGGCGTTGCATTTGCAAATATTTATCAATTTAAAAACAGTTATGCAACAACAATAACCGTTGTAAAATCAAATAAATGCAATCCACTATGGGTGTTGCAATTATAGAAAAAGCAATGCCAACAAGACGTTGCAAATACAAACATAGCAATGCCAAACAACCGTTGCAAATATTTGCAACGGTATTTGTAACGTTGTAGCAAATAAATTTTGCAATACCCAACAGTGGGATTCACCAGGACCACCCCCGAGAAACACTACCACGGACACACACGATAGACCTAGAGGCATGTATAAGGTCAAACCTGACCCCGAGCTTAAAACGTTGCTCCAAGGTTTAGTCAAAAAGGTAGAAGCACTTGAGGTATTCTTAAACCCCACATCACCGGTCATGAGTGCCTCCACTCTCAAATGTAATGTTTGTCAAGACTCAACCCATATTGCCGAAGTTTTCCATCTCATTTACACTTCACCAGAAACTGAGGAAGCCTGTGCGTTCAACTACGCCGGGAAAACAAACTTCACCAAGGGCAAAGCTATGTACCTATACATAGACCGTTCAAATCTATCTTACACAAACAACAATGCTTACACGGTTCCACCAGGATCTTTCAAATCTTATGGGCAACGCAGCAATGCGCCCTATGTTTGAAACACACAATAGAAACATGGTGATGGTTCCCACTTATACGAACAATGCTCATCAGATGAGTAATTCCAGGGACCCAGTTCCAAAACATAAACCTCCCCCTCAAAAATCCTCCCTTGAGGATGTTCTTGCCCGTTTCATGCAACAAACGCAAGTGTCAATTGAGATAAACGCTCAACGTATACAATGGCTAGAACAAAAACTTGACGAAAAGGGCAGATTTCCAGGACAACCAATCCTGGATCCTAAGAGCAAAGAAGTTGCCTTGGTGACGAAAACCCTGTCTACGTAGACGAAGTCAAAACAGTCCAAACACCTAGGTCATGAAAACAGGTTGACAACCAAATAAACTACAAACCGAGTCCTAGCATTATGACTTCGGTTACCACGACACCAGTTACACCACCTAAAGGTGTGGCTAATAAGGCTAACACCTCAAGCCAAGGAAACATACCCGTGAGATTGTGGAACCTCCACAAACTTACAATCCACCCGTGCCTTACCCTCACAGACTCACAAGGTCTCTAAAGGAAGTACAAGCAGAGCAGGTACTTGACCTGTTCAAACATATAAACATAAAAATACCTTTCCTCACGGCTATCAAATAGATACCGTCCTATGCTAAGGTCTTGAAGGACTTGTGCACCGCAAAGAGGAAAACAGTTGTGCCCAAAAGCGCGTTTGTGGCGGAAGAATTCTCTGCACTCGTCCAACACAACGGTGTGGTGAAATACAAGGACCCTGGAAAACCAACCATACCCTGCAAGCTTGGTTGAAAGTTCATGGGTAAAACATTGTTAAACATGGGAGCAAGTGTCAATCTCTTGCCTCACTCCCTATACACCAGTTTAGGTTGAAACAACATGAAACCCAGAAACATGTCTTTACAACTGGCCAACATATCAGTGAAAGTACCTAGAGGAATAGTTGAGGATCTCTTAGTCAAAGCGTTCGACTTTTATTATCTCGTTAATTTTGTGGTGTTGGACATTGACCCTACTGCCGATGACTCGGTTCCCATCATCCTTGGCTGTCCGTTTTTTGCCTCCTCTAATGCTCTCATAAACTGCCGGAATGGTCCGATGGTTCTTATAACTTTTAGCTCTATGACCGTTGAAGTAAATATATTTAATCTTGGCCAACAACCCCTGATCTTTCTTTATCTGACAATGTGTGCCTTCTCGATTCTATACCTTATGAGATGGTGGATAGTTGCTACCCTGCAGATCCGGTTGTTCATTGTCTTGCCATGCATAGTGTTGACTTTAAAATCGACCAATCTATTGCCCAAACCATTACTTTTCTTGATTTTGTGCCTATCTTTGAACCTAAAGACCCCGAGGCCCTTAATTCGGTTTGTTGCATTGATTCTGAGTCCAAAGTCGAGACCATCACTCCATCTCCTATTACTCTGAATCCTCTTCCTCCTAAGTTGAAATATGCCCATCTTGATTCGGACGGTAGTCATCCTATTATCATTTCTTCATTTCTTACTACCGAACAGAAGAGTCAGCTTTTAAAAGTTATTCAGGAACATCATTCTGGTATTACCTGGTTTATCCACGATATTAAAGGCATTAGCCCTTCTGTTTGTTTTCACCGTATTCATCTTGAGGATGATACTAAAACTTCTCGTGAACCTCAGAGACGTCTCAATCCTTCTATGAAAGAAGTTGTTCGAGCCAAAATTCTTAAACTCTTAAATGTAGGTGAGATTTATCCCATTTTTGATAGTCCCTGGGTGAATCCTATTCATATGGTTCCTAAGAAGGCTGGTATGACTGTACTTACCAATGATAAGAACCAAGTGGCATGTTTGTATCGACTATAGAAAGCTTAATATAGTCACCCAAAAGGACAATTTCCTCTTCTCTTCATAGACCAGATGTTGGAACGCTTGGCTGGTCATTCCTTCTATTGTTTCTTAGACGGTTATTCCGTTTACGACCAGATTCATATCGCCCCTGAAGATCAAGAGAAGACGACTTTCACCTGTCCCTTCGGCACTTTCGCTTATGCCCGTATGCCTTTCGGTCTGTGTAATGCACCTGCTACCTTCCAGAGGTGTATGTTACACATCTTTAGTGATATGGTCAAACGATTTATGGAGGTGTTTATGGATGACTTCTCCATATGTGGTTCGTCTTTTGAAGAGTCTCTTACTCATCTTTCCTTGGTTTTTCAGCGTTGCATTAAGAAGAATTTGGTGCTTAATTGGGAAAAACGCCATTTCATGCTTAGAAGAGGAATAGTTTTGGTTCATGTAGTCTTTCCTAAGGGAATCCAGGTTGATAAATCTAAAGTAAATCTTGTTTCATCCTTGGTTATTCCTAAGTCTATTAGGGATATTCGAGCCTTTCTAGGCGACGTAGGATTCTTTCGACGCTTTATCCAAGACTTTTCAAAGAAAGCTCGCCCTTTAACCAATTTATTGCTTAAGGATGCACCTTTTTTATTTCACAAAAGATTCCAAGACTGCCTTCGAAAATCTTAAGACTGCCCTCACGACTGCACCCATCATTAGGCCACCTGATTGGAGTAAACCGTTTGAGCTGATGTGCGATGCGTCAGACTTTACTGTCGGGACTGTTTTAGGTCAACGTCTAGATTGTAAGCCCCATGACATATATTATGCTAGCAAAACTCTTAATGATGTTCAATGTCATTGCACTTTGACTGAGAAAAAGCTGTTAGCCATAGTATATGCTCTTGATAAGTTCCATTCCTACCTTTTAGGTTCCCGTATTGTCATCTTCACAGATCATGCTGCCCTTGGATTCCTATTCTCCAAGAAGGAAACAAAACAGCACCTTATTTGTTGGATTATGTTGCTTCAAGAATTTGACATTGAAATTAAAGATAAAAAAGGGACCGAAAATGTAGACTCGGCCGTCCTGAAGATTCTACTGTCATTTTTGAGAACTTTCCTAATGAGCTTATTTTTGCCATATCGAATGCTCTATGGTTCGTAGATATAGTTAATTACTTGCCTAGCAACATGTTTCCTAATCATTAGAACAAACAAGATAGATCCAAATTCCTTGCTAATGCCAAGTATTATTTCTGGGATGACCCTTATCTTTTTAAGTACTGTCCTGACTAGATTATTCGTCGTTGCATTCCCGAGTGGAGCAACAAGAGGTCCTTAAGTTCTGCCATGAGCATGCTTGTGGTGGACACTTTAGTGCCAAAAAGACAGCTGCTAAAGTATTGCAGTGTGGTTTTTATTGGCCAACTCTCTTTAAGGACGCTCACATGCATTGTACAGTCTGCACTCGTTGTCAACAACTAGGGAAAATCACTAGGCGACACATGATGCCCTTACAGCCAATTCTTCCTATAGAAGTTTTTTATGTATGGGGCATTGATTTCATGGGTTCTTTTTATGGTTGTCATGGTTTTTTGTACATTCTGGTCGTAGTAGACTATGTTTCAAAGTGGATTGAGGCCATTCCTACAAGGCACAACGACCAATAAACTGTATTAAATTTTATCAAAGAGTATTTTTTTTGTTCGATTTGGCGCTCCCCGTGCGATCATCAGTGATGGAAGGGAGCCATTTCTGCAATAAAGCTTTTCAAAAACTTGTCCAAAAGTATGGAGTGACTCACAAAGTGGCCCTTGCTTATCATCCACAAACCAATGGCCAAGCTGAGGTTTCCAATAGAGAGATTAAAAACATTTTGCAGAAAACAGTTGACCCTGACAAGGTTGATTGATCTCGTCGAGTGTGTGATGCGCTATGGGCATTTCGTACTGCTTTTAAAACTCCCACAGGCATGTCTCCCTTTCGTCTTGTATTTGGAAAACCATGTCACCTACCTGTCGAGCTTGAGAACCGAGCCTTCTGGGCAATGAAAAAACTCAAGTATAATCTCGACCAGGCAGGTAAGAGGAGAAAACTCCAGCTTTCTGAGCTTGAGGAACTTTGGAATGAAGCTTCTGATCTTTCCAAGTCCTATAAACCTAACATGAAAAAACTACATGATCGTGAGATCTTACGTAGTGATTTTCAAATTGGAGACAAAGTTTTACTTTATAACTCTCGTTTGCATTTATTTCCTGGTAAACTACAGTCTCGTTGGTCGGGTCCCTTTATTTTGTTTGCAGTAACTCCTTATGGTGTTATTGCATGTGTTAACCCTGCAAACGGTTCTGATTTTCAAGTCAATGGTCAACGTCTTAAGCATTTCCACGAATTAAGTTCCACTAAACCTTGACCTGCTGGTATCCGGGCCTTGACATGCTGATATCCGGACCCCCCTCTTGCTCTTTTGAGATGTGTGGTTGAAAGTGCCAGGACCGTTAGTCCACGAACTCTTATTGGCTGAGTATAATTGATCCAGTGCATGTTTTTTTCTTAAGCGTCACCACCAAACAGATTTGTTTCCCGCCCTGTTTGGGGATGGGGGAGTCAATTCCCATCTTCTTTAAGTCTCGAGAATCTGACTTTAAAAGATTCTTTGTTGTATCTTAGACGTCAGGATCTCGCGCATTCCACTCTAGCATTTTATCTCTCTTGTATCTTTGTCTTTTAGTAGCGTTTATCTAGGGAGTGAGTTTCTTATTTGATCTCCTGTCTGGCTGAAGACGTTAAACTTAATGCTCTTGGGATGCAGCCCTGTGTATCTTCTAAGCCCGATCGTGCTTTATTGCTTCTTTTTGTTGTCGGGTTTAGTGGCTTTTTAGCTGATAAATTTAAACTACCCTTTTGGAATCTGTGCTCAAGTTCTGTTTGGGGGTGGGTTTGCTTTTTAGCTTTCTTCAGGATTTGGCCCGAACCTTTTTTTCCGTTGCAGAAAAGAGATCCCTTACCCCCGCTTTCAAAAATGATGAATATTCAGTCCGGGAGGCTGCGGGTACTATGGATCCTCTGACTCCCAATCGGCATTGAAAAATAATTTGGCCCACCCACTCTCTGTTGTGGTTCGATTGGTTAAATAATTATTTTGGTTACAAAGTTGAATTTATTTCAATTCTTAGAATTTTAAATAATTATTGCTTGATTTTTAGAATTTATTTAACATCTTAATGGTATTTATATTCGCGTGAATATAATTTACCATTATCACGGAATTTTAAAAATCAATTTTAATATATTTTGTGTCGTTACGCACCCCAGGGTTAAAACTGTCTTTTCCACTAATTCCACTAGTTGGGGGTTACATAACGGGTTAGTGACTACCTATATATACCCTTGGGTACATATGAAAAGTCACAAGTCAAAAATCATTTCATCAGTCAAACGAAGTCAACAGGTAGTCACCCTTACCAGAACTCGAGTCGAGTTCCTTAGAGACCATTACAAACTCGACTCGAGATCACAACAGATCTTTTTCTCTTTCCTCGATTCTTCCTCATTTCTCAACCAAATTCAAATCTTTTTCTGTCGAAATCATACCTCCTAGAAGGAGATCTAGATGAGTTGTCCATGAACGCGATTACTCTCGTCTCTTCGATGATAATCACTTTGGATATGCTTTCGTGGAAAGGATTTATGCCAAAGGTTGGGATGCACTCTTGGGAGTGGATTACGAACCATTTGATGCTCAATTGGTTCGTCGATTCTACGAGTCCATGGAGTCGACCGATGATGGCATTATCGTAAATTGCGACAGAGATCATCAGCTTCCACTCTCGTCCGAGACCATTTCTGCGGTCACGGGCCTCGATCTCGATGAAGCTCCCATTCAGTAGGAGGTTGCACTGGTCACCCCCGAGATCATCGAGGCTGGTCTAGGCGATGATCGAGCAACGCACCGGTATAACAGTGACATCTCCATCGGCTTGGTGACTTACTGGCTGAATACCAATATCCTTGGGACGACCAGGATGAGCAAGCTGTTCTCGGAGGGCATCCACATCCTACGTCTTCTCCAGGAAGATCTCCACGGTTATTCGGTGCCTGTTTCAGACCATCACCAGCGCCCGTACCACTTCTGCCCCTCTTCCAAGCCTAGTGATGAGTATTTTGCGCTACAAGGATTTGCCTCTTCCTTCTGCCCTGACTTTGGACTCAGTTGTCTGTCTCGAGGTCTCAAACCCCAGTTTGTCTGCCTGTCGCCAACAGTTATGGAGTTCACACCAATGAGGAGCGGTTCCAGCTGATTTGGAGGGCTATGGGAGAGATTTTGGATGCAGTTGAGGACGTCCAACGTCGATTGGACGAAGGCCAGGGGCAGTCTCGTCATCGACGCGGTTGAGAGAGTGTCATCCATTATTGTTTTTATTTCCTTACATTTGTTTTATTTTGTTTTTAGTCCTTTGCTCTCAAATGTAATAAATTTCATTCCATGTACTTGATTATAAATATTTTATGAAATGGATGAAATTTTAATTTCCAATTTTTTTGTCATTTTCTGGAATTTTCGGTCATTTATGGGATTTATTGCAAAAATTTGGACTTGTAGAGTTATTTTAAAAATTTTCGGTCCCGGGGACCTAAGTCCAAATATATTTAAGAAAAAGGATTAGGGTTTTGTTTTCTGGAAACCCTAGAAGATATTGGCAATATTTTGAGTCCTAATGTGATTTAAACTCTTTTATTTTGCCTATAAATACCAAAATAATCAAAGGAGGTCGTCACTTTTCTAAAAAAGAATTATTTTTCTGGAATCTGCTGAATCTCGAGTCGAGTTCCTTAGAGGCTTTCCTGATCTAGAATCGAGTTCGATTCTGCCAAGGTTCTTCTGCCTTGGTTTATGTGTTGCTTTCTCGATTTTCATGCTGGTTTTTGTGTCTTCTTCCTCTTTTTTCAATGGTTGACGGCTAGAATGACTTGTGGGTACCAAGTGGTATGGATATTGTTCCTGAGATGAATTTTTCTGGTATTATGAATGGTCCTTATGGAGCCTCTTTTCGGGATGAAATTTTTAGCAAGGGTTGGGGAAGTTTTCTGTATGATTCTACTGTTGATTACTCATCTTCTATGGTAAGAGACTTCTACCTCATGTTACCTTTTGCGGATACTCTTCCCTTTGATGGTTTCTAGGTTTACATGTATGAATCTGTGTTCGTTTTTAATGTTGTTTCCATCTCTCTTATCCATGATAACCTTTTTGTCTACAGCCCTGTAATACCCTACCATGATTACCGCTTTGAGAATGAAGTTGGTTTCCTTGAAAATTACCTTGATCATTTTGAGCCTTGCACATTTTCCCTGTACCCAGCTCACTTACCTGTTGCACCCACTATCTCTCTTCCTGCTAATGCTACTACTGTTGCTTTATGGGTTATGAGAAATTTGTTGGGTTATGAAAAGTTGGGTATGTTAATGAGACTACTATACATGCGGTGTATGGTACAGTTTAGGGTTATAATGCACTTGACATCTCTTCTATGATTCTAGATGGTATCCGTAATGTGTTCATCATGGAACGAGATAAGTTGTTGTTCCCTACTCCTATTGTTAAGATTATCCTTTATAGCTATTCTGAGTGGTGGGCCAAATATACTTATTAGACCCACCTATCATCTATGGATGCAACTCATCAGTACATTAAGAGAAGCCGTCAATTCACTTGGGTTGCCGATTATGAGTATGACATTTACCCTGCTTTACACAAATATGATGAGTTTGTGAAATATGGGGAGGGTGATTGGGGTGTGATGATGGGTGCGATCATCGATTGGCGTGATGACTTGGACGGCCTCCCACGAAGTGTCGTTTGGTAACGAAGAGCTTAGGATAGGATTTTCCTTATGTTGAGTCAGTCTTTTATTTCAGCATATTTTATTTCAGTTGTGTCTTAGTATGGAATTCCTTGTAATCTCTATGTAGATGGAGATAATTTTGTTTGGCAGGAATTTATAAAGCGGTTTGAAGTTTAGTACATTCATGGCAATATCTTTCTTTCTCTCCTTCCTATGCATAGTATGAGCCTTGAGGATAAGGCAAAGTTTTTATTTTGGGGTGGGGAAGTATTACAACCTTTTTGCAAAAGATTTTCAAACTTTTTTTTCCATATTTGTATAAAAATTCTGAGCCTTTTCTTTTTTACTTAGCTTTTTTTTTTCTTTAGCCCATCATCCTTACCCAACTCCATTGAAGGAGTAATTACCCTTAGAATGTTTAGGCCCTTTTACCTACAGTTTTTGGAACATGAGGATGATTGTTTATGTGGTTACAAAGAAGAAAGGAGAAATACAAAGAAATCTCCAAACTAGTGAGCTGAACTAAATGTTGAAGATCAAAAAGTTTGAAGAATTCCTGAAAAGCCAGAATCTTCCAAAAAAATAAAATAAAAAAAAATAAAAAAAAAAAGGAAGATTCCGAAAAAATTGGCTAGGGCTTTATTGAATTTTTTTCAAAGAAGATGAAAAACAATTCTACTCAGGAGAAAAATTCCAAAAAATTCTCCAAGTGTTGTTATTACAAATCACAAGTATTGAAGGCATGAATGTTCCAAAAATATTTCACAAAAACATTTCCAATTTTTAGCCCTGTCCTAAGCCCAGTTACAACCTATTACTGTCTTTTGTACACAAAATCTAAGCTGATATGGTAGGATGTGACGAGTAAGTGAGAAGGTGTTGAGGTGAAAAACCCGACATCTCAAGCAAGGCTAATTTTTCCATTCTTTGAGACTAAGTTCGTTCGATTACACTAGTCCGTTCTTATTGATATATGTGAGATGATTGTCCATCTTCTTTCCTCACATTGAGGTAAAATGATAAACTCTTTCTCTGAGTGACTTTTATTTCTGAGTGTATGTCTGTGAGGCAGAAGTCAAAGCGACCTTTCCAATGGTGACTTAAGACATGTGGTTGTATGTGTACATGCCTGTCTTGGATGCATTTGAAACCGTTATGTTTATTTTTCATGGATTTGTAGTACGTTATCTCATATGAACGGTTTTGCAAAATACTTATCCTTATCTTCGATATACTGTATGGATGACATCCATTTCTGAGGTAAATGGTAGAACATCATGTTTTTTGGATTAGTCAATGTAGTAAGTTTGTAGGTATCTTCTCTGGAAAACCCTCAGGAAACTATAATTCCTCCACCTGGGAAGCCCTTGTGGTTTTAAAGCCTTGATGCATATGGTTAATGCAATCACCTTAGTTCTATTTCTCTTTTGAGTCCTTATTTCTTTTCTTCTCACCTTTGGTTGAGGACAAGCAAAGTGCTATTTGGGGGTATTTGATAAGTCCTCAAAAGTCTATATTTATCACCCGAATAGCACCTTCTTTGCATAACACTTAGCTTATATTATTGTGTTATATCTATTGATTAGTGTTTTCTTGTCATTTGTGTAGGTTTCATGATCCACAATGTGATTGTGTTAAAGCCCGCCAAAATCCAAGAAAAACCATTAAAAGAGTGTTATTTACATAATGAAGAAGAATTGTTATTTGCACCCATAGAGTTGTTGAGGGCACCCCGTGGACTAGTCCTATGGATTTGACCTTATGTCGAAAATGGGTGGTCCAAATCCCAGTTCAATCCAAGTTATAGTGAAGCCCACAAGTCAAAAGTTTTATTGAAACCTTTATTTAAAGCCCAATCTTAAAAAGGTTATATATGAAGATTCAAAACTCTGATTTGGGCCCATGAGCTGTCTATCTGAAGGTCTTGGTCCAAGCTTCAACTTAGGCCCAAGAGAATTAGGTTTTTATGAAGTATTGCTACTTCTAGAAGGCCTACAGCAGTAGCCACGAATTTGACGTAACTTGGAGAGCAAGTATATTTTGTGAGCAAGTAATACGCTTTGTATTCTTTATATAAAAAGAAGTAGTAGCTAGGGTTTATGCTAGTTCTTTCTCTTGTATTGAACTCAATCTTCATATTCTCAATAATAATCCATTTCTCTTTTCCATTATGATCTTGTGTTATTTATTTACTTATTCCATGGTGTCATTATCAAAGATGAGTAGGTAAGTTCCTTTTAGGGGGAATGGTTGAAGCACTCTAGATAATGCAAAAGCACCATGTTTATTCTTTATGTTCATTGTGATTCAAAGTTCTTAATGCTTGTTTATTTCTATTTGCGACATGAAGTAAGCACGATTATTTATCTGTTATTGTTATCCATGTTTATAAACTAATATTGTTAGAGTATAGGGAGACCTAGATATAATGGTTGTAATTTGAGATATGTTGAGATATGTGATGGAATAGCTGAGTGGTGACTATCATATATCAAGAATTAATCTCTTTTATTAGACCCTTTTTGTTTTCAAATTGAATAACCGAGAGGTGACGGTTTGATTATGAATTAATATGTTGAGTTTATTGAATTGAATAGTTGAGAGATGACAGTTTAATTAATAAAGCATATTCAATAGCACATATAAGAGAATCTTTTTTTAATTAAGTGGAATAGCTGAGAGGCGACTACTTGATTATTAAAGGCATTAATGATTAATTGGAATAGCTGAGTGGTGACTAATTAATTATTATAGATTGAACATGAATGAATGACATGTATGTTTGCATTGTTTAGTTTGTGGATACCAACTCTTCCCCCAATTCATCATAAGATCTTCTTTACATCTCTATTAGGGGTGTTATGTGAGCTGAGCAGCTCGAGCTCGGCTCGTGTTCGTCTCGATTAAAGCTCGGCTCGGGCTCGCTCATCTTGTAAAACGAGCCGAGCTTGAACAGATTTAAGGCTCGTCTCGAGCTCGAGCCGAGCCCGAGCTTTATTCGAGCCGAGCCGAGCCGAGTAGCTCGAGTTAAATAATGTAAATTACCAGCCTACCCCCACTAATATATCTTATTCTTATCCTACCCTAGTATATATCAACAATTCAACATAACAGCTTCTCCTTCTTCTGGTTCTGGAAACCTAGCCGCCGCCCGCCCGTCTCCTTCTTCTTCTCTAATCTCTACGACTCTAAGCCCGTCTCCTTCTTCTTCTCCAATTCAACATAACATATAAGCCCGTCTCCTATTAGAAGCTGTGAGATCTCATATTACAACAACAGGTAGAACTCATGTTAAGTATTATCAAGGAGGTTCATCTGAAATGTTTGGATCAACACCACCACCACAATCTGAATTAACTCCTTTTCATCCAAGATCTCCAATTCTCCATATGCTGTTTCTAAATGTGCTGCACATTGGTATACTGTTAATTATAGAGAAGCTTATGGATTATATGCTTGTAATGGGATTTTATTTAATCATGAATCTCCTCGTCGTGGTGAGAATTTTGTTACTAGGAAAATTACTAGAGCTGTTGGAAGGATTAAGGTTGGATTACAGAGTAAGTTGTTTTTGGGTAATTTGACTGCTTCTAGAGATTGGGGTTTTGCTGGTGATTATGTTGAAGCAATGTGGTTGATGTTACAACAAGATAAGCCTGATGATTATGTTGTTGCCACTGAGGAATCACATTTTTATTATTTGCTTCTTTTGTGAAATGGGGCCAGTTCTGTGTAGAATTGAAGCAAAAGTAGAGATTTTTTATGAAATTTCTGATTTTTTTTTTTGTAATTTTGTTCTGTTATTTGACCTCAAAGCTGAAAGTTATTTATTTTATTTTTTTTCTTTGATTCGAGCTAAACGAGCTTGGAGGGCTCGAGCTCGGCTCGAGCTAAACGAGCCTAACGAGCTCGAGCTCGAGCTTGATAAATAGCTCGCGTGCCGAGCTTGAACATAAAACCAGGCTCGATTCAGAAATTGGGCTCGGCTCGAGCTCGGCTCGAGCTCGGCTCGTATTAAAACGAGCCGAGTATGAGCATTCAAAGCTCGGCTCGCTCGGCTCGAATAACACCCCTAATCTCTATCCATCTTCTTAATTTATTTAAGTATTAGTTTATTTATTTATTGCATGTAGGAAGTAAAATCTATCTCAATATTGTTAATTGGTTCATGTGGTGTTCTTAAGTTATTGTAATCTATTGTGTTTGAGCTAAGAATTCCTCCTTCGAGGTGGGTACGACCATTACTTGTTACTTGTCTACATTCCTAATCAATATTTACAGGCACAAGAAAGAAAATCAATACAAATCTATCTTTTATTAAAATGATACACAAAATTCCTTTATCACTGTGCACGTCATCCATCTCAGCAAAAAAGTCTCATGTTGTTGTTGTTAAGAGAATTATAAAATATGTGAGTGTGATTCTTAATTTTGGCCTGTAGTACTCCTTTTAGTCTTCTTCTGATATTGATCCATATTGTGAGATAGGTGGGTACACTGATGTTGATTGGGTTGGTTGTGTTGAGGATCGTAAGAGAACAAGTGGAGGTTGTTTCTATCTTGGTAATTGTTTGGAAGCCTGGCACCGCAAGAAACAAACATGCATTTCTCTATCTACTGGTGAGGTAGAGTATGTTGCAACTGGCAGTGGTTGCACTCAGATGCTTTGGATTAAGTACATGCTTGTAGATTACGATACCCCTCAACGAACCATGGCTTTATATTCGATAATACCAGTGCCATAGACATTTCTAAGAATCTTGTTCAACACTCCCGAACTAAACATATAGATATTAAACATCATTTTATTAGGAAGTTGGTTGAGGCCAAGTAGAGCATATTACAATCACTCACCAAAAGGATGTCATCTTGACTAATCCTTTAGACACCTCAAATGTTTTACTTTCTTAGAGCCTCTTTAGGTTTTCTGACCTACTCTTTAGAGAGTAACTAGGGTTCATAAGTACTTTTGTACTTTGTGGACCCATTTGGATGAACTATGTGGCGTCTGATCCCTTGTACCCCTTTGCGTATTCTTATTTAGGGTACGTAGGAAGTTACTTGTTTTGACAAGTAGTTGGATGACAAAATATAGGATATATATTATGTGTATTCCTACAAATTATGTGCTTCACACCTATCTTAGGTGTTTTAGGTGACAGTGATCTCGTGTGCTAAAAATAGAATGATGGTCTCAATACGTGTGTGTATGATTACTTGTTGGTATTATATCTCAATCATATCTTTAGCATGATGGTTTGATTATTTATATTGATTATGTGATGTTCACCACTTTATGAGCTTACTAGTATGGAAAATGTGAGTGAAAATCTAAGGGATGTGATCGATGTGCCTTAGACACGAATGACAACCATGTATAATTGTGGTTGACATAGTCTGGACATGAATGGAGGTCATACTTAAGTCCCCATATGATTGTCACATTGTCACACCCCGATTTTTTATAAATGAATATTCACCAAATAAATAGCTAATATTCATATATTAAAAACCAAAGTGTGAGCAGGTCGGCCCCACATGAGACCCAGATAGGCAAAAACATTCAAAACAATAGACTACAAGAATCAATAATAAAACTTCAATCATATTAATTACCTCACTTCCAAAGTTCAACTCTAGCTCAAGTCTCATTATCTCTAATCCAGTGCTTCTCCTCTACGCCCGACTGAGACGTACCCCAAGTTGCAAAAGAAACAACGAGGGTCAACATTTCGAATATGCTGGTGTGAGTGTCTCTCATGAAAGGAGAGATTACAAAAACTATCAATGGTCCACAGTTAAAACAACTAACTACACATGCATTACAATTAATATAATTTAAAGCAACTTACCACTTGCGAGTGTAACTTTGGTAGGTCAAACCCTACAGTAAAAATTAATATGACCTACCACCTGCAACGGAGATTAATTGAAGTAATAATAAGCAATGAAATAAAACCAACAAAAATATCAACAATCAATGAACAATTATCAACCATTAACTTTCATACAACCACTAAGCAGACAACCATCCTCGAGAAGACAAACAAACTATCACACAGTTGTAACTGTTAGCACCACTTCAGGTGATTGTATTTTGATGTCACGCTCTATTTGTTCATTAATTATTAATAGTTTTTAGTTAATTTAATTTGCACCCTAGCCACACACACAATTGACATGTCTACAACACTACTATGCCTCCCCGTGTATAAGCCCACGACCACTTCCGATCACACAGAAAGGAAAGGTGAAACTTATACACCCGCACGCAAATAACAATGGCACCGAGCGAAAAGTGCATCGGCTCGCACAGTACCCATAATAAAGAAATTCATTGGGCTCACACAGTACCCAAAATAATCATGTCACATAGACAATTCTACAATCAATTCGTATCACAGTGATACTCAACTTAAAACTAAATCCAGATCCAAACAAGAATTGTGTTGCAACTACGGAATTTATCATTAGACGTTTGTTTCGTTTTGTTAGCACACAACAGTTAGGTTAACATTTGATCTCTTCAACACACAACCATTAATTGAACTCAGCACACAACTATTAATTAATATCATTTCGCCCACACACAGTAGGCAAAAACCAATCAATAAACAAAGTATCCAAACAAACACTATAATAACCAGTTATCCACATATATCATTATCGTCACATTCACGCTGCACAAGTCTCAAATAATTATCCAAACATTCCGAACCACGACATAATTCCGTAAGAGCATTCCCAATGGTAAAAGGGTTTTAGGGGTGCCACATAGGAGAGAGAGGGGAGGTTTTAACATATAGTTAATGTTAAAAGTGATTTCTACTTTTAGACTTGCCAATAGTTGATTTTAAAATAAGTTTTAAAAACTTAAGTTTCACTTTTCCCAAAACCATTGGGTATAAAATATGATAAAATTTAACTTTAAATTAATTAAGTGATCCTACATGACACTTTTAAGTCCTTGGCAAATTTGCCAAGGAGTTAAAAGTGTTTGACTTGAAAATTGTGTTAAAAGTTACCATTGGCAAGAGTTTTTAGCTAAAAGTTTCTAAAAGGGATTTAAAACCTACCATTGGGAATGCTCTAAGTATCATTATTGTCGTAACATTTAAATGTGCATGATATCCCACATTTAATCCCACAACGTAATTGAAAGGAATCTAACAATCATAAATGAGATGATATCATGACCATTATATCAAGCCAAATTGCATATAACTAAATTTCCAAACCAGTAGTCATGCCATGCAATCAACAAAGGTCATAAACATTTGTTCCAATACCCCAATAACCTTAATCCCATTTGCATGTCATTTAACACATGCATACCAATTTATTCTTGTTGCCCTCAAAAACATGTTACATGTGGTACTAAACACCATGAAAATATCATCAGACCATACCATTAATTCAAATATTAATAGGATATAAACATAAATTAATTGACAACTAAATATTTATATCATGTTTTAGAATCCAAGAAACCAACAGTACACAACCCATGAAACATAAATGAGATTTCCACTCACCTTAAACCAAAGCACAGATCTCGAGGCCAATAATTCTTCACTTCATTCTTTCTCTGTTTGTCCATTTATCATTCTCCCTTTTACTCTTTCAAACACATTTTTCTTTCTTGGTTTCTGTGCACCCATAAGTTCTCTCTCTTTCTTCTGCTACTTCTTTCTTTCACATCTCTTTCTCCCTCTGGCGGCTGTGTTGAAGTGTGAGAACAATAAAATCATCTAAGTATTTTTTTGTTTTATTTGCAATATATAAACCAAATTCACTAATTGGGCTCCCATTGCGCATAAATGGCACATTAACAAACAATAATAGCTCAATAATTATCCACATTATTAATCCCATTATTTTTCACATAGAAGCATGGCCCTTCACGCGGCTTAAGTTTTTATGGAATTGACACATCATCATGCTGATATCACCCAACCTATTAAATATTACACGACAATTACCCAATATACTGTATCCATTTAAATCTCCAAAATATCCATAGGGTACCCACTCAAGAAAACATATATCAACATTTTCCAAATTCGTTCAATAATAATAAATCCATTAAACACAATTTTTAAATAGGTTGAAAAATCCGGGTTGTTACACACATCTTCCTAACTAGTGAACTCATTTTGGTTGGTTTTGGATAGGGATCGGAAGGAACAGATAAGAAATGCCACATTCGAAAAAAATAAATCGGAATCAAAAAATTTCTTCCAATTCCATTCCAATTTTTTTTTGGAACAACAAAATTTATTACAAATTCAGAATATCGGAAATATTTGGAATATCAGAAAAAATCGAAAAAAATAATAATTCGGATCAATCGGGTATCCAACATAAAACATTTCGAAATTCCAACTTAAAAAGATATCGGAATTAATGGGAATTCAAAATCGAAAATAGTGGATGTGATCCGTCTTGAAAACTTTGAAATTCTACACTCTTTATACTGAGTTGAGATACTATATTTACTTATTGAGGTGTTTTTGTCTAACATAATAACATACCACCCCAACGATGGATCAAAGTTCTAGAGTATAACACTTTATAAAATATAATTATACTGTAAAATTTATATAATATAATATAATATAATTTCATGAACAAGAATGGAATTAATCTGACTAATAAGCATGGAGCTTCAATCGGAATTATAAACTAACCAATAATTTACTATTACATTAATTTTTGTTGAACCATACATTGATATTTGATTACATTAAGATTTGAGACTAACTATAATTTGTTGTTGAGTCCTCATGTGATTTTGGTATATCATTTTTATGTCTATATGTACGTATATTTTTTAAAATGAGAATAATTTAAATCTCATTAAATTATCAAAAATTTCAGAATATTTATCAGAAATCAGATTAGATTAAGAATTGAAAAAATTGGATCAGATCGGATTCAAAAGAGTAGTTCCAATTTCATTCCATCTTTCTTCAGAAAAATTGGAACTCAGAAATTCGAAAATCAAAACTGTAATAATAATCCATTCTAAATCGGATTGAAAATCGAAAAAATTGAAAAATCGGCAGAAATTTACACCCATAGTTTTGGATATCTTGGGATACACATGTCATATATGCTTTGTGTCCTTAGTTTGCATGTTTTAGTTCTAAATGTTGTTCATGCTTCTCACACTATAGCACTTGATATTGTCATATTTGCTTGTTTGTGCATTTGGATTTTAGATCATGTGCATTTGCTTAAAACCTAGCTGAGACCTAAAGGTATCTCTATGAGTCATCTATGTTTTTCCTCACTTCGAGAATAATTCCCAAAAGTTTCAAATGATATATCTAAGTGAATTTGAAGGATCGAACACCAGAATTGACATGGTTAGGATTTGAGGTACCCAGTTGTTTGATCTAGGAAATCAGAGCTTTCTAGGCGCTTGAAGAACTGACAAGACATGTCGCCTGAATAGCTTGTCAGTGTAAATTGTAAATAAACCTAATCTGAGACGCCTGAAGGATACATAGACTAACAATATGAGGCGCTTGACCGACACTGAGCACACGTGATAAAGAAGTGGGGTCCACCCTTTTGATCAAAAGACAAACTTGCATAGTTCTGAAACTTTATCTTATATTTTGACCACACCTTACCTCTCTCTTGCTTTCAAGAACTCACAAACAACAAGAATTTTTTTTTCTCCTTTAACTCTTGAAAATGGCTTCTTGGAGTCTAACAAAACAAACACTATGGGAAATGCCGAAGTTCTTTATAAAGAGAAAATTAATCTTCCATCCATGGTGTATGAACCATGGGTGATTGTGGAGGATTTGGAAGCTTATGGAGTTGAGGAACTTTTAAGTTCAAGTGGGCTAGATGGGTTCAATTCCTTACTTATCTATACTAATATTTTCATCGTTTAACAATTATATGCCAAAATATATGATGTGATCACTTACTCCCACTCGTTCTCCACCGTTTTGGATGGAGTCCCTTTTGTGGTAATTCCTCATCTTACCGCTTGAACTTTAGGGATTGGTAGACCACCACTAGATCATAGGGTAAGCCATCATTTTCGGCTTACCTAATCAAACCAAGACTCTCTTTCTTTGTATGGGTCCCATCACCTTTGTGGCTCACGATTTTTCTTTGACCAAGATGTCAAATGTTGTTCATTTCACTCTCATGAGCGCATTATTAACCGCATCTTAGCGGGGACTCTTTTCGGGAAAATCGGAAACCTTTCGGATGTTTCCCCTCTCCAAGTCTTCTATATTTGGAAGGTAACGAAAGGATATCCCTTTGACATTCAATAATCATTTGGTCTCGAATGGTTCTTGCCAAAGATGAATCAATTTCACAAAGTCTTCCTTTAAGGGAGCTTGATTTGTGCTTTGGCACCTTCTCATGTGTTCGTTGAAAACTTGAACTATGTTAAAGCACCCTCTCCCATTTATCGATCTACACTTGCCTCCATGAATATCACTGTGGGGCCACGAGTTCTTTACTTTCAAGAGAAGGTGAAAGCAAGATTGACTCATCTTGAAGAAGTTGTTGAGGAGTATGAGAAGAAGATGGATGAAGTCATAAGAGAATTCAGTTTGGAAGAAAAATATGCCGATGAAGAAGCTAAAAACAACGACTAATGAGGAGGGCATAGGTGATGGTTAGACTTATCTTGTAAGGTCGATGATGATAGACATAGTCTCAACTATGTACTTAAGCGTTTGGGTTCATGCATTTGGTTCTGATCTTGTTTTTATTGTTCTTTAAAACTACGTTTGTGTTATTGTGCTTCAATGCACATGATGGTACTCGTATGCATTTGGATATTGTTTATCAATATGAATGCTTTGGTTATATTGTTTATTCCAAGATGTGTGAATTTTTGAATCATTTCTATACTTGGTTGAATATCTTGGATGAATGATTCATTCTTCAACCTCAGTCTGACAAGGTTCCTGATAAGTCCTCAAAAGTGTATATTTATCCCCCGAATAACACCTTGTTTGTTTAGCACTTAGCTTATATTATTGTGTTATATCTATTGATTAGTGTTTTCTTATCTATTGTGTAGGTTTCATGAGCCGAAATGCGAATATTATGTTAAAGCCCGCCAAAAGTCAAGAAAAGCAAGCAAAAATGTATTATTTGCACAAGAGGAAGAGAATTGATATTTGCACCCACATATCTATTGAGGGTACCCCACGGTCAGTCCAGATGACTTGATTTTATGTCAAAGTGGGGCGGTCCAATTCTCAGCCCAAACCGGGTCCTATTGGAGCCCACAAGTCAGAATTTTTATTTTAGGTCTTGTTTTAAGTCCAAACTTAAAAAGGCTCTACAAGATGATGCAGAAGTCTCGTTTGGGCCCATGAGCTATCAAACTGAAGGTCTTGGTCCAACCTACAACTTAAGCCCAAGAGAATTAGGTTTTGCTAATTATCTAATGCCTCTAGAAAACCAACAGCAGCAGCCACGAATTTGACCTAATTTGGAAGTTTTTGCATGCAAGTATTCTACTTTGTAATGTCTATATAAGAGAAGTAATAGTTAAGGTTTAGGTAGCTTTTTATTAATTGAAGATTGAAGAGAAAAGTTCATCTTCTTCTTCTTCTTTTGTATCAAACTCATTATTCAATATCAATTCTATTATTTTCCCTTTATGATGTCTTGTAATTTATTTATCTATTCCATGGTGTCATCGTCAAGGATGAGTAGCTAAATCTCCATAGGGGGATGGTGGAAGCTCTCTAGATGATGCAAAAACACCATGTTTGTTCTTATTGTTCATTGTGATTCAAAGTTCTTAATGTTTATTTGCTTCTAATTCGCGATATGAAGTAAGTATGATTATTTGCATGTTATTGTTATCCATGATGTTAAAATACTATTGTTAGGGTTTAGGGAGACCTAGCTTTAATAGTTGTGTTTATATTTATTGTAGATGTGTAGTGAAATAGCTGAGAGGTGATTATTACATATTTGCAGTAGATATCTTTTATTGGAAACTTTTTGTAATTAAATCAAATAGCTAAGAGGTGATAGTTTAGTTATGAATCAATATGTTAAGTTAATTAAATTGAATAGCTGAGAGGTGACGGCTTAATTAATAAGAAATATTCAATAGCATGCATAAGAGAATCCCGTTTAATTGAGTGGAATAGCTTAGAGGTGACTACTTGATTGTTATAGGTATTAATGATTAGTTGGAATAACCGAGAGGTGACTAATTAATTATTATAGATTGAACATGAAGTAACTACATGTTATGTTTGCAAGATTTAGTTTGTGGATACCAACTCTTCCCTAGGGGTGCAATTCGAGCCGCTCGAGCCGAGCTAAGGTATGCTCGAACTCGGCTCGTTACTAACCGAGTCGAGCTCGACCCGAGCTCAAAATTAAGATCGAGCTGAACTATGAGCTCGAGCTCGGCTCGCGAGCCAACAGTAAAACTCGAGCTCGGCTCGTTTCGGCTCGCTGGCTCGTTTCGGCTCGTTGGCTCATTTGGCTCGTTTGGAGACACGTTACCTATTCCATCAGATGAAGTAACAGTAGCAATAACACCAACTCTTCCTCCATCTCCATTACCATTAGCACCACCAGTGTTGTCTGTTGTTGTTGCGGCGGCGCCACCGTCATAGTGACGACGTTTATGCCCACCTAAAGCTTGTCCAGAAGGAAAAGATTTGTGACAAATTGTGAAAAACTACAAATAGTGCTAATATAACAATAGAATGTTTAAACAAACAATCAAACAATACGCAGAAAGTAAATAACACACAGAAATTTTTAACGTGGTAAAACCCGAAAAAGGTTTTCCACGGTTGTCCTTGCGACAACAAATAATCCACTAGATGAAAAGAGATGTACAAACCTACCAACTACCTGCACTCACTGCGAGTTGATACTCCTGGTTATCTCTAACACCTTGACTTCACCAGAGCACCTTGATGTACGCACAAGACACTCGACTTCTTGATGAACACACAAGAAGACTCGAAGCCGAATTCACAATGAAACTTGGAAGTTCACAAAGTTCTGAATTGAGAGAATGGGGAAGGAAGGGAATTGAGTTCAATGACCACAAACACTTTCAACACCAAAACCTAAACCAAAACTCAAGAACAAGAAGAACAATGGACGGCCAATGAACTGGCTTGTTCTTTGGAAGAGAAACCCTATTTATACTTAGGGTTGGAAACCAAGGAAAATGGGCCGAAATAGTGAAAACCCACATTGGACGTAAGTACGTCGATATGACGTTCGTACGTCTCCATACAAAAATAAGCCTGCTGTCTATTTGGACGTACGAACGTCCTGTAAAGGTACGTACGTCCAGAACACAAACTTCCCTGCTGACTATCCATACGTACGTACGTCTTTACATGGTACGTACGTTTACCACGGTGAAAGTTCTACTACTACCTGAACGTACGTACGTCCTAACAAGGTACGTACGTCCTGAACCAAAAACCATACTTGACACACGACGCGAAGACAAGGACACGGGACGACGCGCGTACAACAAGGTTTTCTTAACAATGAACTCAAGGTGAAATAACCAAGGACGACCAATGTCACAAAATTGATGTCAAACCACTTCGTGCCGGTTTCAATCTCCCCCTTTGACATTGATTTTGTGACAAAAACATATGATTCTAATAGCACTTATAAAACGTGCTTACAAACCCAAACCATGGCATTTATAAAACATGCCTACAAAATCACTCAAGGTAGAACACATACCAAGTCACCAATTCTTGTTATCCAGCTTGAGCAAGACGCTTTAACCATCAGAGACCGAACGGAAGCAACTAAGAATTTCCGAAGCAATCAAGGAATCAACAGAAGTTCCTTCGAGCAACTCCCCCATACTTCATGAGCTCCAAAATTTTGACACTCGAGCTCCCCCATAACTGTATAACGCCTAAAACATCAACACGTTCACTCCCCCCCATACATGTAGCATACCTGAAACATGACCCAAGAATGCCCTAACAACAAAGAGACGATTGTTAGGAATTAGTCATAAATCTCCCCCTTTTTGTCACAACAAGTGAACAAAATAACCAAACAACAAGAGAAACGATAAATAACAATAATAAACAAATAACCAAGAAAAGAAATCAATACCAAACAATGAAGACAAAACAGAGAAAAAGATAAACCTATCCCAACTGGTAAAGGTTCATGAAATCAACTAATAACCAAACATAGGAATCCATAGTCATAAGAAACAATAAAGACAGAAGATAAAGATGAAGTTAACGAATTCGAAAAACGCGCTCCCAATGACCCAGAGCCGGAAGATCTCTTCCACCGAGTTATCACATGAACATAAAGCTTAAGACAGGACATAAAGCTTTCGCACGAGCCGAAGGTCTATTCCACCGAGCTAGCACGTGATCATCATCACTCGTACAAAATAACTCCTCAATTCTGCTGTCCAAGCCACAATCTGTAAGAGGATCAGCAAGTCCTGGAACCTTCGGGTATCCAACCAACTCCAAGATGTGATTTTGAAGATGTCCCGGTAGTCTCTCCCAATGATTGACATGAACCATGCATGAATTAAGGAAAGGTCGATGAATTTAGTCATACCCATGGGGGACACGACATAAACGACAAACCTTTGCATTGTTTCGGTACTCCATCATCATAAACGACACATAACCAACAGCCGGAACAAAAACCCCATGAAGTTCATATTCTGCAATGGAATAATTCTGAAGAACAAAGAGAGAACTAGAAAGAGGTAAGAAGACACAATAGGAGTAAGAGAATAGAAGACTCCCATATATATAGAAAACAAAAACAAATAAACCTAACTTGGGCCCGATTAGGGAGGTCCATTACCTAATTAGCAGAAACTTACTGCAAAACAGAAAAGAACTAGAACTAATATTAAAATAACAATATCCAATAACATGCCCAACATCTAATAAAAGAAATACAGAGAATAAACCAGAACAAGAACAACTATGGAAGAACAGCAACAATCGAAGAGAAGAAGAACACGAATAAGGTCGACAAAAACCAAAGTAGAGAGAAAGGAAAGGGAAGAGCAAGAAAAATCCCTTATGTTCGTGCGAGAGGGAAGAAGAGGGCACGCTTTGAATGTAACAGATGGGCCAAAACCTGTTATACATATAAGCTTAAAAGGTATATATGGGTCGAGTCTGTAACAGGAACGTACGTACGTTCTATTGACGTTCGTACGTCGGGACCCAAAAAAAACATCTGTCAGACTACACGTTCGTACGTTCTAGAGACGTTCGTACGTTAGAAAAAGTTCTGACCAACTCAACATACGAACGTCATAACAACGTTCGTACTCCCCTTTTTTTTTTTTTTTTTTTTTTTTTTAACTAAAACAATGAGGAACCACCCTAACAGCCAGAAAACAAACCGAATAACACCCCAAAACAAATATTGAGAGACATCACAAGGAAACCATTTCTACTTATTGTAAGGATTCCAATTATAGCAGAATACAATTTAAACAAACCTCAACCACAAGGAAATGCAAAATGGAAGAACTACATCATATACCAAGCCATGGTAGTTACTAGAATAATACAAACATGCAGAAGAACCTGATGGACCTATACCAACCCCCGGAAACAGCCTAAAACATGATCATTGAATATAATGAAAGTCACTTGCAACAAGACCAATGTGAAAGTGAACCGTATCACAACAAAACCAAGGAAACACAAAACTTTGTTCTTCTTCTTGTCTTTCAACTAGACAAATGTGAAAGTCACTTGTCATCATTCATTTTTTTTTTTTTTTTTTTATTTATAAAACCATTTGAGACAAATGCCATTCCCGTGTGAGAGTATATAATATCTCCATCTTTTACCAGAACACGAGGGTAGGGTGTAGCCTACATCTTTTCGGCAAAAACACACTCAAGAAGTGCAATACCATGATAACGTGCAACACAAGAACTAACATCTCCTGAGTGCATCCGTTAGAGCATGACCCTCACAGCCCCAACGGGTTCTTAGCCAAATGAGTATGCTCTCAAGACATTCAAATGGCTGGGGATTTTGTGAGTCATTGACCACTTACAAGAGGTAAATAAATATAAAAGAAGACGATGATCATGAAAGGAAACCATAGAAGACTGGAGATATACAGGTATGCAAAACGACACTCCAACTACATGTAAATGCATCATGGAAGAAACTACCAAGACGAAGAGAGTATGATGTAACCCTACAACTATGCATGACACAAAAACAGTTGAGGACGCCAAACTAGAAACATCTGTAAAATGGAATCCACACAATAAAGAAAGTAATATGTCCTCAATACCAACAACAAGAAGCTCATGACTATTGAGCGATCCATCCTCAGAAAAATTACCTTTGCCCTCAACTGATTAAGAAGGAACCAACACACCCAACCATAGGGACAAGAACAGACATAACCAGTGATATAAGAACAGAGAGAAAAAGAAAGTACCAAAACAATTAGGGAAGAGATACAACCCCAATAGACTTATACAAGGAATGGAAGCGGGCTGCATCAAGAGGTTTTGTAAGAATATCCGCTAGCTGATGTTCAGTAGGAATGAACTCCATTGCTATATCACCCTTTTCGACCGCCTCACGAAGGAAATGGTGACGAATGTCGATATGCTTTGTGCGTGAGTGTTGAACAGGATTTTTGGAGATGCTAATGGTACAGGTGTTATCACAGAACAAGTCCATCGCCTGCTGTTGAATGCCATAGTCCCGAAGCATCTGACGCATCCACAGAAGTTGTGTACATGCACTAGCTGCAGCTATATACTCAGCCTCACACGAGGAAATGGATACAGATGATTGTTTCTTGCTATGCCAGGAAACAAGATTATTCCCAACATAGAAACAGCCACCACTGGTACTATGACGACCATCAAGATTACCACCCCAATCAGCATCACAATAACCTGCCACAACACTATTTGTATCTCTGGTGAACCATAAACCGTAGTCAAGTGTGCTAGCAACATACCGAATAATACGCTTAACAGCAGTGAGATGAGATTCCTTAGGGTTAGCCTGAAATCTTGCACATACCCCAACACTATAAGAAATATCTGGACGACTAGCAGTGAGATACAAGAGACTATCAATCATACTCCGATATTCGCGAATATCAACAGACTTACCCATAACATCCTTACCAAGACGTACCCTCTCACCCATGGGAGTATCTTGACCACTTGAAGTGCCGAAACCGAACTTTTTAACCAGTTCTTTGGCATACTTTGTTTGAGAGATGAAAGCTCCATGATCAAACTGCTTTACCTGCAAGCCAAGAAAGAAATTTAGTTCTCCCATTAAGCTCATTTCAAATTCAGAACTCATTAACCGAGAAAAAGATTCAGAAAGACTTGGGCACGTCGATCCAAACACTATATCATCCACATAGACTTGGGCGAGAAGAACATCATTATTCTTTCTCAGTATAAACAGAGTCCGATCAACACTGCCACGAACAAATCCTTTCCCTAGTAAGAAGGAAGTCAGACGTTCATACCAAGCTCGAGGAGCCTGTTTTAACCCATACAGTGCGTTTTGCAATTTGAAGACATGATTCAGAAAGGTGTGATCCACAAACCCCTTAGGTTGTTCAACATAGACCTCCTCATTGAGAATACCATTGAGAAACGCACTTTTGACATCCATTTGGTACAACTTGAAATTCAAGTGGCATGCCATAGCAAGAAGAAGCCTGACAGATTCCAACCTAGCCACAGGAGCAAAAGTCTCTCCGTAGTCAATACCTTCAATCTGACTATAGCCCTGAGCTACAAGCCTTGCCTTGTTGCGCACAATCTGTCCAAACTCATCCAATTTGTTTTTAAAGATCCACTTGGTGCCAACCACATTAGTGTGAGTAGGTCTAGGAACTAACGTCCAGACATCACTACGCTTAAACTGACCGAGTTCTTCCTGCATAGCAACTAGCCAATCATCATCAGTAAGAGCATCAGTAACATTTTTAGGTTCAAGAGAAGAGAGATAACAAACATAGTGAACACAATTTGTCTCCTTGGCCCTCCGACGAGTCAGACGTTGATCATTAATATCCCTAAGGAGTGATGTTGTTTGACACGAGGTGATGCTTGATTAAACACCCCTTCAGGTTCAGCAGGGACAGTGGAGAGATCTGGAGACACATCAATCACCCCTGGTGATGGAACTACATCATCCGGTGTGGGCACAGCACTGGTCCTACCAGGCAAGTCCTCTGCAGCAACAGAAGGTTTAGTACCATCATCGCCATTATCAGGTGATGATAACGACATGGGAGACATGTCAACCGAGTCTGACACGGGTGAGAGAACTGTGACATCCTGTGTACCAGTGGAAACAGAAGAGTCAGATGTAATAGTGTCATCAACAACAACATTAAAGGATTCCATGACCTTGCGAGTGGTGTAGTTAAATACTCGAAAGGCCCTACTATTAGAGGAATAACCAAGTAAAAGAGCAACATCACCTCGACTATCAAACTTGGACAGACTTTGTCTGTCCTTGCACACATAGCAAACACTGCTAAAAACTCGCATATATTTGAGATTCGGCTTCTTACCATACCATAGCTCATAAGCAGTTTGTGTAGTACCAGATCTCAGATATACACGGTTCATTATGTAACAAGCAGTATGAACCGCTTCCGCCCAGAACTTGGTAGGAACATCCTTTGCATGCAACATAGCACGAGCCATCTCCTGAATAACACGGTTTTTCCTTTCAGCGACTCCGTTTTGTTGCGGAGTGTATGGGGCCGAAAATTCTTGCCACGTACCATTTGCAATGCAATACTCAATCACACCTGTGTCTGTGAACTCACCGCCTCTGTCGCTTCTGACATGTTTAATTTGAGTATCTTTCTCATTCTGAATACGAAGACATATCCCCTGAAACTCAAGAAACGCATCAGATTTTTCACGCAAGAATGATACCCAGGTAAAGCGAGTGTAATCATCAACCATAACCAAGATGTATCGTTTGCCTCCTAAGCTAGGAGTACGAGTAGGACCCATCAGATCCATGTGTATGAGTTCTAAAGGAGAGGATGTGGTTATGGACTTTTTCTTGGAATGTGGACTGCGTATCTGTTTACCTAGTCGACACCCACCACACACAGTGTCACGATTTCTTCCAAGTCTAGGAACTCCATTGATATATTCATTCCGAGTTAGATTGTCCAGGTGTTCAAAGTTGACATGACCTAGTCGTTGATGCCACAACAGACCCTCATTTAGTTTGCTAGGTAAGCAGTTTATGCCAGATGCAACAGGCTGAATGGCATAGCAATTATCCAATGTTCGTTTACCTGTCATGATACACTTACCCGAACTATCAAGCACGGTACATATATTTTTAGCAAAATTAACAGTATGGTCAGTATCACACAGTTGGCTAATACTGATCAAATTAACACGCAATCCATCAACTAACAAACAAACATCATTCGAAGATAAACCAATACCAGCAACAAATCCCTTACCAATCACAGGAGAGCGCTTACCATTACCAAAAGTAACACTTCCACCATCTATAGCAGTAACGGAGGAGAATAAGACATATGTTTCGAAGCACCACTATCAAGTAACCACTCACTATCCGAGCTTGAGACATGAAGGGCAGTAATCGCCACATTTGAAACATTTCCTGCAAAGTTACAAGAAGAAGAATAAGAGGCATATGGATAAGATGGATAAAAATACGACGGCTTTGAAAACAGCTTCCATGGTTGTGGAACATGAGCAGCCACAACACACTGCGAGGCCCAATGTCCAAACTGTCCGCATAGTGAGCAAGGCATTTGACGTTTTCTTCCCTGAAGCGGAGCACGCCTAAACGGTTTCCATTTACGCCGGATGCCAACCGTGTCCACAGAGTGACGAATGTCGGACTTTTTGGTAGGAGGATGGGGCAACAGTGGAGGTAGTTCAGAAGATGACAACCCATTGCAATTTTTGAACGACTGAAAACGAATCAGTTCCTTTTTTACCTTGTCTAGTTCAGTGGACAAAATATTACACCGGGCTTCCCATTCGACCTTGTCGTGCTCAAGGGCAGCAAGATTACCCAATAAGGCCACCTTATCAACCTGCCAAGACTCAGGTTCCCTATCCAGGATTGACATAGATGAGGAACTAGAAGAGAGTAAGTCAAGTCTATCCTGAAGAATACTATTTTGTGCCTCCAACCTTAGACATTCCTTTCTGGATAACCGGTATAGGGTAGCCCAATCATTATTGTTAACCAGAATCAAATCCCTGTCACAGTCACTAGAGCATTCTTTACTAGCAGTTGATTGTTCATCAGACAATCGAGCAACAACCGAGACATGTGTCTTACCAGAGTAACTCATAGCACTATTGATCGTTAGCGTGAGCCTTTACGCTCCTTAACCAGCCCCCAGCGACTGATACCAATTGAAAAACTACAAATAGTGCTAATATAACAATTGAATGTTTAAACAAACAATCAAACAATACACAGAAAGTAAATAACACACAGAAATTTTTAACGTGGTAAAACCCGAAAAGGGAAACGTCCACGGTTGTCCTTGCAACAACAAATAATCCACTAGATGAAAAGAGATGTACAAACCTACCAACTACCTGCACTCACTGCGAGTTGATACTCCTGGTTATCTCTAACACCTTGACTTCACCAGAGCACCTTGATGTACGCACAAGACACTCGACTTCTTGATGAACACACAAGAAGACTTGAAGCCGAATTCACAATGAAACTTGGAAGTTCACAAAGTTATGAATTGAAAGAAGGGGGAAGGAAGGGAATTGAGTTCAATGACCACAAACACTTTCAACACCAAAACCTAAACCAAAACTCAAGAACAAGAAGAACAATGGACGGCCAAAGAACTGGCTTGTTCTTTGGAAGAGAAACCCTATTTATACTTAGGGTTGGAAACCAAGGAAAATGGGCCGAAATAGTGAAAACCCACATTGGACGTACGTACGTCGATATGACGTTCGTACGTCTCCATACGAAAATAAGCCTGCTGTCTATTTGGACGTACGAACGTCCTGTAAAGGTACGTACGTCCAGAACACAAACTTCCCTGCTGACTATCCATACGTACGTACGTCTTTACATGGTACGTACGTTTACCACGGTGAAAGTTCTACTACTACCTGAACGTACGTACGTCCTAACAAGGTACGTACGTCCTGAACCAAAAACCATACTTGACACACGACGCGAAGACAAGGACACGGGACGACGCGCGTACAACAAGGTTTTCTTAACAATGAACTCAAGGCGAAATAACCAAGGACGACCAATGTCACAAAATTGATGTCAAACCACTTCGTGCCGGTTTCAAATTGAACACTCATGGCCCTTCCAGAACTTTGATTAACGGTGCTGATTACACTAGCGGCTCTGGGAAAAAGGGATATTCATCCTCATTTGGGATCCAAAAAGTATACTCCCACTACCCGATAAACCGCCTATGTTCTCTGATGATTTATTCACATCATCTAGAGAATCTACAATACCAAGACCCACTTTACTGGAATTCCAACTCTTGTGAGACCCATTAGAGGCTGGTTTTGGATTACCTAAGTTCGTAACCACCTTATAATCAAATGGAGAAGTAGGGCTTCTAACTGAGTCAGAATCTGAAACACCCTTAATACTAAACCCTACAAATAAACCAGGGACACTAAAGAAAGAAGTACTTTTCTGCTTCTGCCCCAAATTCTCATTTTGAAAATTTGATTCTGAAGCAGAATCTGACATTAGATGATAATAATGACCTTTGTATTGATCTTTCTGAACTTATCTGCTTCTTTTCCTCAGCATTATCCTTCAATCCTCTTCAATTAGAAAAACCAGAAAATTTCTTCTGCAATAAATTCAACAATACAACAATTAATAAAGAACCTTGAGATGCCCAAATACATAATAAGCTCTACTGATTTATAAATAAAACAAATAATTAACTAATAATTAACGAGCTGCTCGGCTCGGATCGGGCTCGTGACGAGCTCAAAAACTGGCTCGAACTCGGCTCGTTAGATAAATAAGCGAGCCGAGCCGAGCTTTTATCGAGCCGAGCTCGAGCCGAGCTCGAGCCGCTCGGCTCAAATTGCACCCCTACTCTTACCCCTATGTCATTATATATTTTCTTTACATCTCTAACATATTCTTAAGTTGGGGTTTATTTATTATTATTGCCTGTAGGAAGTAGAATCAATCTCCAATCTTATTATTGATTCCCTTGGTGTTTCTTAACCGTCCTGTGTTTGAGCTAAGATCTTCCCCTCTGAGGTGGGTACGACCCTTGCTTGTTACTTGTCTACTTTGATATCCAATTTATACAGGCACAAGAAGGAACTTCAAGTTAAAAATATAATCTTTTGACTAGAGATACGATTTTGGTCTCTATCGGTTCCCAAGCACCTGATAATAGGGTTTTATGATAAGATTATCTGACAAGCTCAGGCACCTGAACCTGACAAACTAAGTGCATATGAGTTCGTTTCTTGACCCCTTGACTATCATTGTGTATCTTTTAAGGGGGTCTACCATTTGTCAACTTTTGACAAAAAAAAAAAGGTAGAAAATGGAAATATGGTATTGGCATTTGAATAATGTTTTATCTAGTATTTATTATGCCATTCGTATCCTTAATATGTGTTCGTTTTGTAGTTTTTCGAATAGATATTTGATGCACACACTTTGGGGAAGCTTGAAGAAAATAGGAGAAGTGTGTTTGTACACATCATTCAGACTTATATCTTGTAATTGAAGTTTAAACGAGAGTTTACATATTTTATTGTTTTGTCATAAGTTTACAAGGTGGGAGATTGTAAAGTCCTATTTGTTTGTATTGTGAAGTATAACAAGGTTATTAAAGTCATCGTATGTAAACTCACATGTTGTGAGTCTCTATAAGGATTGCTTAGCTACAAATGTTCCCCTGTGTAACATAAAAGTGTAGATTTAACAATAGCTTAGCTACAAATGTTCATGTGTGTAACCACACTGCTAAACTAAATTCTCAATAAGTCTCCCCTAAGGTAGAGTTCAACTCCATTAGAACTCCTGAAAAGTACCATATACATTACTATCATTAAAATATATTAAAATACTAAAGAAAACACTTACATAATATTATTCCGCTCAACCAACATCAAAAAATACATGCATACTAAATTTTGTAAATTTGGCTAAAAAAACATACAAAATTTTAAAACTAATTACTACAACTAATGATAAAAGTCAAATAGAAACATTTGCTATAATAACTTCACATAAAAATAAATAAACACAAACAATAAAAGTAGAAATTTATAATAATAAAAACAATTAGCAAAAATACAATTTTAAAATTGTTAACACTAGCATGGCGAAGCCACGAGTACAACTAGTAAATTTATAAACACCTTGCTCAAAAGACTATTAAAAAGTTTTAACCATTTTTCCAAACAAAAATTCCAAAAATTAAAACATAATCCTAAATTCGTAATCTTAAGCAATTAAACAACTCTGACCCCATACTATTTTCGAACTTATTTATTTCATCACCTTATATTTCAAAAAACAAGTTAAATCAGAATATATATATTCTAATTTTCTTTTAAGTCATTATTTTTTTTAAAAATAAAATAAAACAAATCGCGTTGTGGATAGCAACGTGATGACTGCAGGTTCGAACGAATATGTATTTAGGAGAATCGGGTTTGCTATCCAGAAAGGACTTGCCGCGCATTTTGTAGCGCGTTTGTCCTCTACTTTTGTGTAATTCGTTGAGTTTATCAATAAAATTTGATTTTGGTAAAAAAAAAAAAAACAAAACAAAACAAATCTTTTTAAAATAACTCAATGTTTTATAAAATAAAAATTAAAACAAAATGTCTAAAATAACTGTGCAATTGGCATGGATTATATTATCATGTAAACACTTTTTATCTAATTAATTATTACACAATGTATAATAATCAGATGCAATTCAAATCCTTCAATGACTATCGTATATCTTTTTTTGTCAAAATAACTATCATATCAATAGAGAAGTATAAACAATAAGAACAATTGTAATCTAATATTATAAGTACCTGAATTTTAGAGAACCGTTAATACTTTGTCTCGGGTATATCTAAATACGAGTCTGACTTTGTTCCACACACCAAGATTCGTGTGGAACCTGACCTTTTATCTCATTGGTCCAAAATTGTATAGTGCCACGTCACCTCTTAATTAAAAGAAAAATAAATAAAAAGAATCCAAAAATCTAATTAAGAAAAAATGGGTGAAAGTAAAAACTTCACTCTTCATCTTCTCTCGTCTCTTCTTCTCTATGTCTTCTTCTACCTGTTGTCTTGAATCGAAACTAAAGTACTAAAACTCTCTTTCTCTATATATCAATAAACTAAAGGGTTATGAGGGTTTATGTTTTGAGTTTTAATTGATTCAAGTTGAAAACTTTCAATCTAGATAGAGATTTATTGTTTTGGGTTATGCCTTTGTATTAAAAAAAATTATTTCAGACCAACTCTCTCAATTCGTCACACATTTGTGGCAAGTCAAAATTGATCTTTCAAATCAATTATAATCAATTAAGCATCTGAAAATAACAGAGATTAATTTCGTCGCAGATAAATTTCTCATTCAGCAGATAGAGAGAAGAAAAAGATGAATGAAGGTCATGTGATAAAAGAGACGAGAGAAGATGGAAAGATGTGGAAGATAATATATTCTTATTTTATTAAAAAAATCTTTTTTTAATTTATTTATTTTTTAATATGAGGTGACATGGCACCGTATAACTTCGGTCCAATGAGATAGAAGGTTAGGTTCCACACGAATCTTAGTGTGTGGAACAAAGTCGGACTCTCTAAATACTGCTGCAACATATCTATTGATTTATATATGCAATTCTAAACGGTTCATGAATTGTATTATAAATGAGAAGTAATAGCTTTACCTTGTTCAGAGATGGAAGATACTGTTGGATTTGTTGACAAGTAGTAAGAGAAATCGGTAAGAGCTAAAAAATTAAGGTTTGGTGATTGACGATGATGAATTACAGCAGACATGACTAATAGTAGTTAAAGTGTACACTACTAATCAAAAGATAGATTTGTATTATTATTTTCTTCTTGTGAATGTAAATATTGATTATCATTGTAAAACAAGTAACAAGCAAAGGTGTAAGGATTTACCTTACTTTATGATCAAATTAACAAATAAACTGGAAAGATTAATAACCTTTTGAGGAACTTTTCTCAAAACGGAGCCTATTGATCTTTCTTCATAAAACTTGGGTTTCAAGCTATTACATTCACTCATGCTTATAGCATTTCTCTCTTCTAACAGAAACCTAGAAATACGGATCTGCACACACGTGTCCTCATCTCCTCTCTCATTTTACATTACATTATATCATTACTACCCTCTCAGAAGTTGTTAATTACTACAGCTATTCTGTCATGACTAGGGTCATGACAATGCACCCCTCTTAAAACTATCCTTGTCCTCAATGATTAAACTGTGGAAAGTGTGCATGAATGTTGGACCAATCCTCCCATGTAGAGTCTTCAGGAAGGGAGTTAGACCATTGAATCAGAACTTGAGTTACAGCTTTATTGTTCCTTGGAATGATCCGACGATGTAGAATTGCCTTAGGTTCCATCACTAATTCACCTTCTGGAGTTAGCAAGGGCAGTTGAGGCATAGGAGTCACAGAAGTACCTAGCTTTGGCTTCAATTGAGAGAGATGGAAAACAGGATGAATCTTGGACCCAGCAGGTAATAAGAGCTTGTAGGCCACCCCACCTATCTTAGCACTAATTTGGAATGGACCATAGAATTTTGCTGATAACTTGAGGTTGCGTCTGATAGCCACAGAAGTCTGACGATATGGCTGCAACCTGAGATAGACCCAGTCTCCCGCCTGAAAGCTTCTGTCAGTCCTCTTATTG
Organism: Aquilegia eximia; assembly: GCA_023053565.1. Taxonomy (NCBI): domain Eukaryota; kingdom Viridiplantae; phylum Streptophyta; class Magnoliopsida; order Ranunculales; family Ranunculaceae; genus Aquilegia; species Aquilegia eximia. The sequence continues at coordinate 1,066,307 of JALIGU010000026.1, forward strand.
TCGGCAAACCACTTCATTCTCTCTTGTGCTTGATGTAGCCCATCCTTCACAACATCCAAGAGAATCTCCCTGTGTTTCAAGTAATCAGAAACCTCTGCTACCTTTGAAGTAATGTCAGAAGGAAAAGCCAAATGTGGGGGAGAGTAGCCATAGAGAGCCTTGAAAGGTGACATATTTAGACTAGAGTGGTAATTTGAATTAAACCACCATTCGGCCAAAGCTATCCATTTAGTCCAAGAGGTGGGTCGATGACTGGTCATGCACCAGATATTGCTCCAAACAAGAATTTGTGCGCTCAGACTGTCCATCAGTTTGTGGATGGTAGGCGGTACTGTGGTGAAGCTTAGTACCCCAGACATTTGAATAGTTCTTGCCAAGAAGCACTGAGGAAAATCTGATCCCTATCTGACACAATAGAGAGAGGAAGTCCATGTAATTTAAAAATATTATCAAGAAAATTTTTTGCTACCTGAATAGCTGAGAAGGGATGAGATAATGGAATGAAATGTCTGTATTTAGTAAGTCTGTCCACCACCACTAGAATGACATTTTTCCCTTCAGACTTGGGCAACCCTTCAATGAAGTCCATAGCTATGTGTTGCCAGGCATGGTCTGGAATAGGCAATGGCTGCAAGAGACCAGCAGGTCTGATGTGTTTGGACTTAGATCTCTGACATACGTCACATTGAGTCACAAACTGCATAACATCCTTCTTGAGGCCTGGCCATGCAAAATACAATTTTGCTCTTTGATAACTCCCTTGAATACCCGAATGACCACCTATTGTAGAACTATGAATAGAGTGTAAAAGCTTGGAACGCAAATCGGTGTTACTACCAATGTAAATTCGTGTCTTATATCGGAGAAGCCCATTAATGTAAGAGTAATTTTTGACACTATTTGCAGCAATAAGCAACTGAGAAATTAACTAGGTAGTGAGAGGATCATTGGTATAACTAGCAATTACCTCTTGCGTCCAGCTAGGTTGTACTGCACTCAGAACCTGACAGCTGCCTTCCTCATCCACAACTCTAGACAAGGCATCAGCAACCCTGTTGTCTGCACCTTTCTTCTATTTTATCACATAGTCAAAGCCAAGAAGTTTTGTTAACCATCTTTGTTGAAGTAATGTAGTTAATCGCTGCTCCATAAAAAACTTAATGCTTTGTTGATCAGTGTTGATGATGAAAAAATGACCCAACAAGTAGGATCTCCATTTAGTGACTGCCAATACTATGGCGAGGAGTTTTTTCTCATAAGTGGAGAAGCCCAAAGCTTTAGGACCCAAAGCCTTACTGAAATAGGCTATAGGTCTCCCACTTTGCATCAAAACTGCACCCACACCCCGTGCGCATGCATCAGTTTCCAGAATAAAGGGTTGAGTGTAATCTGGTAATGTGAGGACAGGAGTTGTAGTCATGGCTATCTTGAGTTGCTCAAAAGCTCTATCTGCAGCAGGGGTCCAAATGAAGTTGTCTTTCTTTAACATATCAGTGAGAGGTTGACATATCTGACCATACCCTTTGACGAATCGGCGGTAATAGCCTGTGAGGCCTAGAAAACCCCTCAACCCTTTTAAATTCTTGGGTTTAGGCCAATTAGTCATAGCTACAATTTTTGAGGGATCTGCAGCTACCCCTAAACCTGAAATGAGATGTCCCAAATACTCTAGTTGAGGCTGAGCAAAAGAACATTTAGAAAGCTTAGCAAAGAGGGTGTGGTCTCTAAGAAGTTGTAGTGTTTGTTTGAGATGCACTAAATGATCACTCAAACTAGCACTATAAACTAGTATGTCATCAAAAAAGACAAGTACTGACTTCCTTAAAAAAGGCTGAAAAATGTTGTTCATCAAGGCTTGAAAAGTAGCAGGGGCATTGGTGAGACCAAAGGGCATGACTTTAAACTCATAATGGCCGTGGTGAGTTCGAAAAGCTGTCTTATAAATATCTGCATCTTGGACTCGTATATGATGGTATCCAGACCGAAGATCAATTTTAGAAAATACCTTGGCTCCATGAAGCTCATCTAATAGCTCATCGATGATCGGCATAGGAAACTTGTCTTTTACTGTGATGGCATTCAATTGCCTGTAGTCCACACAAAACCTCCATGACCCATCCTTTTTTTTAACCAATATGACAGGTAATGCAAATGGACTGTGGCTGGGCTGAATAATTCCTGAAGACAACATTTCTTGCACCAACTGTTCAATTACAGCTTTCTGGACGTAAGGATATCGGTATGGCCTCTGATTGGTGGGACCAGCCAATGGTTGAAAAGGGATATGATGATCCAACGCTCTAAGAGGTGGGAGAGCTTTTGGTTCTTGAAACACGTCTTGAAATTCCTGCAATACTGTACTGACAGGTGGTGGAATAGTTTCTGATATGGTAGTAGCAGTAATGGAGAACAAGCTACCCATCAATCCGTGAGCATTTTTCTTTAACAACCTCTTCAAAGCATTCCCAGACATCATTTTAAGAGAAGCAGTTTCAGTATCCCCCCTTAATGTAATTTTCTCGCCTTTCCATTTAAAAGACATGATAAGTTTCTGAAAATTGAACAAAATGTCTCCCAAGGTTTTAAGCCAGTCAGCTCCAACCACCATATCACAGAATGACCTTGCATATCCCATGATAACTTATTGCAAATGCCTTGACTGACTGTTTTAGCTCCATTAGCAATGCCAACTAACATATGTGCTGTAGGATCAGCTACCAATCCAATTTGTCGAGCAACCTCTTGATCAATGAAGTTATGGGTACTGCCCGAATCAATAAGAATTGTAACTTTGACGTTTTTAATAGTGCCCACAATTCGAATTGTGTGAGTACCTACTTGGCCTGTCAATGCATTGACTGAGATTTCCATATCAGATTCTACTAATTCAATTTCCTCCGCAGCAGCAACTTGAATATCCTCATAACTACTTGTATCAGAATTTTCATTTGCTACTAACATGTATAAGTGTTGAGTTTTACAAGTATGACCGGGTTTGTACTTTTCATCACAGTTGTGACAAACGCCTTGGTCCCTTCTGAATTTCATTTGAGAGGGAGTGAGGCGCTTGATTGGAGGTATGGTAGTATTAGATTTAGGATGGCTAGTAGTGGATAAATTGGTATTGGAAGGTGAGGTAGATTTAGTGAAGGATATGGTTTTAGAAGGAACCGATGAGGAAAAAGTTGATGAATTATGACTGGAGTTGTGTGTATGAAAATAGGAAGTGTTGTTTGTTGGGGATTTGAAAAGGGATTTTGGTTTGGGTAATTGATCATCAAGCACCTCTTCTCGCATTTGAGCAAGTTCAAAAGCTTCATTCAAAGTAGTGGGTTTAAACATTTGAATGTAGGATTTAATTTCCTTCTTAAGGCCACTCAAAAAACTAAGAACAAAGTATTCAGAAGATAAGGAAGGATTCTTGCTTACCATATAGGACTTGAGTTCTTCAAACTGTGTAAAATACTCTTCCACGGAACCAGATTGAAAAAGTTTGTTGAAATTACCCACATAGTTACCATGACGAATATCTTCAAATCGAGCACAAACATCTTCACTGAAAATCGCCCAATCAATAAAACCCTTACCAACTTGATAATCCAAAAAACCACGCATCAGCCTTGCCTTCTAAATACAACGAAGCAACTGCGATGCGTTGATTATTATCCATAAGATGGAGCGAGAAGAAGCGTTGACATTTGCGAAGCCATGCTCGAGGGTTTGTACCGTCGAATCTGGGGAATTCGAACTGCGGCTGACAAAGAAAACCTCCGTGAAAATCATTAGTGATGAAAGGCGGATGAGAAGATGATGACGGAGGCACTGTACTGTAATCCGCGACAAATCGAACACCATGAGAAACCTGAGGATCCATAGGATCTTTGCCTTTATCAGTATCCGAACCCAATAACCTGAAAAGTTTGGAAAAACGATCTTCCATCGACTTCGTATTCGCATCAACACGATCACTGAGTTTTGAAAACTGCGTTGTGTTCTCATCGACGCGATTACTAAGCATAGAAACCTCCTTCTGAAACTTATCGAGCTTAGATCGGTTTTCTTTAGCTAAACACACTACCTCCTTAAGAGTCATGAATCCGGTGCCAGAATCGTGAATCTGATACCAATTGTAAGGATTTACCTTACTTTATGATCAAATTAACAAATAAACTGGAAAGATTAATAACCTTTTGAGGAACTTTTCTCAAGTTTCCAAGAAACTGAGCCTATTGATCTTTCTTCATAAAACGTTTCAAGCTATTACATTCACTCAAAAAAAAAAAAAACATTCACTCATGCTTATAGCATTTCTCTCTTCTAACAGAAACCTAGAAATACGGATCTGCACACACGTGTCCTCATCTCCTCTCTCATTTTACATTACATTATATCATTACTACCCTCTCAGAAGTTGTTAATTACTACAGCTATTCTGTCACAACTAGGGTCATAACAAAAGGTCGTACCTACCTCGAAGGAGGAATTCTTAGCTAAAACACAATAGAAAACACTAATTAAAAAACATCATATTAATCAACAAATAAGATGAGATTGATTCTACTTCATACGTGCAATTAAATAAATAACTAATAATTAAACTAATAGTAGAATATGAAAGAGATGGAAAAAAGATCTTATGATGGATAGGGAGAAGAGTTGGTATCCACAAACTAAACAATTCAAACATACATGTCAATCAATCATGTTCAATCTATAGTAATTACTTACTCACCTCTCAGCTATTCCAAATAATTACTAATACCTATAATAATCAAATAGTCACCTCTCAGCTATTCCATTCAATTAAAACGATATTCCTTACAAGTATCTATTGAATATACTTCATTAATCAAATCGTCACCTCTCAGCTATTCAATTCAATTAACTTAGCATATTAATTCATAAACAAATTGTCACCTCTCGGTTATTCAACTCGAGTACAAATGGGTTCCAATTAAATAAATTAATTGTAGATATATGAAAGTCACCTAGAAACAGTGGCGTAGCCAGGATTTTTAGCGAGGGTACGCACCAATCCTTTAACATTAGGCAAATGATGAACAGTTGTGTAAAATATTTACCACCAAGAGCATGAACTTCGAGTTCAAGAGAGAAGATGAACTAACTAAACCCTAGCTACTACTTCTCTTTATATAGAGATTACAAAATATGAGTCCTAATAAATTAAGAAACAACTTTAATTTGGTTACACACAAAGTATACTTGCTCTCCAAGATCTCCAAAGTAGGTCAAAATTCGTGGTGGCTTTTTTAGCACTTCTAGAAGCATAAAGACCATGTGTAACCATAATTTATTTGTTCCTAAGTTGTAGCTTGGATCAATACCTTCAGATAGACAGCTTACGGGCCCAAATCAGAGTTCTGGATCATCATATAGAGCTTTTTTAAGATTGAGCTTCAACTAACGGGCTTTAATGGATCTTTTGACCTGTGGGCTTCATTACAACTTGGATTGAGCTGAGATTTGGACAACCCATCTTGGATATAAAGTCAAGTCCACCGAACCAGTCCACCGGGTGCCCTCAATAATGTGTGGGTGCAAATAATAATTTTTCTCTTTTGTGCAAATAACATTATTTTAATGGTTTTCTTAGCTTTTGGTGGGCTTTTACACAATATTCAACTTCTGGCTCATGAAACCTACACAAATGACAAGAAAACACTTATCAACAGATATTACACAATAATATAAGCTAAGTGTTATTCAAAGAAGGTGATATTCACGAGATAAATATATATTTTTGAGGACTTATCAATGACCCGATCTAAACCAATGTTAATCACATAGATTTAACCCGGTCCAACACGACCAACAACTTACCCAAGGGCAAAGTTATGTCCAATACAAAGATGCAGTAATCGAGGAAGATGTAGGGCACAGACCTAATTTCAAAATCAAACTTAAAATCTTGTCCGTCAAATGTCAGAATTTGTAAAATTTTGTCTCCTAAACTTGAGATTATGTTGTCACTTATAACTTAGATATATAATCATTGAATTAATCGGTTCAGATTAATGTTAAAAGAAAAATCATCGTAAATATTTAAGCATTACCCCGGCTTGAAGTACAGGTATGACCACGTTAGAGATATCTTGAGTGATGTGTTCTGACGGGCTAGAGTACAGGTTAAGAAGGAAGCTCCTATTAACTTTCTTACTGATCCTAAGGAAGGAAGATCGACATTACGTCCTGCTGATATTCTGGTTTAGAACTGGTTTGAAGGCAAACATGGGTGTGTTGATGTTACAGGGGCATCTCCGATGGTCGGGCTGGGTGCTGGGATTTTTGAGGTGGGGCTAGCAGCTAGCAATGCAGCAGCAACAAAAGTGAAGAAACATAATGGGGCTTGTAGGGCTAACCAACATACTTTCATCCCTTTTGCATTTGACACATTTGGAATGCTAAGCTCAAAAGCAGTTGAGCTCCTTAGGAGAGTGCGGAAGGTAATAGATAGCAACGTGATGACTGTGGGTTCGAATGAATATGTATTTAAGAGAATCGGGTTTGCTATTCAGAAAGGACTTGCAGCGCAGTTTGTAGCGCATTTGCTCTCTACTTTTATGTAATTCTTTGAGCTTGTCAAAAAAATAGTTTTTCTTTTAAAAAAAAAAAAGGATAGGGTTTATATCACCTTAGCCTAACTTGAACACACTCCACCTTTCCCTTAAAAATTAAAAAAAAAAAAAAATAATAATTCGTTGAGCTTATCAATAAAATTTGTTTGCAAATAATAAAAAAATAAAAAATAAAAAATAAACGCTTCCGTAAAGAAAGAATGGCCTAGTTAAGAAACCATTTATAAAAACGGCCTCGCCAATTACAGGTTTTATGGACTAATATACCCCTCGAATCTCTTCTCCCCTAACTTTTTTTCTCTTTCTTTCTAACATCATCGTATTCTCTCTCCTCCCTCTAAATAAAAAAAAAAATAAAAAAAAATAAAATTTAGACCCAAATTTTAGCAACAAAATCAATACGATTTTAGCAATGAAATCAAAATAACGATGAGAGTTTATATGAATTACAAGTTTGTAAAAGGATTATAAAGATGAATTTGATATTCAAGATAAGATCTGATTAGATTGATCTGAATCCCAACACTTCATTTTATCTTAATCGTTCTCCTATATCTACCAATTCTTCAAATTGTTTTCAAATTTGATTCAAATAATATAGCTTCAATCTTTGTTTTATTGTTGAATCAAGCAACTGCAAATATTTTTGAAACTATTGTTTTCCCAAATTGTTGTTGCATCAATCACAAACATATGAACGTAAATACAAAGACTTGTTTGCATCAGTCACAAACATATAAACATAAAATGCAAATATATTTTTGCATACTCGCAACAACTTGTTTACACTAGACACAAACACATTAACATAAAAAAATAGAAAGACTTGTTTGCATCAGTCACAAATAAATAAACATAAAAATGCAAAAACTTGTTTGAATATCAACACACCACATCTGGGCATATTTAAACGAGTAAAATATAAAATCATGTCTTTGCATAACTTGCCACCACATCTTGGCACAACATTAACAATGCAAAGAGTTCATTGCATAGCTTGCCAACACAATTGTGCACTGTCTTCCAAGAATTCTTGGCACAATTACAAGTATGTTTCAATAAATAAAATATGCAATAAGGTCGTTGCAACCACATCTTGGCACATTATCAACAATACAAAGAGCTCAAACGTATTTTAGGTATAAATATTCATATTCTCAAAGGCAATTACGGTATTTTAACAATCGCCATCTTTCTTTTTCCAGTTTCACAAAACCCCATTCTCAATTCTCACAAACCTCTAATTGACCTTAATAACAGTGAAATTGGAAAGAGAAGAAGAAAAACCATATAAGTTGGCATGAGCATAACAAATCAGTGAATTAACATCGAAATCAGTAATAACTAGTTGTGCAACACTAAGAAGATCAAATATTCGACTAGCCATCAAATCTTTCTCTCTCTCTCTCTGATTGTTTTGTTTGAATGAGATTTAAGAAGAAAGAGCGGACTAATTCACTTGGTATTTACCAATTTATTAAGGATGAAAACGATGAAGGTAATTTTCATTTCCATAAATCTCTCTGTCTTACAAAGAAAAGAAGAAAACGTAATTGTGGTTGTGAGACATCTCTCCAAAAGTTAAACTTAAAAGTTAAAACTTAAAACTCAAGGCCTTTTTTACATTTTTTTATTGGGTAATATCCCAAAAAAGCCCCATGTTTAGGTGCCTTTTCCCCAATAGGCCCTGACATGGGGTCATCTTCTCAAACAAGCCCTTTGACTAGATCATATTTTTTAGTAGGTCAAAATTACCCTTGTATTCTATCTTCTAATCTCAACCTTTTATCCTCTAAAACCAGGATAAGACAAAAAAGCAGAAAAAGACAAAAAACAGAAAAGGACAAAAAAACAGTTGGTTTATAACTTTTTGGTTTTAACATTTGAAAATATTATAAGTTGTGTTTTAGAAATCGAAAATCAACATGGTTTATATGGTTGGAAAGGTCTCGACGAGATCTTTCAAACTAGATCCCACATGACTATAAAATTTTAAATTTAAAAATTTAATTTTTTTATAAAAATTCAAATAGTTATAAAAAATTCAAAATTTCATATTTTTTTTTACCGAGAAGTTGGGTTTCGAGAAAAAACTTCTTATGATTTCAAAGGTTTTTCAAAATTACTCTAAAAATCTAAAAAAATCACACATTACTATCAAATTCAGGAGTTTTTATTTTTGTCCTCTAACATATATCTTCTTGTCTTCTAACACCAAAGCAATATCCTCTAAATTGTTGTTTGTTGTTATGTAAATTACAAAGGCATGATATCCATTCCATATTATTAATATATGTGAATTATAGTCTGTAATTTGATGCATGAGTTCGATGTCTCAACTGAGGACAAAATCCTTATAGTACAGGAAAAAAAATAAAAAAAATTTGTATTGCTATGAAAAGTTCATAAAAATGTTTAATGTATAGTTAACTTCACAAAAAACTTTATAAAAGAACATAACCCAGTCTATATATTGTTTTTTAGGTTACATCTCAAACCATAAGAAAAAGGACATAATCCAGACTAAACATAAATTCCTCCTTTTGCATGGTGTAATGTCAATAAGCTCGTTAAATTTGTACTCCATTCTCCCTTCCTATCCCTCACACCAAAACAATATAATAGCTCAAATCTCTAATCATTATTTTATTTTATTTTTTGGCAAACGGGGTTGAGGGCACCCCTTACCCCTTTAAATTACATGAGGAAACTTATATCAAACAATCAGTTTACTAGCATGTTTTGAACCGACGATCTCTCCACTTTGTGAGATGGATGCAACCATTGAGCCACAGACTCGAGTGCTCTCTAACCATCATTGAAACTAATAGTCTTTCTTTATTTAAACACTCATGTCTTCTTGTTTTCAACAAAATCCAAGTAATACATATAAAACCATGACCAATATACTTTGATAACTAGTTTTAATCCACCTTTCAAAACTTTTCAATATATAATATAATTTAATAAAGATACTTTAGCATTAAGGGGTGACATTAGCTTTAGGGATCTGTTGACCAGGTGGGCATATGCTCTACAGGAACAGTGGTAACTCAGCTGTATTGGACATTTGGAGATGTTTGTGCCCCCTGTTTCTTTCTTTTCTCTTCTCTGTCTTTGAGTGGCCTGTTATGCTCAGGAGCTAGGTGTAGAGAGTTGTTTTGGTTTTTTACCTGACGGTGTACAGTCTTTGTACATGCTGATCAGGCGATGTATATCCTACCTTTGGGTGTGAATATAATGTTGTTTGATTCAGAAAGAGAAGAAGAGACATACTTTTTATCAAAAAAAATATTGTAATTTAATAAATTTGCATGTTAAGTTGATACAATAACTTGTTTAGAGGATAAAGGTATATTGTTTAGAGAACAACAATCAATGTTCTAGCGGATAAGACCCTTACAGTATATAGAGAGAAAATTATCGAAAAAATAAAAAACACATTTTTTTTTCTTCTTTTTTCATACCCATGTGGGATCTTGTTAGATAGATCTCGTCGAGATTTTTCCAACCATATATATCATATTGATTTTTACTTTCTTAATTAAAAGATATACAAGTTATAAATAATATAACAAAAAATATTAATTAATATTAAAAAATTTATTTTTGTCTTTTCTTATTTGTCTTATTATGTTTTTTTTCTTTTGTTTTTAGTATGAAGGGCATAATGGTTTCACAAAAATTGCTAAAAGGTAATGTGGTGGGTCAGGGGGCTTGTTTGAGAAAATAGCCCCATGTCAGGGCCTATTGAGGAAGAGGCACCTAAACATGAGGCTTTTTTGGGATATTACCCTTTTTTATTTTAAATGGGTACTTTTCTATCCCGTTTAATGTTTAATCAAGGCCCTTTTAACATTCAGTTTCTTTTAACAATAAGTTTCTTAGGTGAGCCATTTGTGTCTTGCTCCCCTCAATGAAGTTGTGTCTTGCTCCCCTCAATGAAGTCCGAGAACCATTTTCAGAAAATGATTTTCATGTATCACCCTGGACTGATTCGAACCCATTCAATCTTTTTATTTTCCTACTTCCTATTGAATCAACACACATGCACCAATCTGCAATTTTTCCAATTTTACTATGACAGACAGCATGATTTGTCGTTCACCAAACAAACACAGAAATCATGATTTGTCAAAGGTGACATTAATATGCAATATCTTCAAAACCATGATTTTGTCATTCACTAAACAGCAAGCGTAAAACAAGGTAACTGAGAGATCAATTCACTTAAACATGAGTGGCTAGCAACATAATGTAAACATGTTCATGTCCAAAGCTTCAGTAAATGAGCATCTTGGGTTCTAATATTTCTAAGTTCAATTTATTCGAAGCAGAGTGTCAGACTTCAATCTAGCGAAGCAGATGACGAATAGCAGCAACAGCATCACCTTTATGCTCCCGCAGCGTTCTTTCTGCCACCTTCTTGTCCAACTGTTTGAGTATATTGACAGACAAAATGTTTACAGGGCAGAAACTCTTTTAAAAAGTCCAGCAGATTAACCAAAAGAAAGGTACAGAGATGATATACCTCAAGTTCATTTGCAATAATGTCCACCTCAATAGCATTGATCTTAACAGCAGACAGTTCTTTCTCCCTGCATAAAACCAGTGAAAAATGTAATTGACAGCGAAATTGACTATTGGAATACATTATGAAGTATTAAGTTCTGCACTTCAATTTTTTTCAATTACGTTGCTGTAGCTCTTCCCACATATGAGCCAAGCCACTGAAATTGAATTACTTCTTCCAATATTTACTAGAGATACAACAATGCAGTATTTAGAAAGGACAACAAAACAAAAGGGAATAAATAAAAAAAGAACGAAAAAGTATTAGAATTGACTTTTGACAATTTTTTTTACAGCCCATAACTGTACACTATGATACAGTTGGCTGCTTCACACAAGATTGTTCGCATTTTGATACACTGTCCGATATGTATACAAGTCTCCAAATACAATCTATGCAAGTATGCATGATATGGTAATGGTCTAATGTCTGATATGTATATTTCAAGTACTCTATTTATGAAAATATTTCATAAGAGTCCACAATACTCGGTTAATCTTTCTCTAGAAGATTTATTGGTCCAATGCTTGTTTTATTCAAAAGTTGAAGGGCCAGGGTGAACTAGCAAAAGTAAATTATTACTGGAATTGTACATGTGATGCGTGAAACATAAGGAGGGTTATAAATAAATACAAAAATGATGTATACCAGTAACCACATGCGGAATGTCGGCTCCGGAATTAAAAAAACTCAAATAAAATCTGTGTTACATGGGTATGACGATTTTCGAGCTGAGTCCCGAGTCGAGTAGACTCGGATTCGGACTCGGATTCGCAACGGATTCGTCCATAATAGATATAGAAATCAATGAGGTCATGTAACGACTTGAATCGGCGGAAAAATCGCATTTTGTTAGAAGAATATCAAATTTGGAAGAAGAAGAAGATAAGATCAAAGAAGATAAGATCGAATAAGATAGAAGAACTGAAGAAGAACTTGTTGTTTTAATCTTTCGCGAGATGGGGTGAAGAAAAAACCAGATCTGTTTTGGGGCGGCTTTGTTCGGAGGTTGAAGACGAGCCAGACTAAAGGGTAATATGATACGGTGCTACACAGCTGTGCATATTGATTATAACATCTTGGACTTGTCCTGGACTTGTGGTCCTATTTTAATTATTATGGGCTTTCATTGCCCTCAGCTCACCTGCACCAAAAGTTAGTAAAAGACATAGGAAAAAGCCCAAAAAAAGATAATTACACAGCTGAGATAATTACCAAAAGATAATTAAATTTATATAGAATATAACATATATTTTTAATAATTAAAAATTAAAAATTAATATATTATATTAAAATTTGTCGAGTCCCCGAATCTTAAATTTTTTAGTTTGTCGTGTCAGACACTCCGTACCCGTGTCGGACACTGACACACGTACCCGTACCCATGCAACACGGAATAAAATCAATCTGATCAGACACCAGAACTGTTCCAAATACCACTTTAGTGTCACGAAATCACAATCCCATGGAAAGGACACAAGACTCGAATTTATACCACTACGAACATGAAAATTTGATTTTGTTATTTGCAGTTGTATCGCATCCATCTAAAAATTTACAGTGAAACTGAAAAACCATGTAACGCCCCGGGATTTCGTCCTCGCTCATCCTAGTGCGTCGAGCACCATACCGCTCGCTAATGTCAATATTGTCCCCCTTTAGTCACTGCGGATATCCAGCAGTAGAGCGTTTTGGATCATGGTCCAACCATCTAGTTAGAGTATGGTTAAGCTCTATATACTACCAATACAACCACTTCCTTAGCAATGTGGGCCTAACACCAACTCATGAGTGTTACAATCCCACCACCTTAGAATAGAGCCATCCTCGGCTTTGCAATATACTCAGTATAGTCCCAAAATCTCCGACGTTCCCTGCCAAGTGAGACAAGTACCTAGTGCTCCGTAGGCCTTTCCAGAGTACTTCCCACCTGCAACAGGCCCGTCGTCGGCTCTAATACCATCTGTAACATCCCGGGATTTCGTCCTCGCTTACCCCGATGCGTCGAGCACCATACCGCTCGCTAATGTCAATATTGTCCCTCTTTAGTCACTGCGGATATCCAGCAGTAGACGGTTTTGGATCAAGGCCCACCCATTTGGTTTACGCCAAAAAACCTTGACATTAGTTAAAGTATGGTTAAGCTCTATATACTACCAATACAACCACTTCCTTGGCAATGTGGGACTAACACCAACTCATGGGTGTTACATACCATAAAGCATCAAGAAGAGTAATTTTTTTACCAATTCCTTTAAATACATTCTGAAATTATTTGTATGGAATTATATGAAAAGGGATAATTACATTTATACCTGCTATACCTTTTTATTGAAAAGGATATTAGAATAATAGTTTTCTAATCCATTGAAACTACATGAGAGCTTCTCTTCAGTACTGCTTTATGGGCTCTTTTGAGCACCCCAGTTTAGATGTTATATACCAGAACTAAGGCCACATGATATACTCAATTTCCTTCACCAAATGTGAATTAGATATGCAAAGACAACCTAAATTGAGCTATATAAAGTTCAAAAATGTGGACCATTGGAGTATTGGACTATCTATTCATAGCAAATCTTTTACAATTCATACAAAATAAGGGACATACGATTAGCACTGCATAAAGTATCTCAACCACATGGAACAATTGGGATTTCTTATAATAAGGTAACAAACCACACCTGAGTCTCATTGCATTCAAATCAGCCTCTGAAGATGCAGAAATCGATGCCATAGCCTGCATATTGGTACCCATGAATTAAGGACAAATAACAAATCCAATGTTATTAGTACTATATATGTAATTGATCATATCTCAACTTTTCCATGATAAACAAAAAGATAAAGTTATAAAACCTTAAAACAAACTCAGGTATGAATCAATTTTGACAAAAAAATCAGAAAAACCAAAGAGGGTATTGTTTACTCGAAGTAATTAAATGATTAAATAAAAAATAAATACATAAAAAGTTGTGATTTTGTTTCAGTGTTTTAAGCTAAAAGAATAAGTGAAAGAAAGACCTCTTGAACTCTAGTAGAATTGAGCTGACGGTCTTCAACATGGTCAGTAAGCTTGTCAAGTGCTTTGCTCTGTTGTTGCAAATCCTTCGAATCCACCAATCTATCTATCCCTTCATCTGTTCCCTCCATTGTTGCTCTTTTTCTCTTCTCTTCACTTATTCTTTGCCCTCTCTACAGAAAAATAAAAAACCTAATCTGGTTGTTATAGACCATGGGCTTATCGAATTATTAGTTTATTGCAATGGTCCATTAATACGAGTCTTGCTGATTGGCCCAATAGAAAATGTCAAACTTAAAACTCGGACAAAAGCTATGTATGGATTGACCTCTAGTAAACTTAATCACCACACATGGCCATGCAAAGACCTGAGATTTGTGGATTAGAAAAAAACGAAGGAACCGATTTCTCATCACTTCCACACAAACACAAACTTATGTTCAAACCAGACATCCCTTATTTTCACCTATAAATACACTTGCTTGTAGAGTTCCTTCAAACATTCAACTCATTCTGTATTTTATCCTCGTAAGAAAAATTATCAAAGATGGCGAATTTATTTTTCAAAAGTAGTCTTTTCATGGTTTTGGCGTTGAGTGCATTTACAATTTCACAAGGAACATTTTTTCCTCTTCCATTTCAAAATCAAGGTGGTGGTGGTGGTTTAGGATTCCACAATCAAGGTGGTGGAGCATTTGGTGGCGGTTTTGATTTTGGAGGTGGTGCTGGCGGTGGTGCCGGTGGAAATGGAGGTGGTTCAGCTGGCAGTGGTGGAGGAGCTAAGGGAGACATTGGCGGTGGAGGAGGATTTAAAGGTGGCTTCGGTGGTGGTGGAGGAGGTGACTTTGGTTTTGGAGCCGGGGGTGGTGGTAAAGGAGCAGCTGGAGCTAGCGGTGGAGCCTCAGGCAACGCTGGAGGTGGTGCTAGTGGAAATGGAGGTGGTGCAGTTGGCGGTGGAGCCTCAGGCAACGCTGGAGGTGGTGCTAGTGGAAATGGAGGTGGTGCAGTTGGCGGTGGAGCCTCAGGCAACGCTGGAGGTGGTGCTAGTGGAAATGGAGGTGGTGCAGTTGTTGGTGCTGGTGGAGCCAAGGGTGACATTGGGGGTGCAGGAGGAGCCGGTTTTAAAGGGGGTTTCGGTGGTGCAGGAGGAGGTGATTTCGGTTTTGGAGCTGGCGGTGGTGGTAAAGGTGCTGTAGGAGCTAGCGGTGGAACCACTGGCAATGTTGGAGGCAGCTCAAGTGTTAGTGGTGGTGGTGCTAGCAAGGGGAGTGGTTCAATTGGAGCAAGTGGCGGAGCCACTGGCAACGTTGGAGGTGGTTCTAGTGTTAGTGGGGGTGGTGCTAGCCAAGGAAGTGGAACAATTGGAGCTAGCGGTGGAGCCACTGGCAATGCTGGAGGCAGTACTAGTGTAAGTGGTACTAGCAAAGGAAGTGGCTCAGCTGGTGCTACTGGTGGAACAACAGGAAATGTTGGAAGTGGTTCTGGCATTAGTGGAAGCATAAGTGGTGGTGGCAAAGGAAGTGGTGGAATATCTGGAGGTTCTTCAAGTAGCATTGCTGGTGGACCCACTAGTAGCGTCGGAGGTAGTTCAGGTGTTGTTGGAAGCTCTAGTGGCGGGGCAAAAGGAAGTTCTTCAACTAATGGTGGTGCAACTAGTAGTGGAAGTGTTGGAGGTAGTTCTAGCATTTCTGGTGGTAGCAAAGGAAGTGGTGGAGTAACTGGAAGTATTGCTGGTGGACCCACTGGTAGTGCTGGAGGCAGTTCTAGCTCCAGTGGAGGAGCTAGTGGCAACGTTGGAGGTGGGGGCAAGGGAAGTGGTGCATTGACTGGTGGTGGTTCAAGTAGTATTGGTGGGGGCGCCTCTGGTAGCAGTAGCGGCAAATCCAGCATTAGTGTTACCTTTGGTGGTCGTGGTCAAGGAAGTGGTGGAGCATCTGGCGGCAATTCAGCTAGTGTTGCTGGTGGACCTAGTACCAGTGTTGGAGGTAGCTCTATTGGTGGAAGCAAAGGAAGTGGCGGGACTACCGGAGATGCCTCAACTGGTGGTGCAAGCAGTAGTTCTGGGACTGGAGGCAAATCTAATGTTGGTGTTACCGGAGGTGGTGCAGCTGGAGGCAGTTCAACTGGAAATGTTGTTGGAGGTACAGTTGGAGGTAGTTCAGCTGGAAATGTTGCTGGAGGTGGTGCAGCTGGAGGTAGTTCGACTGGAAATATTGCCGGAGGTGGTGCAGCTGGAGGTAGTTCGACTGGAAATATTCCCGGAGGTGGTGCAGCTGGAGGAAGTTCGGGTGGAAACGTAGTAGGTGGTGGTTCAGCTGGAGCTAGTTCAAGTGGAACTGCAGTAGGAGGTGGTGCAGCTAAGGGTGGTGGTGGAGCTGGAGGGAAATTTAATAGTGGAGGAGGATTTGGAATCAACTTCGGTGGAGGTTTTGGTGGGGGTGGAGATTTTGAAGGTGGTGGAGGGTTTCAAGATGAAAAGACTAAAAAAGTCAATGTTAATGTTGGTGGTAGAAAAGCTGCTATTGGAGAAGTTGGAAACTAAACTGCAATCGACATTCGACATTGCTTGGATCTCACTGTTCAAAGATTTATTATTTGTATCATGAGCCATGTTGTACGAGCCATGCAACTACATGGATGTACTTCTATTGTGCGTTTATAACTCATTAGCAAATAAAAAAAAATGCATTTCTAGTATTTTTATTTGTGTTTTTTTTTGTTATAAGAGTGTTGATTTTTTTTTTTTTTTTTATTTTTGCTCAAAGATGATTAAATTGATAAAAAAAAGGGGTTACAAGAATGTTACAGTAGAAAGATGGAATTTATAGCATCATTCCAAACAAAATTTAAAGAAATCTATAATACGTAGAATAGGGATTTTCTAGAGGTAAAGCAAAAGGAGGTTTGTCCCATCTAAGCTTTTGTCCCATCTCTAAACATGTCCCTTTTCTAGCACAAGTGTCAGCAGCAAAATTGACTTCCCTTTTGTTAACACTAATGATCAAGTTAAGCCCAAGTGCTCAAATGGCTTCCCACTGCAGCTGGACTTTCCAGTGTACTTTGTTGGTCCGAAATGCAGTTGCTGCAGCTTCCGAGTCTGTCTCCACCCATATATTCGTCCATCCCATCTCTGCTGCCATGGAGATGCCTTCAATGATAGCTGTTGACTCAGCCACATAGCATGTTGTTACGCCCAAACCTCCAATGGTAACTCCTTCAAGATTGCCTTCTCCATTTCTTAAAACTGCACCCCAACCTGCCACTCCGGGATTACCCTTTGATGCTCCATCTGAGTTTACTTTTATCCATCCTTGGGGTGGGAGACCCCAATAGCACTCAATAATACCAGGTGGTGCTTTGAACCTTGTTGGCAGTTGGAGCTTCCTCATGATCTGCAAATCGTGCATGTTGTTGTCCATGTGCTTCTTGGATAGATTGTAGGCCCTGCTAGCTGCTTTCCTTACAATGTTAACCATGATATTCAGATTAACTGGAAGTTCTTCATATAGTCTTTTGTTTCGAGCTTTCCACATCTGCACCATTGCACTTATGACACATGTTTGCCATAGTTGTTTAATCAGTGGGCTGTGCTTCTTCCTTATTATCATAGCATCCTCTATACATTTAGGTTTGTTACTGTGTCCAAACCAATCTGCCACTACTCCCCATACCTTTTCTGCTTTTGTGCATCCAAAAAGAACGTGATTTTTGCTTTCCATTTTATTTTCACACATGCAGCATCTAGAAGCTAAACTGAATTGCTTCCTTTGCATATTGTCATCTGTGTTACATGCATTGTGAAGAATTTTCCATGCTAATGTCATGGTTCTTGGGTGGACCAGAGAGCTCCTCAGAAAATTCACCCAGCTTGGAATATGTTGCTTGTGTCTGATGGCCTCCATAGCTGCTGCAACAATCATCTTCCCATGATTTTCAAAAGGCCAGAAACATTCATCATCTTTGTTGACATTAGGCTTCTTTATTGTGTGCAGATCCAGTCCCAGCCTATTGATTATTTCCACAATTTGCTCTGGCCAACTCCATTCCCCCTCGATAATGCAACTACTGAGAGTGGCATGTAGATTGCCCCAAACTGGACTCTTTGGATTGATGTAGTCACAAAGTGGTTGCTCTCCTATTCAGTGGTCCTTCCATATATTAATACTCTTCCCATTGCCAATATGCCAAGCTTGCTTCTTCCTTATTTCCTTCAAAGCATATCTCATTCCTCCCCAAATTGATGTATGTTTATTTTCCGTCCACTCCTCATGCTTGTTTAAGAACTTCCCTTTCATAAATTGTGCCAAATCAGTGACTTCTTTCTTGATTGCCCAAGCCATCTGCATCAACATTGTCAGGTTCACATCTTTTAGATATCTAAGTCCCAGACCTCCTTCTTTCAGAGGTGTGCATACTTTCTTCCATGCCACAGTTGTCATCCTCCTTGTGCTAGGGTTCCCTGTCCAAATAAAGTTCCTGATATGCTGCTCTAACTCTTTGATGGTGCTTCTAGGCCACTTGTAAACTGCCATTGTGTGAATTGGCATGCTGCATAACACATGTTTCACTAAAAGAATTCTGCTCTGCAATGAAAGTGACCTTCCTGCCCAGCTAGATAACCTGCTTCTAATCTTTTCTACCAAAGGTGAAATTAATGCTCTGGTGACTCTTCCTAGTGCTAGTGGAACCCCTAAATATTTTTCAGGGAATTGTCCTTCTTCGATGCCTAACAACTCTGTTATTCTCTCCTTTCTGGCTTGCACAATGTGTCCTATCATGATTCTGCTTTTGTTTTTGCTTATGTCCTGGCCAGAGGTCTCTTGATATCTTTCCAGCAACTCCACCAAGGGTTTAAGATGCCGAATATTTCCATTACAAAACAGAAAAATATCATCAGCAAATAACAAATGGGAAGGACTAGAGTATTTTGAGTTACTTACCATCCTTTTCATCTTGTTGTTTTGGACAAGCCATTCAATTCCTCTACTGAAGCATTCTTCTGCAAGAGCAAAGAGAAGTGGAGACAGTGGGTCTCCCTGTCTCAGACCTCTTTCAGCTCTAAATAGTCCTTGAGGTCCACCATTAAACATTATGGACATTGAGTTATTGGTGATGGCACCTTGCAGCAATTGAATCCATTGTTGTTGAAAGCCAAATTTCTTTAACACTTCCCATAAAAAGTTCCAGTTTAGGGTGTCAAAAGCCTGTGTAATATCCAACTTGATTGCTAGATTTCCACCAAACCTCTTATGATCCAATTCATTAATCAATTCAGATGCCATAGCTATGTGTTGGTGGATGCTTCTATTCTTCATAAACCCGCACTGTTGTTTTGATATGAGCTTTGGTGTCACTTGAGCTAATCTTTCTGCAAGAATCTTAGTAATAACCCTGTACACAAAATTTGACAGACAAATAGGCCTAAACTTATTTATACTACAAGCATTTTGTTCTTTAGGCACAATAACAATAAAGCATGAGTTGAAGGAAGGAGAAAATCTAGAATATTTAAAGAAATAGAGAATTGCTAAAATTAAATCCATACCAACAATATGCCAGCAAAATCTGAAAAAATACCCTCCAAATCCATCTGGCCCTGGCGCGCTGTCAGCTTTAAGATTGAAGACTGCACTCTTTATTTCATCTGCTGAAGGCATTGAGCATAGCATTGCATTGTCCTCTTGTGAAACCAGTTCAGGGATGAGATCAAGAAGCTCTCTATCCATCTCTGCATGCCTGTACTTGATTTTTTCCTGAAAGTGTTGAACAATGTAGTCTCCGATCTGTTGTTGGTCTCTCATAATTGCCCCGTTATGATCTTTCAGTTCCTTTATCAAAGCTTTACTTTGTCTTATTTTACACAACATGAAGAAGTAGCTTGAGCATTTCTCCCCTTGTGTATCCCATTTTATTCTGGATTTTTGCTGCCATATCATCTCATCTTGCTCCATGAGTTTTTCTATTTCATCCTCCTTTTCTTGAGCATGTTTTTGCAGAATCTCATTATCCACATCATTCTCAAGTTGTTGCTGCAGGATATTTAAAGCATCATTTTCATTCATGATCTTAGTGGCCATATGCCCAAAGACAACTTTATTCCATCCCTTCAAAGTTTTCTTCAGCCGTTTCAGCTTCATGGTTAGAATAGTTAAGGGATTGCCAGTGATTGCTTCTTTCCAACTTGCTTCAACTACATCCAGAAAGCTAGCATGAGTAGTCCAAGCTTTGATGAACCTGAATGGTGCATTCAAAGGCTTAGGAATTGTTGAAGTCCAACCAATCATTGGGGAATGATCTGAGCCTAATCTGTTTAACACCTTGTAAGACCACCCCAAATATTTCTGCAGCCAATCCTGGTTAATTAGGATCCTGTCAATCTTGCTTAAAATTCTTCTGTGTCCTTGTTGCCTGTTTGACCATGTGTATGTTAACCCTGTAGAGTGTGCTTCAGCTAAACCATTAATATCCACAAAGTCTCTAAATTCCTGAATTGCTACTGCTGATGGTGTTCTTCCCCCTTTCCTCTCATCCGCATACAAATGCGCATTGAAGTCCCCAACAATGATCCTTGGCATCCCAGCTGTGTTTAAATCTGTTAGCTGCTTCCAAAGATCCCTTCTTTCTACATGCAGAGATTTAGCATGCACCATACTGATTAAGTACCCATCAACCTCCACTGTAATGTGTTGTCTATCCACCATGATAAGATTTGGGCTTGCCAAATTTTTACGCCATAAGAGCCATAGGTTTGCCTTCCTTTCGTTTGTACCATTATGGAAGAAAATCGTGTTCATGGCTAGAGAGTTAAGAAAATTACCAGTTAAGCTTCTTGAACGAATCATAGGCTCTGCAATTCCTACTACATCTGGTTGGTGAGCCTGCATCAATTTATAAAACCTATTTTTTCCTTTTTTTTTTATGCCTTGCACGTTCCAAAAGAGTATCTTCATTGAGTTGGATTTGGAGATGGTCCTACTTTTTTCCCTGTTCTGGTCTTCATTGGAGACGGCTGTCCATCTGAATTCAGTGGCACAACACCCGTCCTTGTTTGCAGAAACCATTGCTCAGTATTGATCCCCTCTTCACTGTCTTCTTCCAAGCCATCTACTTTGTCAGCCCAACTCTTTTCTTTTTCCATCAAATTCAGCACAACATTTGCCTCCTCAACCACTTTTTGCTTCTCACCCTCTTCATTAGATAACTGAGTTTCTTCAACTATTTTTGAACTGGTGCTACCAACAGTCAAGTGATCATGAGAGATCTCTGAGTCTGTAATTTCAACTATGTTAACCAAGTCTTGGGATGTTGCAGTGGGTACCACTACTAGTTGTTGCTCATTTTGATTTTCTTTATTAGTATCCCCTCTATCATCCACATCTTCAACGCCTTCAGTATTATCCGCAAGCACAGTGAATTTATTATTGTTTCTATCTCCAAGTTCCAATTCTTTGAGTGGACTATTGCAGCGATTGTTCCCATTTATGTTTGCAGACACATTGTTAACTAAATTTCCATCGGATACAACCACAAGATTGGCCGAGTTGTCTTGGGTAGCATTTCCATTGTTTGCATTGGAAGTAGAAGCATCCTTCCCTTGTTGTTGTTGTACCACAACAGTCTTTGCCCTCCAAGATGGTTCTTTTGGCGCCTCCTTTGCTGGATGTCTTCGTTTTGGATCTTTTTCAAAGCCTTTGTTTCCATTGTTCTTGCCATTCACCTCCTTCCCTTTTGCTTATCCCAATTCAGTTCTGATTCTTTTGCATTCCGCAACAAGGTGACCAACCATCTTACAGTGGTTACAAAATTTTGGTAACTTAGTAATTTGAACATCTTGCCAAAATTCACCATCTTCATGCTCCACAAGCACTTGTTCAGGAATAGCTTTTGATAGATCCACATCGACCAAAACATGTGCATAATAACCAAATTTTTTCTGCTCAGTAGCTTCGTCCAACTTGATGGGGTATCCAATTCCACGCGCGATCGACATGATTGATTCAGCATCCCAGAATTCAAGTGGTAACCGAGGCAATTTTACCCAAATTAGCGCATTCGTTTGCTTTTGTGAATCCGGTTTGAAGTTCTTGTGCCACTCGTTCAACCTCATCAATTGACCCCCAAATTTCCATGGTCCTCCCGCCCAAATACGATCAAAATCGATGCTGTTGTCGAGCTTAATATGTAGAAATCCTTTCCCCAAAGGAGTGATGTTCCAAGACCCTTGAGGTTTCCACTTTTGAGCGGCTTCAGATTTGAGTTTTTCTAGATCAATATCCGACATCTCCATCCTTCCGATCAAGCTATTCTTACAATATTCCAGGCCACGCTCATAAGCTTTCTTGGGGATTTTGATGGCAGGATAGTCTCCTCTGTAGTCTGGCTTAGGAAGAGAATCATATTCAATCACTTGCTGGACGCCTTTCACTTTGTCAACATAAGAAAGTTTTGCAATTTCATTCTTCTTTGCCATGCTTGGGTAAAGCTTTTGATTCCGACCACTTCCTAGTCCTAACGACGTTGAATTCATTGCAGAATTGAGAATGGAGATCGGAGAAAGTTGCTAAAAAAAGAAAGGGTTTGGTAGGTGAAGAGATAAGGAAGAAGTTCTTTCCTACAGCTTTAGCTATTTTCAGTAACAAAAAATTCCAAAGACTAAACTGCCCTTAAGTGATTTCTAGTGAGAGGGCAGAGCTTCTCTATCTAAAACTAGCCGTTGTCATCCTACTGTGTAATTTACTGTTAGAAGAGTGTTGAAGCAAACCTTACATTGATGAAAATCACCATGAATAAATAAATTAGAATTTCATAGTACAATGGAAAAAACTTAAAAAAAATAAATAAAAAGAAATATATAAAGAAGTAATGTAATCTTCTAATTCTTTAAAAACATAAATGACCCTTAATGCACAGAGATTTGGGGTTCAATCCCAGACAAATAGACAATGCATCTTTAAGTTACTTATCTCGGTTAAAAAACAGGCTTGCTAATAAAATATATATCGGTCCCTCTAGCTTGACATCTCTTTCCTATCTCGGTTAAAAAACAGGCTTGCCAATCAATTGAAGTGGTTCTGATTAATGGAGTTTTCTAAAGAGAAAGAGGGGGAGTTGAATTGGTTTTCACGAACGAGAACTAGATACAAAACTCTTTGTCGTTTCAGTTTGTAATTACCTTTTTACCCCTTTAAATAACTTTATCAAATTAATTGGCTTACAAAAGAACCGTAGAATCAAGGAAATCTAACAGTATACAAGAGAAGTCAATCAAAAATGTAATTGTCGGATGTCAAGGTAGACAGACTATATACAGAGGGGCTCAGGTACCTCCGCACACGGACAGAAGGGGCATAACTGTAAAAATGTATTCTTCTGTTTCTTTACAACATCGTAAATGTGGATTTTTTTTATGGGTCCCAATAGACCTAGTTGGCACCTGATTGCAACTTTGTTTTCTAGTGCTCTCTCTCTCTCTCGAAAATTGAATCCAAACTGAGACTTAGTCTTTTTAAGACAACAACAGAGAGTATTGTTTTCTACTTCGACCACATTCAATCTTATAAATTTTAGAATTTACTTTTTTGGTTTAAGATGTTTTGGTAGGATCCGAGTATGTAAAAACATAGGGTAATATCCCAAAAAAGCCCCATGTTTAGGTGCCTCTTCCCTAATAGGCCCTGACATGGGGCTATTTTCTCAAACAAGCCCCCTGACCCACCACATTACCTTTTAGCAATTTTTGTGAGACCATTATACCCTTCGTACTAAAAACAACAAAAAAAAAAAAAAACAGAATAAGACAAATAAGAAAAGACAAAAACAATTTTTTTAATATTAATTAATATTTTTTGTTATATTATTTATAACTTGTATATCTTTTAATTAAGAAAGTAAAAATCAATATGATGTATATGTTTGGAAAGATCTCGACGAGATCTATCTAACAAGATCCCACCATGGCTATGAAAAAAAAAAGAAAAAAAAAATGTGTTTTTTATTTTTTCGATAATTTTCTCTCTATATACTGTAAAGGTCTTATTCGCTAAAACATTGATTGTTGTTCTCTAAACAATATACCTTTATCCTCTAAACAAGCTATTGTATCAACTTAACATGCAAATTTATTAAATTACAATATTTTTTTTGATAAAAAGTATGTCTCTTCTTCTCTTTCTGAATCAAACAACATTATATTCACACCCAAAGGTAGGATATACATCGCCTGATCAGCATGTACAAAGACTGTACACCGTCAGGTAAAAAACCAAAACAACTCTCTACACCTAGCTCCTGAGCATAACAGGCCACTCAAAGACAGAGAAGAGAAAAGAAAGAAACAGGGGGGCACAAACATCCCCAAATGTCCAATACAGCTGAGTTACCACTGTTCCTGTAGAGCATATGCCCACCTAGTCAACAGATCCCTAAAGCTAATGTCACCCCTTAATGCTAAAGTATCTTTATTAAATTATATTATATATTAAAAAAGTTTTGAAAGGTGGATTAAAGCTAGTTATCAAAGTATATTGGTCATGGTTTTATATGTATTACTTGGATTTTGTTGAAAACAAGAAGACATGAGTGTTTAAATAAAGAGAGACTATTAGCTTCAATGATGGTAAGAGAGCACTCGAGTTTGTGGCTCAATGGTTGCATCCATCTCACAAAGTGGAGAGATCGTTGGTTCAAAACATGCTAGTAAACTGATTGTTTGATATAAGTTTCCTCATGTACTTTAAAGGGGTAAGAGGTGCCCTCAACCCCGTTTGCCAAAAAATAAAATAAAATAATGATTAGAGATTTGAGATATTATATTGTTTTGGTGTGAGGGATAGGAAGGGAGAATAGAGTACAAATTTAACGAGCTTATTGACATTACACCATGCAAAAGGAGGAATTTATGTTTAGTCTGGATTATGTTCTTTTTCTTTTTTCTTATGGTTTGAGATGTAACCTAAAAAACAATATATAGACTGGGTTATGTTCTTTTATGAAGTTTTTTGTGAAGTTAACTATACATTAAACATTTTTATGAACTTTTCATAGCAATACAAATTTTTTTTTTTTTTTTTTTTCTGTACTATAAGAATTTTGTCCTCAGTTGAGACATCGAACTCATGCATCAAATTACAGACTATAATTCACATATATTAATAATATGGAATGGATATCATGCCTTTGTAATTTACATAACAACAAACAACAATTTAGAGGATATTGCTTTGGTGTTAGAAGACAAGAAGATATATGTTAGAGGACAAAAATAAAAACTTCTGAATTTGATAGTAATGTGTGATTTTTTTTAGATTTTTAGAGTAATTTTGAAAAGCCTTTGAAATCATAAGGATTTTTTTATTAAAACCCAACTTCTCGGTAAAAAAAATATGAAATTTTGAATTTTTTATAAATATTTGAATTTTTATAAAAAAATTAAATTTTTAAATTTAAAATTTTATAGTCATGTGGGATCTAGTTTGAAAGATCTCGTCGAGACCTTTCTAACCATATAAACCATGTTGATTTTCGATTTCTAAAACACAACTTATAATATTTTCAAATGTTAAAACCAAAAAGTTATACACAACTGTTTTTTTGTCCTTTTCTGTTTTTTGTCTTTTTCTGCTTTTTTGTCTTATCCTGGTTTTAGAGGATAAAAGGTTGAGATTAGAAGATAGAATACAAGGGTAATTTTGACCTACTAAAAAATATGATCTAGTCAAAGGGCTTGTTTGAGAAGATGACCCCATGTCAGGGCCTATTGGGGAAGAGGCACCTAAACATGGGGCTTTTTTGGGATATTACCCAAAAACATAGGAAGAAGAAAAATTCGTGGTGTTTGGGCAAGAAAACCATTCTTGAATAAATGGATTTTAAAATAATAACAAAAGAATACTAATTTATAAGTAGTAAATATTAATGCTAATTTATGTGCAAAACCATAAAAGAATCTAAAGTCGGTTTCTTGAAACCCAAATTGGATTTAATAATGGCATTGATAGGCAAAGGAGAATTTTCAAATTTCAAGCAATATTTTTCAACAACCACATTGGAATTCAAACAATTTTCTTAAGATCTTCACCATCTCATATAGCTAATTTCTCCTTGTAACTGGTAATATGATAGAACGGGTCAGTCGTACCATCATACTTGTCAAACTTCGGCAAAGTGAACTTGCTAGGGAATTCAAATTCATAACACGACTCTACTAAGGGCTTCTTCTCCAACCTAGATAGATCGCTTCTGACCGAATCAGTTCTCTGTCTTTTATTGCCGTCAACCTGTTGCTGAAGATGTTAGACTTGTCGAAGTACGTTGGTGTAATCTATTTGATAGTTCTGATGTTGATCGTTCGGGATTCGTCTTTCTTCTCGGCGACTATCTATCTGATAGTTCTGATGTTGATAGTTCTGATGTTAATCTATCTGATAGTTCTCGACTTGATTCACGTTGTCGGCAGGTAGTAGTGGATTTAGACCGTTTTGCAACTTAAGTAACTTGTTGGGTTCAGCTTCATTGTGTAACCGTTAGTTCTTTTGCTGCAACTGTCTCTCTCTTTGTTCCAATTCAGTTAGGCGTTCCTATAACATTTGGTGTTGGTAATGTCGTCTTGCTTGTATATACCCATTACCGAGTTCTCTTACTCGGAATGCCAAACACCGACTTTACACTTATTTCATCTGACTTCGTATCTAATCACACTTCACTCATTTCTATTCAAATCCTAATCTCACTAACTCAGTATACTGAACACCGACCTTGCACTTATTGCATCCGACTTCGTATAAAACCACATTTCACTCATTTTTGTTCAAATCCTAATCTCATAAAATATCCGAGCACATCCGACTTGGGGGCTATCTCACTCTGAACACCGAGTTCAATATATTCAAACTCCAAATCTTATGTCAGTTACGGATCTCTCTCATTGAATCCCTGAATATCCGCATACTTTATGATTTGAACGTTGAGTCATTAATTCGATCCACACCCTAAGCCACCTATATAAGAAACTACGTTTGGCTTGATTCTGGATCGACCCCTTCCAGATACGTAGGAAGCTATCACTGCTTAGATAGTTCAGCCAATTCAATTCATCCAAACTCTCACTTTCCGATCATCTTCTCCAACTTTCCAATCCCAAAACTTATACTACATTTACATTGGCGCCGACTGACTGTGAACGAACATAACCTAACGGAGACCATGGCTGGAGTCACACAAGAACAGTTCGAAACAATCCAAAAGCAACTCAGTGATCAACAGGAACAGATCAACAGTTACTTTCAGAAAATGCTCAACTCAAAAGCTCTGCCACTCCATCGGCAAACGGTCACACAACTGATGAAATCAACACCAACAACCCCATTATCCCCACTTCCAGCAACACCACCGCTCCCACCATGGCTGAAATGCTGGAAACTCACAATCGCCTCCTGCAACTCTCAGTCAAATTAGACAAGAACCATCAGGAGTTCGTTAAGGCCAATATCGCCCAAAAAGTGGCCAACACCACTCTTGAGAAGTACAGAACAAAGCCCTTGCACGATGACCTTCTGCACCAGGAACCACCCCCACACTTCATTCTCCCAAAATTCACAACCTATGATGGAAGTGGTGACCCCATGGACCATGTCCTACAGTTCAAAACCAGCATGACACTGTGGCCCAAGTACAAGGACATCTTCTACAGGCTCTTTTCTGCCTCACTTCGAGGTAGTGCTATCGACTGGTACCACCGACTTCCCGAACGCTCAATCACGTCGTATGACCAGCTAGAAGCACTCTTCGTCACCCAATATATCCACAACAAGCGGCGAAAAATTGAGGTAACTACACTATTCCGACTTAAGCAGAGTGACACCGAAACAACAAAAAAATTCATGGCTCGCTTTAAGAAGGAGTGCCTCAAGGCAGATAGCCCAGATGAGAACGCATGCCTATTAGCGTTTATCTCGGCGGTTCACCCCGAAACTGCCTTGGGAAAAAATCTCATCTTAAATGCACCACACACTGGAGGATCTGTATGTCCGTGCTGATAAGTACATTAAACTCGAAGAGGCACTGGCAAAAACGAGAGAACATGTCTCTGCCGTACAGATGGTCAAGTCCAAACCTCCCGAGCCGAAAACAACAAAGAGTACCTACCGAGGAAAGCAATCTAACAGCTCTGTGAAACACATGTTTCCTAATCCGTTCAAATGTTCATATACACAACTATATGAATTAATCAAGGAAGAAGACTACTTCAAGCCAACAATTCACGAGCTTGAACCTATTGAGAAAAACCCGTACTGCAAGTTGCATAATTGCCGACATCATGCAACAGAAGATTGTCGGTATCTCCGAACTTATTGCCACCAGCTCAAGATGGATGGGCACTTGAATGATTTCTTGGCAGAAGAGTCAGATGACCTCCGCCAAAAGATTAATGACAAACGCAAGAGAACAGACAACACCTCAAAGGCAAAAGGAACAATAAACATGATCATGGATACACGTCCACCTGAATGGACATTCCGAGCTAAGCGACAAAAGGTGAATCATATTCACCACACATTTCAGCTCACTCATGAGGCAATAATAGCCAAGCAGGTGCAAGGAAAGAATGCACTGATCTTTTCTGACTACGATTTGAAGAAGGTGTGTCTGCCACACAATGATGCACTCGTCGTCCATATCCGACTTGGTGGATGGACCACTAAGAGGGTGCTGATAGACCCAGGAAGCTCTTGTGACGTCTTGTTTAACAAAGCTTTCGCTCAGATGCTTATGCCCGACTCAGTCTTGCAGACTCCCAATGTCATTCTCTTCGCTTTCAACTCGACAGAGACAACGGCAAAAGGTCAGCTCACCCTCCCTGTCTCTACTGGGGAAAATTAGGATGAGGTCACGGTTGAATGCCTCTTTTATGTCCTCGATGTCCCCACGCAATTCAATGCCATCCTGGGTCGGAAATGGATTCACAAAATGGGATTTGTTCCATCTACTTACCACCAGGTTATCATATTCCCTGGACCGAATGGTATAATGGAACTCCGAGGTGACCAAATCGAGGCGTATGGCTGGCACGCCATTCCTGAGGTCATACCCCTCCCCAACAAGGATATAACAAAGGTGGGAGTCGTTAGCTCTGAAAAGCTCACTGTCAACCAGATTTCTGAAGCCACTGACGGCATGGCCACTACTGAGCCAATTTCTGAAGCCACTGACGGCATGACCACTACTGAGCCAATTTCTAAAGCCACTGACGGCAACGCCACTACTGAGCCGACTTCTGAAGCCATTGAAGGCAAGGCCATCACTGAGCCACTCGATCCCCCGACCATAGAGAAGGGTGAACCAGTTAATATAGGCACTATAGCTGAGCCTAAAATTGTTTATGTAGGAGCAAACTTAGATCCTATTGTAAAAGAGCAACTCGTTGCCACTTTGAAATTGAATAAGAATATTTTTGCTTGGTCATATATTGACATGCCAGGAATAGATGTTAATGTAGCATGCCACAAACTCAATGTGGATTCCACAAAAAGACCAGTAAAACAGAAGGCTCGGAAGTTGGCACCACACTTAGCTAAGGCCGTCAACACTGAGGTCCAAAAACTCATCGATGCCAAGTTCATAAGGGAAGTCAAATATCCTGACTGGCTCGCAAACATAGTTGCCGTCATAAAACCAAACGGCAAAATTCGAGTATGCATAGACTTTACCGACTTAAACAAAGCATGTCCAAAAGACAGCTTCCCTCTGCCAAGGATAGATAAGCTCGTCGACGCCACTGCAGGCCACGAGCTCATCTCAATGATGGATGGTTATTCAGGATACAACCAAATTAAACTTGCTGAAGAAGATCAAGAAAAAATAGCCTTCATCACGGAAAGAAGAACTTATTGTAGCATGGTCTTCCGCTACATCATCATCATCATCATCATCGCTTTCATCTTCCTCCCAAGTGGTAGATAACTTGATTTTTTGTTGTTCTATCCCTTGTGCACCAAATTTCTTGGGAAGCTTACACTCGTCAAAACCATGGTTAGTCAAACCATTATATTTCATAGTCTTAAAAATATGTTTAAGATAACGATAAATGATACTTAGATGTTGCTTAGTGTCAAGAGACTTATCATGATTAATTTTTTCATCTTGTACATCCTCAAAAGGTCCAGCTTTAAAAGCAAAGGATTTATTTTGAGGTTGTTCAAGTTGAACCTCAAGTTCATAAGTTCTCAATTTTCCTGCTAAGGTCTCTATGGACATGGTCTTTAAGTTATTGCTTTCTTGAATGGCATCTTTCCTAGAACGGAATCTAGATGGCAAAGAACATTTGGACCATGGGAACGGGGTTTTGTCCGGACATTCAGCTTGGTATGTACTCGATTTTTGTTCCGAACTTATAAGCGGACGAAACACAAATGTTTTCACATGGAAAATGATACACCTAAGAGACTAGCAACTCCATTACTTAACTCGGGGCGTTCTGAGGTGAAAAACCAATGTTCCGTCCGTAAAAACGTGGTTTATGTCCGTCCGTTCAGCCGACATTTACTCGATTTTTTGTCCGAACTTGGAAATGGACGAAACTCACTTGTTTTGGAATCTAAAACCTCATGATCGACAAGGCTTAGCCGGGACGTTTTAAAGCCAATATAGAACATTTGGACCATGGGAACGGGGTTTTGTCCTGACATTCGGCTTGGTATGTACTCGATTTTTGTTCCGAACTTATAAGAGGACGAAACACATGTTTTCGTAAGGAAAACGATACACCTAAGAGACTAGCCACTCCATTACTTAACTCGGGGCGTTCTGAGGTGAAAAAACAACGTTCCGTCCGTAAAAACGAGATTTATGTCCGTCCTTTCGGTCAGCATTTACTCGGTTTTTTGTCCAAACTTGGAAAAGGATGAACATTTGGAATCTAAAACCTTATGATCGACAAGGCTTAGCCGGAATGTTTTAAAGCCAATATAGAACATTTGGACAATGGGAACGGGGTTTTGTCCGGTCATTCGGCTTGGTATGTACTCGATTTTTGTTCCGAACTTATAAGTGGACGAAACACACATGTTTTCAGATGGAAAACGATACACATAAGAGACTAGGCACTCCATTACTTAACTCGGGGCGTTCTGAGGTGAAAAAACAACGTTCCGTCCGTAAAAACGAGATTTATGTCCGTCCGTTCGGTCGACATTTACTCGGTTTTCATTCCGAACTTGGAGATGGACGAAACTCACTTGTTTTGGATTCTAAAACCTCAAGATCGACAAGCCTTAGCCGGGACGTTTAAGGCCAATATAGAACATTTGGACCATGGAAACGAGGTTTTGTCCGGACATTCAGTTTGGTATGTACTCGATTTTTGTTCCGTACTTATAAGTGGACGAAATACACATGTTTTCGCAAGGAAAACGATACACCTAAGAGACTAGCCACTCCATTGCTTAACTCGGGTCGTTCTAAGGCGAAAAAACAACGTTCCGTCCGTAAAAACGGGATTTATGTCCGTCCGTTCGGCCGACATTTACTCGGTTTTTTGTCGGAACTTGGAAATGGACAAAACTCACTTGTTTTGGAATCAAAAAGCTCAAGATCGACAAGGCTTACCCAGGACGTTTTAAGGCCAATATAGAACATTTGGACCATGGGAACGGGGTTTTCTCCGGTCATTCGGCTTGGTATGTACTCGATTTTTGTTCCGAACTTAGAAGTGGACGAAATACACATGTTTTCGCATGGAAAACGATACACCTAAGAGACTAGGCACTCCATTACTTAACTCGGGGCGTTCTGAGGTGAAAAAACAACGTTCCGTCCATAAAAACGAGATTTATGTCCGTCCGTTCGGTCGACATTTACTCGATTTTCTGTCCGAACTTGGAAATGGACGAAACTCACTTTTTTTGGATTCTAAAACCTCAAGATCGACATGGCTTAGCCGAGACGTTTTAAGGCCAATATAGAACATTTGGACCATGGGAACGGGGTTTTGTCTGGACATTCGGCTTGGTATGTACTCGATTTTTGTTCTAAACTTATAAGTGGATGAAACACACATGTTTTCGCAAGGAAAAAGATACACCTAAGAGACTAGTCACTCCATTCCTTAACTCGAGTCGTTCTAAGGCGAAAAAACAACGTTCCGTCCGTAAAAACAACGTTTATGTCCGTCCGTTCGGCCGGCATTTACTCGGTTTTTTGTCCGAACTTGGAAATGGACGAAACTCACTTGTTTTGGAATCAAAAAGATCAAGATCGACAAGGCTTACCCAGACGTTTGAAGGCCAATATAGAACATTTGGACCATGGGAACGGGGTTTTGTCCGGACATTCGGCTTGGTATGTACTCGATTTTTGTTCCGAACTTATAAGTGGACGAAACACACATGTTTTCGCATGGAAAACGATACACCTAAGAGACTAGACACTCCATTCCTTAACTCGGGGCTTCTGAGGTGAAAAAACAACTTTCCTTCCGTAAAAACAAGATTTATGTCCGTCCGTTCGGTCGGCATTTACTCGGTTTTCGGTCCGTACTTGGAAATGGACGAAACTCACTTGTTTTGGAATCTAAAACCTCATGATCGACAAGGCTTAGCCGGGACGTTTTAAAGCCAATATAGAACATTTGGACCATGGGAACGGGGTTTTGTCCGGACATTCGGCTTGGTATGTACTCGATTTTTGTTCCGAACTTATAAGAAGACGAAACACATGTTTTCGTAAGGAAAACGATACACCTAAGAGACTAGCCACTCCATTACTTAACTCGGGGCGTTCTGAGGTGAAAAAACAACGTTCCGTCCGTAAAAATGAGATTTATGTCCGTCCTTTCGGTCGGCATTTACTCGGTTTTTTGTCCGAACTTGGAAAAGGACGAAACTCACTTTTTTTGGATTATAAAACCTCAAGATCGACAAGGCTTAGCCGGGACGTTTTAAGGCCAATATAGAACATTTGGACCATAGGAACGGGGTTTGGTCCTGACATTCGGCTTGGTATGTACTCGATTTATGTTCCGAACTTATAAGAGGACGAAACACATGTTTTCGTAAGGAAAACGATACACCTAAGAGACTAGCCACTCCATTGCTTAACTCGGGGCGTTCTAAGGCGAGAAAACAATGTTCCGTCCGTAAAAACGTGGTTTATGTCCGTCCGTTCCGCCGACATTTACTCGATTTTTGGTCCGAACTTGGAAATGGACGAAACTCACTTGTTTTGGAATCTAAAACCTCATGATCGACAAGGCTTAGCCGGGACGTTTTAAGGCCAATATAGAACATTTGGACCATAGGAACGGGGTTTGGTCCTGACATTCGGCTTGGTATGTACTCGATTTTTGTTCTGAACTTATAAGTGGACGAAACACAAGTTTTCGTAAGGAAAATGATACACCTAAGAGACTAGCCACTCCATTACTTAACTTGGGGCGTTCTGAGGTGAAAAAACAACGTTCCGTCCGTAAAAACGAGATTTATGTCCGTCCGTTCGGTCGGCAGTTACTCGGTTTTCAGTCCGAACTTGGAAATGGACGAAACTCACTTGTTTTCGAATCTAAAACCTCAAGATCGACAAGGCTTAGCCAGGACGTTTTAAGGCTAATATAGAACATTTGGACCATGGGAACGGGGTTTTGTCCGGTCATTCGGCTTGGTTTGTACTCGATTTTTGTTCCGAACTTATAAGTGGACGAAACACACATGTTTTCGCATGGAAAACGATACACCTAAGAGACTCGTAACTCCATTACTTAACTCGGCGCGTTCTGAGGTGAAAAAACAACGTTCTGTCCGTAAAAACGAGATTTATGTCCGTCCGTTCGGTCGGCATTTACTCGGTTTTCAGTCCGAACTTGGAAATGGACGAAACTCACTTGTTTTCGAATCTAAAACCTCAAGATCGACAAGGCTTAGCCAGGATGTTTTAAGGCTAATATAGAACATTTGGACCATGGGAACGGGGTTTTGTCCGGTCATTCGGCTTGGTTTGTACTCGATTTTAGTTCCGAACTTATAAGTGGACGAAACACACATGTTTTCGCATGGAAAACGATACACCTAAGAGACTAGTAACTCCATTACTTAACTCGGCGCGTTCTGAGGTGAAAAAACAACGTTCCGTCCGTAAAAACGAGATTTATGTCCGTCCTTTCGGTCCGCATTTACTCGGTTTTTTGTCCGAACTTGGAAATGGACGAAACTCACTTTTTTTGGATTATAAAACCTCAAGATCGACAAGGCTTAGCCGGGACGTTTTAAGGCCAATATAGAACATTTGGACCATAGGAACGGGGTTTGGTCCTGACATTCGGCTTGGTATGTACTCGATTTTTGTTCTGAACTTATAAGTGGACGAAACACATGTTTTCGTAAGGAAAACGATACACCTAAGAGACTAGCCACTCCATTACTTAACTTGGGGCGTTCTGAGGTGAAAAAACAACGTTCCGTCCGTAAAAACGAGATTTATGTTCGTCCGTTCGGTCGACATTTACTCGGTTTTCAGTCCGAACTTGGAAATGGACGAAACTCACTTGTTTTCGAATCTAAAACCTCAAGATCGACAAGGCTTAGCCAGGACGTTTTAAGGCTAATATAGAACATTTGGACCATGGGAACGGGGTTTTGTCCGGTCATTCGGCTTGGTTTGTACTCGATTTTTGTTCCGAACTTATAAGTGGACGAAACACACATGTTTTCGCATGGAAAACGATACACCTAAGAGACTAGTAACTCCATTAATTAACTCGGCGCGTTCTGAGGTGAAAAAACAACGTTCCGTCCGTAAAAACGAGATTTATGTCCGTCCTTTCGGTCGGCATTTACTCGGTTTTTTGTCCGAACTTGGAAATGGACGAAACTCACTTTTTTTGGATTATAAAACCTCAAGATCGACAAGGCTTAGCCGGGACGTTTTAAGGCCAATATAGAACATTTGGACCATAGGAACGGGGTTTGGTCCTGACATTCGGCTTGGTATGTACTCGATTTTTGTTCTGAACTTATAAGTGGACGAAACACAAGTTTTCGTAAGGAAAACGATACACCTAAGAGACTAGCCACTCCATTACTTAACTTGGGGCGTTCTGAGGTGAAAAAACAACGTTCCGTCCGTAAAAACGAGATTTATGTCCGTCCGTTCGGTCGGCAGTTACTCGGTTTTCAGTCCGAACTTGGAAATGGACGAAACTCACTTGTTTTCGAATCTAAAACCTCAAGATCGACAAGGCTTAGCCAGGACGTTTTAAGGCTAATATAGAACATTTGGACCATGGGAACGGGGTTTTGTCCGGTCATTCGGCTTGGTTTGTACTCGATTTTTGTTCCGAACTTATAAGTGGACGAAACACACATGTTTTCGCATGGAAAACGATACACCTAAGAGACTCGTAACTCCATTACTTAACTCGGCACGTTCTGAGGTGAAAAAACAACGTTCTGTCCGTAAAAACGAGATTTATGTCCGTCCGTTCGGTCGGCATTTACTCGGTTTTCAGTCCAAACTTGGAAATGGACGAAACTCACTTGTTTTCGAAACTAAAACCTCAAGATCGACAAGGCTTAGCCAGGATGTTTTAAGGCTAATATAGAACATTTGGACCATGGGAACGGGGTTTTGTCCGGTCATTCGGCTTGGTTTGTACTCGATTTTAGTTCCGAACTTATAAGTGAACGAAACACACATGTTTTCGCATGGAAAACGATACACCTAAGAGACTAGTAACTCCATTACTTAACTCGGCGCGTTCTGAGGTGAAAAAACAACGTTCCGTCCGTAAAAACGAGATTTATGTCCGTCCTTTCGGTCCGCATTTACTCGGTTTTTTGTCCGAACTTGGAAATGGACGAAACTCACTTTTTTTGGATTATAAAACCTCAAGATCGACAAGGCTTAGCCGGGACGTTTTAAGGCCAATATAGAACATTTGGACCATAGGAACGGGGTTTGGTCCTGACATTCGGCTTGGTATGTACTCGATTTTTGTTCTGAACTTATAAGTGGACGAAAGACATGTTTTCGTAAGGAAAACGATACACCTAAGAGACTAGCCACTCCATTACTTAACTTGGGGCGTTTTGAGGTGAAAAAACAACGTTCCGTCCGTAAAAATGAGATTTATGTCCGTCCTTTCGGTCCGCATTTACTCGGTTTTTTTGTCCGAACTTGGAAATGGACGAAACTCACTTGTTTTCGAATCTAAAACCTCAAGATCGACAAGGCTTAGCCAGGACATTTTAAGGCCAATATAGAACATTTGGACCATGGGAACGGGGTTTTGTCTGGACATTAGGTTTGGTATGTACTCGATTTTTGTTCCGAACTTATAAGTGGACGAAACACACATGTTTTCGCATGGAAAACGATACACCTAAGAGACTAGCCACTCCATTACTTAACTCGGGGCGTTCTGAGGTGAAAAAACAACGTTTCGTCCGTAAAAACGAGATTTATGTCCGTCATTTTGGTCCGCATTTACTCGGTTTTTTGTCCGAACTTGGAAATGGACGAAACTCACTTTTTTTGGATTATAAAACCTCAAGATCGACAAGGCTTAGCCGGGACGTTTTAAGGCCAATATAGAACATTTGGACCATAGGAACGGGGTTTGGTCCTGACATTCGGCTTGGTATGTACTCGATTTTTGTTCTGAACTTATAAGTGGACGAAACGCATGTTTTCGTAAGGAAAACGATACACCTAAGAGACTAGCCACTCCATTACTTAACTTGGGGCGTTCTGAGGGAAAAAA
This sequence comes from Aquilegia eximia, assembly GCA_023053565.1. Taxonomy (NCBI): domain Eukaryota; kingdom Viridiplantae; phylum Streptophyta; class Magnoliopsida; order Ranunculales; family Ranunculaceae; genus Aquilegia; species Aquilegia eximia. Next base: position 1,103,245 of record JALIGU010000026.1, read on the forward strand.
CAACGTTCCGTCCGTAAAAACGAGATTTATGTCCGTCCGTTCGGTCGGCATTTACTCGGTTTTCAGTCCGAACTTGGAAATGGACGAAACTCACTTGTTTTCGAATCTAAAACCTCAAGATCGACAAGGCTTAGCCAGGATGTTTTAAGGCTAATATAGAACATTTGGACCATGGGAACGGGGTTTTGTCCGGTCATTCGGCTTGGTTTGTACTCGATTTTTGTTCCGAACTTATAAGTGGACGAAACACACATGTTTTCGCATGGAAAACGATACACCTAAGAGACTAGTAACTCCATTAATTAACTCGGCGCGTTCTGAGGTGAAAAAACAACGTTCCTTCCGTAAAAACGAGATTTATGTCCGTCCTTTCGGTCGGCATTTACTCGGTTTTTTGTCCGAACTTGGAAATGGACGAAACTCACTTTTTTTGGATTATAAAACCTCAAGATCGACAAGGCTTAGCCGGGACGTTTTAAGGCCAATATAGAACATTTGGACACTAGGAACGGGGTTTGATCCTGACATTCGGCTTGGTATGTACTCGATTTTTGTTCTGAACTTATAAGTGGACGAAACACATGTTTTCGTAAGGAAAACGATACACCTAAGAGACTAGCCACTCCATTACTTAACTTGGGGCGTTGTTAGGTAAAAAAACAACGTTCCGTCCGTAAAAACGAGATTTATGTCCGTCCGTTCGGTCGGCATTTACTCGGTTTTCAGTCCGAACTTGGAAATGGACGAAACTCACTTGTTTTCGAATCTAAAACCTCAAGATCGACAAGGCTTAGCCAGGATGTTTTAAGGCTAATATAGAACATTTGGACCATGGGAACGGGGTTTTGTCCGGTCATTCGGCTTGGTTTGTACTCGATTTTTGTTCCGAACTTATAAGTGGACGAAACACACATGTTTTCGCATGGAAAACGATACACCTAAGAGACTAGTAACTCCATTAATTAACTCGGCGCGTTCTGAGGTGAAAAAACAACGTTCCTTCCGTAAAAACGAGATTTATGTCCGTCCTTTCGGTCGGCATTTACTCGGTTTTTTGTCCGAACTTGGAAATGGACGAAACTCACTTTTTTTGGATTATAAAACCTCAAGATCGACAAGGCTTAGCCGGGACGTTTTAAGGCCAATATAGAACATTTGGACCCTAGGAACGGGGTTTGATCCTGACATTCGGCTTGGTATGTATTCGATTTTTGTTCTGAACTTATAAGTGGACGAAACACATGTTTTCGTAAGGAAAACGATACACCTAAGAGACTAGCCACTCCATTACTTAACTTGGGGCGTTGTTAGGTAAAAAAACAACGTTCCGTCCGTAAAAACGAGATTTATGTCCGTCCGTTCGGTCGGCATTTACTTGGTTTTCAGTCCGAACTTGGAAATGGACGAAACTCACTTGTTTTCGAATCTAAAACCTCAAGATCGACAAGGCTTAGCCAGGACGTTTTAAGGCTAATATAGAACATTTGGACCATGGGAACGGGGTTTTGTCCTGTCATTCGGCTTGGTTTGTACTCGATTTTTGTTCCGAACTTATAAGTGGACGAAACACACATGTTTTCGCATGGAAAACGATACACCTAAGAGACTCGTAACTCCATTACTTAACTCGGCGCGTTCTGAGGTAAAAAAACAATGTTCCGTCCGTAAAAACGAGATTTATGTCCGTCCTTTCGGTCGGCATTTACTCGGTTTTTTGTCCGAACTTGGAAATGGACGAAACTCACTTTTTTTGGATTATAAAACCTCAAGATCGACAAGGCTTAGCCGGGACGTTTTAAGGCCAATATAGAACATTTGGACCATAGGAACGGGGTTTGCTCCTGACATTCGGCTTGGTATGTACTCGATTTTTGTTCTGAACTTATAAGTGGACGAAACACATGTTTTCGTAAGGAAAACGATACACCTAAGAGACTAGCCACTCCATTACTTAACTTGGGGCGTTCTGAGGTGAAAAAACAACGTTCCGTCCGTAAAAACGAGATTTAGGTCCGTCCGTTCGGTCAGCATTTACTCGGTTTTCAGTCCGAACTTGGAAATGGACGAAACTCACCTGTTTTCGAATGTAAAACCTGAAGATCGACAAGGCTTAGCCAGGACGTTTTAAGGCTAATATAGAACATTTGGACCATGGGAACGGGGTTTTGTCCTGTCATTCGGCTTGGTTTGTACTCGATTTTTGTTCCGAACTTATAAGTGGACGAAACACACATGTTTTCGCATGGAAAACGATACACCTAAGAGACTCGTAACTCCATTACTTAACTCGGCGCGTTCTGAGGTGAAAAAACAATGTTCCGTCCGTAAAAACGAGATTTATGTCCGTCCTTTCGGTCGGCATTTACTCGGTTTTTTGTCCGAACTTGGAAATGGACGAAACTCACTTTTTTTGGATTATAAAACCTCAAGATCGACAAGGCTTAGCCGGGACGTTTTAAGGCCAATATAGAACATTTGGACCATAGGAACGGGGTTTGCTCCTGACATTCGGCTTGGTATGTACTCGATTTTTGTTCTGAACTTATAAGTGGACGAAACACATGTTTTCGTAAGGAAAACGATACACCTAAGAGACTAGGCACTCCATTACTTAACTTGGGGCGTTCTGAGGTGAAAAAACAACGTTCCGTCCGTAAAAACGAGATTTAGGTTCGTCCGTTCGGTCAGCATTTACTCGGTTTTCAGTCCGAACTTGGAAATGGACGAAACTCACTTGTTTTCGAATCTAAAACCTCAAGATCGACAAGGCTTAGCCAGGACGTTTTAAGGGTAATATAGAACATTTGGACCATGGGAACGGGGTTTTGTCCTGTCATTCGGCTTGGTTTGTACTCGATTTTTGTTCCGAACTTATAAGTGGACGAAACACACATGTTTTCGCATGGAAAACGATACACCTAAGAGACTAGTAACTCCATTACTTAACTCGGCGCGTTCTGAGGTGAAAAAACAACGTTCCGTCCGTAAAAACGAGATTTATGTCCGTCCTTTCGGTCCGCATTTACTCGGTTTTTTGTCCGAACTTGGAAATGGACGAAACTCACTTTTTTTGGATTATAAAACCTCAAGATCGACAATGCTTAGCCGGGACGTTTTAAGGCCAATATAGAACATTTGGACCATAGGAACGGGGTTTGGTCCTGACATTCGGCTTGGTATGTACTCGATTTTTGTTCTGAACTTATAAGTGGACGAAACACATGTTTTCGTAAGGAAAACGATACACCTAAGAGACTAGCCACTCCATTACTTAACTTGGGGCGTTCTGAGGTGAAAAAACAACGTTCCATCCGTAAAAACGAGATTTATGTCCGTCCGTTCGGTCGGCATTTACTTGGTTTTCAGTCCGAACTTGGAAATGGACGAAACTCACTTCTTTTCGAATCTAAAACCTCAAGATCGACAAGGCTTAGCAAGGACGTTTTAAGGCTAATATAGAATATTTGGACAATGAGAACGGGGTTTTGTCCGGTCATTCGGCTTGGTTTGTACTCGATTTTTGTTCCGAACTTATATGTGGACGAAACACACATGTTTTCGCATGGAAAACGATACACCTAAGAGACTAGTAACTCCATTACTTCACTCGGCGGGTTCTGAGGTGAAAAAACAACGTTCCGTCCGTAAAAACGAGATTTATGTCCGTCCTTTCGGTCGGCATTTACTCGGTTTTTTGTCCGAACTTGGAAATGGACGAAACTCACTTTTTTTGGATTATAAAACCTCAAGATCGACAAGGCTTAGCCGGGACGTTTTAAGGCCAATATAGAACATTTGGACCATAGGAACGGGGTTTGGTCCTGACATTCGGCTTGGTATGTACTCGATTTTTGTTCTGAACTTATAAGTGGACGAAACACACGTTTTCGTAAGGAAAACGATACACCTAAGAGACTATCCACTCCATTACTTAACTTGGGGCGTTCTGAGGTGAAAAAACAACGTTCCGTCCGTAAAAACGAGATTTATGTCCGTCCGTTCGGTCGGCATTTACTCAGTTTTCAGTCCGAACTTGGAAATGGACGAAACTCACTTGTTTTCAAATCTAAAACCTCAAGATCGACAAGGCTTAGCCAGGACGTTTTAAGGCTAATATAGAACATTTGGACCATGGGAACGGAGTTTTGTCCGTTCATTCGGCTTGGTTTGTACTCGATTTTTGTTCCAAACTTATAAGTGGACGAAACACACATGTTTTCGCATGGAAAACGATACACCTAAGAGACTCGTAACTCCATTACTTAACTCGGCGCGTTCTGAGGTGAAAAAACAACGTTCCGTCCGTAAAAACGAGATTTATGTCCGTCCTTTCGGTCGAGATTTACTCGGTTTTTTGTCCGAACTTGGAAATGGACGAAAGTCACTTTTTTTGGATTATAAAACCTCAAGATCGACAAGGCTTAGCCGGGACGTTTTAAGGCCAATATAGAACATTTGGACCATAGGAACGGGGTTTGGTCCTGACATTCGGCTTGGTATGTACTCGATTTTTGTTCTGAAGTTATAAGTGGACGAAACACATGTTTTCGTAAGGAAAACGATACACCTAAGAGACTAGCCACTCCATTACTTAACTTGGGGCGTTCTGAGGTGAAAAAACAACGTTCCGTCCGTAAAAACGAGATTTAGGTCCGTCCGTTCGGTCAGCATTTACTCGGTTTTCAGTCCGAACTTGGAAATGGACGAAACTCACTTGTTTTCGAATCTAAAACCTCAAGATCGACAAGGCTTAGCCAGGACGTTTTAAGGGTAATATAGAACATTTGGACCATGGGAACGGGGTTTTGTCCTGTCATTCGGCTTGGTTTGTACTCGATTTTTGTTCCGAACTTATAAGTGGACGAAACACACATGTTTTCGCATGGAAAACGATACACCTAAGAGACTAGTAACTCCATTACTTAACTCGGCGCGTTCTGAGGTGAAAAAACAACGTTCCGTCCATAAAAACGAGATTTATGTCCGTCCTTTCGGTCCGCATTTACTCGGTTTTTTGTCCGAACTTGGAAATGGACGAAACTCACTTTTTTTGGATTATAAAACCTCAAGATCGACAAGGCTTAGCCGGGACGTTTTAAGGCCAATATAAAACATTTGGACCATAGGAACGGGGTTTGGTCCTGACATTCGGCTTGGTATGTACTCGATTTTTGTTCTGAACTTATAAGTGGACGAAACACATGTTTTCGTAAGGAAAACGATACACCTAAGAGACTAGCCACTCCATTACTTAACTTGGGGCGTTGTTAGGTAAAAAAACAACGTTCCGTCCGTAAAAACGAGATTTATGTCCGTCCGTTCGGTCGGCATTTACTCGGTTTTCAGTCCGAACTTGGAAATGGACGAAACTCACTTATTTTCGAATCTAAAACCTCAAGATCGACAAGGCTTAGCCAGGATGTTTTAAGGCTAATATAGAACATTTGGACCATGGGAACGGGGTTTTGTCCGGTCATTCGGCTTGGTTTGTACTCGATTTTTGTTCCGAACTTATAAGTGGACGAAACACACATGTTTTCGCATGGAAAACGATACACCTAAGAGACTAGTAACTCCATTAATTAACTCGGCGCGTTCTGAGGTGAAAAAACAACGTTCCTTCCGTAAAAACGAGATTTATGTCCGTCCTTTCGGTCGGCATTTACTCGGTTTTTTGTCCGAACTTGGAAATGGACGAAACTCACTTTTTTTGGATTATAAAACCTCAAGATCGACAAGGCTTAGCCGGGACGTTTTAAGGCCAATATAGAACATTTGGACCCTAGGAACGGGGTTTGATCCTGACATTCGGCTTGGTATGTACTCGATTTTTGTTCTGAACTTATAAGTGGACGAAACACATGTTTTCGTAAGGAAAACGATACACCTAAGAGACTAGCCACTCCATTACTTAACTTGGGGCGTTGTTAGGTAAAAAAACAACGTTCCGTCCGTAAAAACGAGATTTATGTCCGTCCGTTCGGTCGGCATTTACTCGGTTTTCAGTCCGAACTTGGAAATGGACGAAACTCACTTGTTTTCGAATCTAAAACCTCAAGATCGATAAGGCTTAGCCAGGACGTTTTAAGGCTAATATAGAACATTTGGACCATGGGAACGGGGTTTTGTCCGGTCATTCGGCTTGGTTTGTACTCGATTTTTGTTCCGAACTTATAAGTGGACGAAACACACATGTTTTCGCATGGAAAACGATACACCTAAGAGACTCGTAACTCCATTACTTAACTCGGCGCGTTCTGAGGTGAAAAAACAACGTTCCGTCCGTAAAAACGAGATTTATGTCCGTCCTTTCGGTCGGCATTTACTCGGTTTTTTGTCCGAACTTGGAAATGGACGAAACTCACTTTTTTTGGATTATAAAACCTCAAGATCGACAAGGCTTAGCCGGGACGTTTTAAGGCCAATATGGAACATTTGGACCCTAGGAACGGGGTTTGATCCTGACATTCGGCTTGGTATGTACTCGATTTTTGTTCTGAACTTATAAGTGGACGAAACACATGTTTTCGTAAGGAAAACGATACACCTAAGAGACTAGCCACTCCATTACTTAACTTGGGGCGTTGTTAGGTAAAAAAACAACGTTCCGTCCGTAAAAACGAGATTTATGTCCGTCCGTTCGGTCGGCATTTACTCGGTTTTCAGTCCGAACTTGGAAATGGACGAAACTCACTTGTTTTCGAATCTAAAACCTCAAGATCGACAAGGCTTAGCCAGGACGTTTTAAGGCTAATATAGAACATTTGGACCATGGGAACGGGGTTTTGTCCGGTCATTCGGCTTGGTTTGTACTCGATTTTTGTTCCGAACTTATAAGTGGACGAAACACACATGTTTTCGCATGGAAAACGATACACCTAAGAGACTCGTAACTCCATTACTTAACTCGGCGCGTTCTGAGGTGAAAAAACAACGTTCCGTCCGTAAAAACGAGATTTATGTCCGTCCTTTCGGTCGGCATTTACTCGGTTTTTTGTCCGAACTTGGAAATGGACGAAACTCACTTTTTTTGGATTATAAAACCTCAAGATCGACAAGGCTTAGCCGGGACGTTTTAAGGCCAATATAGAACATTTGGACCATAGGAACGGGGTTTGGTCCTGACATTCGGCTTGGTATGTACTCGATTTTTGTTCTGAACTTATAAGTGGACGAAACACATGTTTTCGTAAGGAAAACGATACACCTAAGAGACTAGCCACTCCATTACTTAACTTGGGGCGTTCTGAGGTGAAAAAACAACGTTCCGTCCGTAAAAACGAGATTTAGGTCCGTCCGTTCGGTCAGCATTTACTCGGTTTTCAGTCCGAACTTGGAAATGGACAAAACTCACTTGTTTTCGAATCTAAAACCTCAAGATCGACAAGGCTTAGCCAGGACGTTTTAAGGCTAATATAGAACATTTGGACCATGGGAACGGGGTTTTGTCCTGTCATTCGGCTTGGTTTGTACTCGATTTTTGTTCCGAACTTATAAGTGGACGAAACACACATGTTTTCGCATGGAAAACGATACACCTAAGAGACTCGTAACTCCATTACTTAACTCGGCGCGTTCTGAGGTGAAAAAACAACGTTCCGTCCGTAAAAACGAGATTTATGTCCGTCCTTTCGGTCGGCATTTACTCGGTTTTTTGTCCGAACTTGGAAATGGACGAAACTCACTTTTTTTGGATTATGAAACCTCAAGATCGACAAGGCTTAGCCGGGACGTTTTAAGGCCAATATAGAACATTTGGACCATAGGAACGGGGTTTGGTCCTGACATTCGGCTTGGTATGTACTCGATTGTTGTTCTGAACTTATAAGTGGACGAAACACATGTTTTCGTAAGGAAAACGATACACCTAAGAGACTAGCCACTCCATTACTTAACTTGGGGCGTTCTGAGGTGAAAAAACAACGTTCCGTCCGTAAAAACGAGATTTAGGTCCGTCCGTTCGGTCAGCATTTACTCGGTTTTCTGTCCGAACTTGGAAATGGACGAAACTCACTTGTTTTCGAATCTAAAACCTGAAGATCGACAAGGCTTAGCCAGGACGTTTTAAGGGTAATATAGAACATTTGGACCATGGGAACGGGGTTTTGTCCTGTCATTCGGCTTGGTTTGTACTCGATTTTTGTTCCGAACTTATAAGTGGACGAAACACACATGTTTTCGCATGGAAAACGATACACCTAAGAGACTCGTAACTCCATTACTTAACTCGGCGCGTTCTGAGGTGAAAAAACAACGTTCCGTCCGTAAAAACGAGATTTATGTCCGTCCTTTCGGTCGGCATTTACTCGGTTTTTTGTCCGAACTTGGAAATGGACGAAACTCACTTTTTTTGGATTATAAAACCTCAAGATCGACAAGGCTTAGCCGGGACGTTTTAAGGCCAATATGGAACATTTGGAGCCTAGGAACGGGGTTTGATCCTGACATTCGGCTTGGTATGTACTCGATTTTTGTTCTGAACTTATAAGTGGACGAAACACATGTTTTCGTAAGGAAAACGATACACCTAAGAGACTAGCCACTCCATTACTTAACTTGGGGCGTTGTTAGGTAAAAAAACAACGTTCCGTCCGTAAAAACGAGATTTATGTCCGTCCGTTCGGTCGGCATTTACTCGGTTTTCAGTCCGAACTTGGAAATGGACGAAACTCACTTGTTTTCGAATCTAAAACCTCAAGATCGATAAGGCTTAGCCAGGACGTTTTAAGGCTAATATAGAACATTTGGACCATGGGAACGGGGTTTTGTCCGGTCATTCGGCTTGGTTTGTACTCGATTTTTGTTCCGAACTTATAAGTGGACGAAACACACATGTTTTCGCATGGAAAACGATACACCTAAGAGACTCGTAACTCCATTACTTAACTCGGCGCGTTCTGAGGTGAAAAAACAACGTTCCGTCCGTAAAAACGAGATTTATGTCCGTCCTTTCGGTCGGCATTTACTCGGTTTTTTGTCCGAACTTGGAAATGGACGAAACTCACTTTTTTTGGATTATAAAACCTCAAGATCGACAAGGCTTAGCCGGGACGTTTTAAGGCCAATATGGAACATTTGGACCCTAGGAACGGGGTTTGATCCTGACATTCGGCTTGGTATGTACTCGATTTTTGTTCTGAACTTATAAGTGGACGAAACACATGTTTTCGTAAGGAAAACGATACACCTAAGAGACTAGCCACTCCATTACTTAACTTGGGGCGTTGTTAGGTAAAAAAACAACGTTCCGTCCGTAAAAACGAGATTTATGTCCGTCCGTTCGGTCGGCATTTACTCGGTTTTCAGTCCGAACTTGGAAATGGACGAAACTCACTTGTTTTCGAATCTAAAACCTCAAGATCGACAAGGCTTAGCCAGGACGTTTTAAGGCTAATATAGAACATTTGGACCATGGGAACGGGGTTTTGTCCGGTCATTCGGCTTGGTTTGTACTCGATTTTTGTTCCGAACTTATAAGTGGACGAAACACACATGTTTTCGCATGGAAAACGATACACCTAAGAGACTCGTAACTCCATTACTTAACTCGGCGCGTTCTGAGGTGAAAAAACAACGTTCCGTCCGTAAAAACGAGATTTATGTCCGTCCTTTCGGTCGGCATTTACTCGGTTTTTTGTCCGAACTTGGAAATGGACGAAACTCACTTTTTTTGGATTATAAAACCTCAAGATCGACAAGGCTTAGCCGGGACGTTTTAAGGCCAATATAGAACATTTGGACCATAGGAACGGGGTTTGGTCCTGACATTCGGCTTGGTATGTACTCGATTTTTGTTCTGAACTTATAAGTGGACGAAACACATGTTTTCGTAAGGAAAACGATACACCTAAGAGACTAGCCACTCCATTACTTAACTTGGGGCGTTCTGAGGTGAAAAAACAACGTTCCGTCCGTAAAAACGAGATTTAGGTCCGTCCGTTCGGTCAGCATTTACTCGGTTTTCAGTCCGAACTTGGAAATGGACAAAACTCACTTGTTTTCGAATCTAAAACCTGAAGATCGACAAGGCTTAGCCAGGACGTTTTAAGGCTAATATAGAACATTTGGACCATGGGAACGGGGTTTTGTCCTGTCATTCGGCTTGGTTTGTACTCGATTTTTGTTCCGAACTTATAAGTGGACGAAACACACATGTTTTCGCATGGAAAACGATACACCTAAGAGACTCGTAACTCCATTACTTAACTCGGCGCGTTCTGAGGTGAAAAAACAACGTTCCGTCCGTAAAAACGAGATTTATGTCCGTCCTTTCGGTCGGCATTTACTCGGTTTTTTGTCCGAACTTGGAAATGGACGAAACTCACTTTTTTTGGATTATAAAACCTCAAGATCGACAAGGCTTAGCCGGGACGTTTTAAGGCCAATATAGAACATTTGGACCATAGGAACGGGGTTTGGTCCTGACATTCGGCTTGGTATGTACTCGATTGTTGTTCTGAACTTATAAGTGGACGAAACACATGTTTTCGTAAGGAAAACGATACACCTAAGAGACTAGCCACTCCATTACTTAACTTGGGGCGTTCTGAGGTGAAAAAACAACGTTCCGTCCGTAAAAACGAGATTTAGGTCCGTCCGTTCGGTCAGCATTTACTCGGTTTTCTGTCCGAACTTGGAAATGGACGAAACTCACTTGTTTTCGAATCTAAAACCTGAAGATCGACAAGGCTTAGCCAGGACGTTTTAAGGGTAATATAGAACATTTGGACCATGGGAACGGGGTTTTGTCCTGTCATTCGGCTTGGTTTGTACTCGATTTTTGTTCCGAACTTATAAGTGGACGAAACACACATGTTTTCGCATGGAAAACGATACACCTAAGAGACTCGTAACTCCATTACTTAACTCGGCGCGTTCTGAGGTGAAAAAACAACGTTCCGTCCGTAAAAACGAGATTTATGTCCGTCCTTTCGGTCGGCATTTACTCGGTTTTTTGTCCGAACTTGGAAATGGACGAAACTCACTTTTTTTGGATTATAAAACCTCAAGATCGACAAGGCTTAGCCGGGACGTTTTAAGGCCAATATGGAACATTTGGAGCCTAGGAACGGGGTTTGATCCTGACATTCGGCTTGGTATGTACTCGATTTTTGTTCTGAACTTATAAGTGGACGAAACACATGTTTTCGTAAGGAAAACGATACACCTAAGAGACTAGCCACTCCATTACTTAACTTGGGGCGTTGTTAGGTAAAAAAACAACGTTCCGTCCGTAAAAACGAGATTTATGTCCGTCCGTTCGGTCGGCATTTACTCGGTTTTCAGTCCGAACTTGGAAATGGACGAAACTCACTTGTTTTCGAATCTAAAACCTCAAGATCGACAAGGCTTAGCCAGGACGTTTTAAGGCTAATATAGAACATTTGGACCATGGGAACGGGGTTTTGTCCGGTCATTCGGCTTGGTTTGTACTCGATTTTTGTTCCGAACTTATAAGTGGACGAAACACACATGTTTTCGCATGGAAAACGATACACCTAAGAGACTCGTAACTCCATTACTTAACTCGGCGCGTTCTGAGGTGAAAAAACAACGTTCCGTCCGTAAAAACGAGATTTATGTCCGTCCTTTCGGTCGGCATTTACTCGGTTTTTTGTCCGAACTTGGAAATGGACGAAACTCACTTTTTTTGGATTATAAAACCTCAAGATCGACAAGGCTTAGCCGGGACGTTTTAAGGCCAATATAGAACATTTGGACCATAGGAACGGGGTTTGGTCCTGACATTCGGCTTGGTATGTACTCGATTTTTGTTCTGAACTTATAAGTGGACGAAACACATGTTTTCGTAAGGAAAACGATACACCTAAGAGACTAGCCACTCCATTACTTAACTTGGGGCGTTCTGAGGTGAAAAAACAACGTTCCGTAAGTAAAAACGAGATTTAGGTCCGTCCGTTCGGTCAGCATTTACTCGGTTTTCAGTCCGAACTTGGAAATGGACGAAACTCACTTGTTTTCGAATCTAAAACCTGAAGATCGACAAGGCTTAGCCAGGACGTTTTAAGGCTAATATAGAACATTTGGACCATGGGAACGGGGTTTTGTCCTGTCATTCGGCTTGGTTTGTACTCGATTTTTGTTCCGAACTTATAAGTGGACGAAACACACATGTTTTCGCATGGAAAACGATACACCTAAGAGACTCGTAACTCCATTACTTAACTCGGCGCGTTCTGAGGTGAAAAAACAACGTTCCGTCCGTAAAAACGAGATTTATGTCCGTCCTTTCGGTCGGCATTTACTCGGTTTTTTGTCCGAACTTGGAAATGGACGAAACTCACTTTTTTTGGATTATAAAACCTCAAGATCGACAAGGCTTAGCCGGGACGTTTTAAGGCCAATATAGAACATTTGGACCATAGGAACGGGGTTTGGTCCTGACATTCGGCTTGGTATGTACTCGATTGTTGTTCTGAACTTATAAGTGGACGAAACACATGTTTTCGTAAGGAAAACGATACACCTAAGAGACTAGCCACTCCATTACTTAACTTGGGGCGTTCTGAGGTGAAAAAACAACGTTCCGTCCGTAAAAACGAGATTTAGGTCCGTCCGTTCGGTCAGCATTTACTCGGTTTTCTGTCCGAACTTGGAAATGGACGAAACTCACTTGTTTTCGAATCTAAAACCTGAAGATCGACAAGGCTTAGCCAGGACGTTTTAAGGGTAATATAGAACATTTGGACCATGGGAACGGGGTTTTGTCCTGTCATTCGGCTTGGTTTGTACTCGATTTTTGTTCCGAACTTATAAGTGGACGAAACACACATGTTTTCGCATGGAAAACGATACACCTAAGAGACTAGTAACTCCATTACTTAACTCGGCGCGTTCTGAGGTGAAAAAACAACGTTCCGTCCGTAAAAACGAGATTTATGTCCGTCCTTTCGGTCGGCATTTACTCGGTTTTTTGTCCGAACTTGGAAATGGACGAAACTCACTTTTTTTGGATTATAAAACCTCAAGATCGACAAGGCTTAGCCGGGACGTTTTAAGGCCAATATAGAACATTTGGACCATAGGAACGGGGTTTGGTCCTGACATTCGGCTTGGTATGTACTCGATTTTTGTTCTGAACTTATAAGTGGATGAAAGACATGTTTTCGTAAGGAAAACGATACACCTAAGAGACTAGCCACTCCATTACTTAACTTGGGGCGTTCTGAGGTGAAAAAACAACGTTCCATCCGTAAAAACGAGATTTATGTCCGTCCGTTCGGTCGGCATTTACTTGGTTTTCAGTCCGAACTTGGAAATGGACGAAACTCACTTGTTTTCGAATCTAAAACTTCAAGATCGAAAGGCTTAGCCAGGACGTTTTAAGGGTAATATAGAACATTTGGACCATGGGAACGGGGTTTTGTCCTGTCATTCGGCTTGGTTTGTACTCGATTTTTGTTCCGAACTTATAAGTGGACGAAACACACATGTTTTCGCATGGAAAACGATACACCTAAGAGACTAGTAACTCCATTACTTAACTCGGCGCGTTCTGAGGTGAAAAAACAACGTTCCGTCCGTAAAAACGAGATTTACGTCCGTCCTTTCGGTCGGCATTTACTCGGTTTTTTGTCCGAACTTGGAAATGGACGAAACTCACTTTTTTTGGATTATAAAACCTCAAGATCGACAAGGCTTAGCCGGGACGTTTTAAGGCAAATATAGAACATTTGGACCATAGGAACGGGGTTTGGTCCTGACATTCGGCTTGGTATGTACTCGATTTTTGTTCTGAACTTATAAGTGGACGAAACACATGTTTTCGTAAGGAAAACGATACACCTAAGAGACTAGCCACTCCATTACTTAACTTGGGGCGTTCGGAGGTGAAAAAACAACGTTCCATCCATAAAAACGAGATTTAGGTCCGTCCGTTCGGTCGGCATTTACTCGGTTTTCAGTCCGAACTTGGAAATGGACGAAACTCACTTGTTTTCGAATCTAAAACCTCAAGATCGACAAGGCTTAGCCAGGACGTTTTAAGCCTAAAATAGAACATTTGGACCATGGGAACGGGGTTTTGTCCTGTCATTCGGCTTGGTTTGTACTCGATTTTTGTTCCGAACTTATAAGTGGACGAAACACACATGTTTTCGCATGGAAAACGATACACCTAAGAGACTAGTAACTCCATTACTTAACTCGGCGCGTTCTGAGGTGAAAAAACAACGTTCCGTCCGTAAAAACGAGATTTATGTCCGTCCTTTCGGTCGGCATTTACTCGGTTTTTTGTCCGAACTTGGAAATGGACGAAACTCACTTTTTTTGGATTATAAAACCTCAAGATCGACAAGGCTTAGCCGGGACGTTTTAAGGCCAATATAGAACATTTGGACCATAGGAACGGGGTTTGGTCCTGACATTCGGCTTGGTATGTACTCGATTTTTGTTCTGAACTTATAAGTGGACGAAACACAAGTTTTCGTAAGGAAAACGATACACCAAAGAGACTAGCCACTCCATTACTTAACTTGGGGCGTTCTGAGGTGAAAAAACAACGTTCCGTCCGTAAAAACGAGATTTATGTCCGTCCTTTCGGTCCGCATTTACTCGGTTTTTTGTCCGAACTTGGAAATGGACGAAACTCACTTTTTTTGGATTATAAAACCTCAAGATCGACAAGGCTTAGCCGGGACGTTTTAAGGCCAATATAGAACATTTGGACCATAGGCACGGGGTTTGGTCCTGACATTCGGCTTGGTATGTACTCGATTTTTGTTCTGAACTTATAAGTGGACGAAACACACATGTTTTCGCATGGAAAACGATACACCTAAGAGACTAGTAACTCCATTACTTAACTCGGCGCGTTCTGAGGTGAAAAAACAACGTTCCGTCCGTAAAAACGAGATTTATGTCCGTCCTTTCGGTGCGCATTTACTAGGTTTTTTGTCCGAACTTGGAAATGGACGAAACTCACTTTTTTTGGATTATAAAACCTCAAGATCGACAAGGCTTAGCCGGGACGTTTTAAGGCCAATATAGAACATTTGGACCATAGGAATGGGGTTTGGTCCTGACATTCGGCTTGGTATGTACTCGATTTTTGTTCTGAACTTATAAGTGGACGAAACACATGTTTTCGTAAGGAAAACGATACAGCTAAGAGACTAGCCACTCCATTACTTAACTTGGGGCGTTCTGAGGTGAAAAAACAACGTTTCGTCCGTAAAAACGAGATTTATGTCTGTCCGTTCAGTCGGCATTTACTCGGTTTTCAGTCCGAACTTGGAAATGGACGAAACTCACTTGTTTTCGAATCTAAAACCTCAAGATCGACAAGGCTTAGCCAGGACGTTTTAAGGCTAATATAGAACATTTGGACCATGGGAACGGGGTTTTGTCCGGTCATTCGGCTTGGTTTGTACTCGATTTTAGTTCCGAACTTATAAGTGGACGAAACACACATGTTTTCGCATGGAAAATGATACACCTAAGAGACTAGTAACTCCATTACTTAACTCGGCGCGTTCTGAGGTGAAAAAACAACGTTCCGTCCGTAAAAACGAGATTTATGTCCGTCCTTTCGGTCGGCATTTACTCGGTTTTTTGTCCGAACTTGGAAATGGACGAAACTCACTTTTTTTGGATTATAAAACCTCAAGATCGACAAGGCTTAGCCGGGACGTTTTAAGGCCAATATAGAACATTTGGACCATAGGCACGGGGTTTGGTCCTGACATTCGGCTTGGTATGTACTCGATTTTTGTTCTGAACTTATAAGTGGACGAAACACACATGTTTTCGCATGGAAAACGATACACCTAAGAGACTAGTAACTCCATTACTTAACTCGGCGCGTTCTGAGGTGAAAAAACAACGTTCCGTCCGTAAAAACGAGATTTATGTCCGTCCTTTCGGTCGGCATTTACTCGGTTTTTTGTCCGAACTTGGAAATGGACGAAACTCACTTTTTTTGGATTATAAAACCTCAAGATCGACAAGGCTTAGCCGGGACGTTTTAAGGCCAATATAGAACATTTGGACCATAGGAACGGGGTTTGGTCCTGACATTCGGCTTGGTATGTACTCAATTTTTGTTCTGAACTTATAAGTGGACGAAACGCATGTTTTCGTAAGGAAAACGATACACCTAAGAGACTAGCCACTCCATTACTTAACTTGGGGCGTTCGGAGGTGAAAAAACAACGTTCCGTCCGTAAAAACGAGATTTATGTCCGTCCGTTCGGTCGGCATTTACTCGGTTTTCAGTCCGAACTTGGAAATGGACGAAACTCACTTGTTTTCGAATCTAAAACCTCAAGATCGACAAGGCTTAGCCAGGACGTTTTAAGGCTAATATAGAACATTTGGACCATGGGAACGGGGTTTTGTCCGGTCATTCGGCTTGGTTTGTACTCGATTTTAGTTCCGAACTTATAAGTGGACGAAACACACATGTTTTCGCATGGAAAACGATACACCTAAGAGACTAGTAACTCCATTACTTAACTCGGCGCGTTCTGAGGTGAAAAAACAACGTTCCGTCCGTAAAAACGAGATTTATGTCCGTCCTTTCGGTCCTCATTTACTCGGTTTTTTGTCCGAACTTGGAAATGGACGAAACTCACTTTTTTTGGATTATAAAACCTCAAGATCGACAAGGCTTAGCCGGGACGTTTTAAGGCCAATATAGAACATTTGGACTATAGGAACGGGGTTTGGTCCTGACATTCGGCTTGGTATGTACTCGATTTTTGTTCTGAACTTATAAGTGGACGAAACACATGTTTTCGTAAGGAAAACGATACACCTAAGAGACTAGCCACTCCATTACTTAACTTGGGGCGTTCTGAGGTGAAAAAACAACGTTCTGTCCGTAAAAACGAGATTTAGGTCCATCCGTTCGGTCGGCATTTACTCGGTTTTCAGTCCGAACTTGGAAATGGACGAAACTCACTTGTTTTCGAATCTAAAACCTCAAGATCGACAAGGCTTAGCCAGGATGTTTTAAGGCTAATATAGAACATTTGGACCATGGGAACGGGGTTTTGTCCGGTCATTCGGCTTGGTTTGTACTCGATTTTAGTTCCGAACTTATAAGTGGACGAAACACACATGTTTTCGCATGGAAAACGATACACCTAAGAGACTAGTAACTCCATTACTTAACTCGGCGCGTTCTGAGGTGAAAAAACAACGTTCCGTCCGTAAAAACGAGATTTATGTCCGTCCTTTCGGTCCGCATTTACTCGGTTTTTTGTCCGAACTTGGAAATGGACGAAACTCACTTTTTTTGGATTATAAAACCTCAAGATCGACAAGGCTTAGCCGGGACGTTTTAAGGCCAATATAGAACATTTGGACCATAGGAACGGGGTTTGGTCCTGACATTCGGCTTGGTATGTACTCAATTTTTGTTCTGAACTTATAAGTGGACGAAACACATGTTTTCGTAAGGAAAACGATACACCTAAGAGACTAGCCACTCCATTACTTAACTTGGGGCGTTCTGAGGTGAAAAAACAACGTTCCGTCCGTAAAAACGAGATTTAGGTCCGTCCGTTCGGTCGGCATTTACTCGGTTTTCAGTCCGAACTTGGAAATGGATGAAACTCACTTGTTTTCGAATCTAAAACCTCAAGATCGACAAGGCTTAGCCAGGACGTTTTAAGGCTAATATAGAACATTTGGACCATGGGAACGGGGTTTTGTCCGGTCATTCGGCTTGGTTTGTACTCGATTTTAGTTCCGAACTTATAAGTGGACGAAACACACATGTTTTCGCATGGAAAATGATACACCTAAGAGACTAGTAACTCCATTACTTAACTCGGCGCGTTCTGAGGTGAAAAAACAACGTTCCGTCCGTAAAAACGAGATTTATGTCCGTCCTTTCGGTCGTCATTTACTCGGTTTTTTGTCCGAACTTGGAAATGGACGAAACTCACTTTTTTTGGATTATAAAACCTCAAGATCGACAAGGCTTAGTCGGGACGTTTTAAGGCCAATATAGAACATTTGGACCATAGGAACGGGGTTTGGTCCTGACATTCGGCTTGGTATGTACTCGATTTTTGTTCTGAACTTATAAGTGGACGAAACACATGTTTTCGTAAGGAAAACGATACACCTAAGAGACTAGCCACTCCATTACTTAACTTGGGACGTTCTGAGGTCAAAAAACAACGTTCCGTCCGTAAAAACGAGATTTATGTCCGTCCTTTCGGTCGGCATTTACTCGGTTTTCAGTCCGAACTTGGAAATGGACGAAACTCACTTGTTTTCGAATCTAAAACCTCAAGATCGACAAGGCTTAGCCAGGACGTTTTAAGGCTAATATAGAATATTTGGACAATGGGAACGGGATTTTGTCCGGTCATTCGGCTTGGTTTGTACTCCATTTTTGTTCCGAACTTATAAGTGGACGAAACACACATGTTTTCGCATGGAAAACGTGAGAAACTACAAATAGTGCTAATATAACAATTGAATATCCAAACAAACAATTAAACAATACGCAGAAAGTAAATAACACGCAGCAATTTTTAACGTGGTAAAACCCAATATGGGAAACGTCCACGGTTGTCCTCGCGACAACAAATAATCCACTAGATGAAAAGAGATGTACTAACCTACCAACTACCTGCACTCACTGCGGGTTGATACTCCTGGTTATCTCTAACACCTTGACTTCACCAGAGCACCTTGATGTACGCACAAGACACTCGACTTCTTGATGAACACACAAGAAGACTCGAAGCCGAAATCACAATAACTCTTGAAGATCACAAAGTTATGAATTGAGAAAAGGGGGAAGAAAGGGAATTGAGTTCAATAGCCACAAACAATTTCAATATCACAAACCTAACCAAAACACATGAACTAGAAGAAGGATGGACGGCCAAAGAACTGATTTGTTCTAAGGAAGAGAAACCCTATTTATACTTAGGGTTGGAAACCAAGGAAAATGGGCCGAAACAGTGCAAACCGACTTTGGACGTTCGTACGTCGATATGACGTTCGAACGTCGCCACACAAAAATAACCCTGCTGCCTACCATGATGTACGAACGCTCTAACTCGGTACGTACGTCTTCATACGAAACTCGTCTGCTGCCTACTTGGACGTACGAACGTTCTAACTGCGTACGTACGTCCTGACCAAAAGAAGTTCGCTGCTTCAGTGGACGTACGTACGTCCTAACTAGGTACGTACGTCCAGAACCCAATAACTTATCCTGGACAGAACTAAGAAACACGAAGGACACGAGACGACCATGCGTACATCTTGATTTTCCTAACAATGAATTCAAGGCGAGATAACCAAGGACACTTTGTCACAAAATTGATGTCAAACCACTTCGTGCCGGTTTCAATCTCCCCCTTTGACATTGATTTTGTGATAAAAACCTATGACTCTAATAGCACTTATAAAACGTGCTTACAATCCCAAACCATGGCATTTATAAAACATGCCTACAAAAACACTCAAAATAGAAACACATAACAAGTCACCAATTCTTGTTATCCAGCTTTAGGAAGATGCTTTAACCATCAGAGATCGAACGGAAGCAACTAGGAACTTCCAAAGCAATCAAGGATTCAACAGAAGTTCCTTCGAACAACTCCCCCATACTTCATGAGCTCCAAAATATGTTTGGCACTCGAACTCCCCCATAACAATATAACGTCTAAAATCATCAACACGTTCACTCCCCCATACGTGTAGCATACCTGAAACATGACCCAAAAATAACCTAACAACAAGAAGACGATTGTTAGTACTTAGAGTCATAAATCTCCCCCTTTTTGTCACAACAAGTGAACAACAATAAACAAATAACCAAGAAAAAGAAATCAAAACCAAACAAAGAATACAAAACATATAAAAATATAAAACTAATTCAACTTGTTAAAAGTTCAGAAAGTCAACTAATAACCAAACAGAGAAATCCATAAACATAAAAGCCAAAACGACAAAAACAGAAGGCTTGAATTAACGAATTCGAAAAACCCTTTCCCAATGACCTAGAGGAAGCTTGGAGAAGTAAGCTTCCGCACGAGCCGAAGGTCTATTCCACCGAGCAATCACATGATCATCATAATCCTCCAGCCATTCACTCGTACAAAACAACTCCTCAATTCTGCTGTCCAAGCCACAGTCGGTAAGTGGAGCAGCAAGTCCCGGAACCTTCGGATAACCAACCAACTCCAAGATATGATTTTGAAGATGTCCCGGTAATCTCTCCCAATGATTGACACGAACCAAACAAGGATTAAGAAAAGGTCGATGAATATAGTCATATCCATGGGGAACGCGACATAAACGACAAACCTTGGCATTGTTCTTGTACTCCATCACCATGAACGACACATAACCAACAGTCGGAACAAAAATTCCATGAAGTTCATATTCTGCCATAGAGGATTCTGAAGAACAAAGAGAGAACTAGCAAGAGGTAAGAAGACACAATAGGAGTGAAAGAGAAAAAGACTCCCTATTTATAAGAAAAATAGGAGTAAACATATCATGGGCCCAAAAAGAAAGGTCCATTACCTCAGAAAAATTTACTGCAAAACAAGGAAACCAACTTGAACTAACATGAAAATAGCAATATCCAAGAACATGTACAATACTAAAAAAATAGAAACAAACCAATATAGCAGTTAAGTACAAAAATGTGAAGAGGAAACCATAAAACCAACTACTCGGATTCCGAGGCACCATCACTCGGTTCACCATCACCCTCGTCCTCACTCTCTGAGTCATCACCATCACTCGCACCAGGAACTGGAGGCACCTCTTCCGGAAACGGAGGCAAGTCTGTGGGAGTGAAGTCCAGCTGTAGATGACGCATCTGAGCAACATTCATCGCATGAATATCACTGATCATGACATCATGACGAGAGAGAATGACCCCAAAACGATCTAACCGAGCATCCATATGGTCCTGATGACGTCGGAGAGAGGAGACCCGAGCATCAATTGCTGCAACAGCCCGATTTCCCCTAGCAGAGGCTGGGATGGGTCGTCCAGACGTCAAGGCCCGATCAAAATTATCTTGGCGATCAAGAGCTCGGCCTCCCCAAATAAGGTGATGCGTCAAACGCGCACCCACAGACTCAAAGGCAACCTTCCGAGACTAACAGCCTTTCTTAATGGCGTTGACCCAGTCATGGCCAACGAACCTTGGAGGGCTCACCTCCGTGTACTGTCCCTGAAAACCCAAGTGCCTGAGAATTGTCATTATAAAGCTAGGGAAAGGAAGAGTACCCTTAGCTGCATCAATTTGAAGCATCCGATTGTAGATGACCTCAGAAAGACTAATATGGTGCACCGACATACAAACCACCAATTTGACCATGTCGTCGGTCATGATTATCTTGTTGCCCTTGGTGGGGTAGATGTTGGAGTGAGCAACCATGTGGACAAGGATGGCGCTGTAGAACTTTGCGTGATATCTTTCCGTGACCCCATCGATGAACATCCGCTGAACTTGATCGACAAGGTCAATCTGAATCTCATCCGGAATAGGCCATCGGACATGAACAGCACCTTCAGGGAGAAAATCACCGTCAATACCCAACGCCTCACGGATCACCTTCGGAGAAATAGTGTATCTCCGACCGTCAATGAGGACCGAAAAACTCGAGCGATTCTGCGAAGGACTCTTCGTCTCATAGAATGCTATCGTATGCTCAACCGAGTACTTGGTGATTGGTTGAGCCACCCTTAGCCAATTCCGAGTCTCAAAGAACAATGCGATATTGCCAAGTTGAGAAGCCCCGAGAGGAGTGGCAGCAATGTCTCCCAAGTCGAAGAAACGCTCGGGAACAATGGCCTTGGCTCGAGGATGAGCGCCAAGGGATGAGGGATGAAACGACAAACCCGGAGTGGAACCACGACCCCTCGGAGCGCGAGAAGAAGATGCACCCTTAGAAGCGGATGCCGTGGAGGTGCGTGCACGCTTTGAAGCCATTTCCTACACAAACACACCAGTACACAAATCAACAATGGAAGCAAATCGACAAAAAGAACAATAGCAGGGTCATTGAGGCATTTAATCAAACACTTGATGTGCAGAAACAAGACACAAGCTATTGACAACAAGGAAGCAATGGTGAGCACCCAAACACATCACAAAACAGTCCCAATAGTAGAGAAGCAATAACAAGAAATAGAGATAGCCAATTCGTCCATCAATTTCAAGAAATTGAATGGAAATACTAACCAACATAACAAATAACACAAAACAGATATTTCAAAGAAAAATAGAAACTAACCATGCAATCCAAC
The DNA here is from genome assembly GCA_023053565.1 of Aquilegia eximia. Classification (NCBI taxonomy): domain Eukaryota; kingdom Viridiplantae; phylum Streptophyta; class Magnoliopsida; order Ranunculales; family Ranunculaceae; genus Aquilegia; species Aquilegia eximia. The sequence goes on from JALIGU010000026.1 coordinate 1,125,508, forward strand.
AATACCAAGAGAGGAAGGAGAAGAAGAAGAAGATGAATATAGGGAGAGGTCGATTTCACTTACTTGAGTAAGAACAGAGTAAACACCAAAAACTAATACGGCGTAAGTTGAGCAAGAAGCAACCACCAAAGAAGGAGAACAAAAACAACCAAGAGGAGAGAAGAGGGGTATCTCCTGAGACGAGCAAGAGAACCAAAAGGGGAACTGCTTGTAGTGTGCCAAAGAGAGAACACGATTGATATAATAGTTGGCCTTTGGTTTAACAAAAAATTTGAATTTAAACAGCAAATGGGCCGGACTGTATCAGGGACGTTCGTATGTCCTAAAGACGTTCGTACGTCGGGACTCAAAAAAAACATCTGTCAGACCCTACGTTCGTACGTTCTAATAACGTTCGTACGTTGGAAATAGATCTGCCCACCTCAACGTTCGGACGTCATCACAGCGTTCGTACGACCCCCTTTTTTTTTTTTTTTTTTTTTTTTTTTTTTTTAAAATAGGAAGAACCAACCTAACAGCTAGATAATAAACCACATAACCCCAAAAACAAATATTGAGAGACATCACAAGAAAACACTTCTACGTATCATACGAATTCCAATTACAACCGAATATAGTTTAAACAATCCTCAACCATAAGAAAATGCAAAATCGAAGAACGACATCATACACAAAGGCATGGTACTTACTTAGACGATGCAAGCATGTAGATGAAACAGATAGACCAATACCAACCTCCAGAAACAAACTAAAAAACATGATCATTGAGAATATTGAAAGTCACTTGCAACTAGCCCAAAATGAAACTGAACCAGATCACAATACAACAAAGAAAACACACACTATTGTTTTTCTTCTTGTCTTTCAACTAGACAAATGCGAAAGCCACTATTCATTTTTTTTTTTTTTTTTTTTTTTTATTTTGTAAACCATTGAAACAGATGCCATTCCCGTGTGGGAGTATGTAATATCTCCATCTTTTACCAGAACACGAGGGTAGGGTGTAGCCTACATCTTTTCGGCAAAACACACTCAAGAAGTGCAATACCATGATAACGTGCAACACAAGAACTAACATCTCTTGAGTGCATCCGTCAGAGCATGACCCTCACAGCCCCAACGGGTTCTTAGCCAAATGAGTATGCTCTCAAGACATTCAAATGGCTGGGGATTTTGTGAGTCATTGACCACTTACAAGAGGCAAATACATATAAAAGAAAACGATGATCATGAATGGAAACTATAGAAGAGTGGAGATATATAGGTATGTAAAACGACAATCCAACAACATGTAGATGCACCATGTAAGAAACTACCAAGACAAAGAGAGTATGATGTAACCCTACAACTATGCATGACACAAAAACAGTTGAGAACGCCAAACTAGAAACATCTGTAAAATGGAATCCACACAAATAGAGAAAGTAGTATGTCCTCAATACCAGCAACAATAATAAATAACTGAACCTAAACATCCTAAACACAGACAGTTCCAATGAACAAATTAGGTATATGAAAGCGAAAGAGGTGTAGTGACAATGAAGCAGTTGTCAGATGAGCGACTACCAGTTAACACCAAGATATGATTGGAATCAAAAACATCACACCTATTATCCTCAAACACAACCTTAAATTTAGCATCACATAACTGACTAATACTCAATAGATTGGACTTAAGACCCTTAACAAACAAAAGCTCATGACTATTGAGCGAATCAACCTCAGAAAAGTTACCTTTACCTTCAACCGGAAGCATTTTACCATTACCAAACCTAACCTTACCTCCATAACCAAGAGTCAGGTTATCAATCAGAGTCTTATCACCTGTCATATGACGCGAACAACCGCTGTCGAGATACCATGATGAAGGCAATGGTTCAACCAAACGAGCCATGTGAGACACCATTTTCCTGGATGCATCCATACTCCTATCCCAGAAATGTGGTGGTGGAGTAGGCATGGGTGTTGTTTGAGGACGGTTTCCATAAGGAGAAGTTCTGGGTAAACCCCACGGAGCATAGCCATTCCACATGTATGGAGCCTGCATGGAGAAGGTGGAAGACTTGTTCCAATATGAGTTACCTGCAAAAGAAGGATGATGAGCAGGATACAAATTATTCCAACAAAAGGCAGAAGTGTGACCCATGCGACCACATGTTAGACATTTAAAGCCTTTGTGTCTAGAGTTCTTTTTTCGAACATGCTTTACATGAGTAACCTTGGGTGGTGATACCACACTAGACACCTGCACAGGAGCAGGAATAGCGACACTTGTTGGTCGCACAAAGGTAGTGCGGGAAGTGCTAGCAGTAGCAAGGGGAACAGATGTGTCATAACCTAAACCAGATTTATCTGAATGGGATTTACCGATTCCCAACAGAGAGTTTAGATTAGCACTTGCTTTACCAAACCCAACCAATTGTTTGTTAGCAGCAAACAACTCAGCCTTTACTTTCTCATGCTCCAGTACAAGGGATCGATACCGTGTTTCCAGATCATTATTCAGCTTTTCCAGAGTGACAATACGCACTTGGAAATCCTCCTTTTCCTTCACAAACTCTTCCTTTAACATGTTGGAATCACCTGTAAGATTGCATATATCCTGTCCAAGACTATTTACCTGATCCTGCAAGACAGTGTTAGTTTTTTCAAGCAACTTTACTTGTTGCATGGAAAACTTATACATATCACATAGTTCAGTAGTAGTAGCATGAACACCAGAATCAGAAACAATAATATCAGCAGAAGAGGATACAATACCTCCTGGATGTTCATCCAGGGATGCACTGAAGACCACATAATTGGAGACAACATTTGAGAGATTCCCATCATCATCTTCATCTGAATCATCCCATGTTACTGTGAGGTTCGCTTTGGAATTATCACCAGGTTTGCGATCCACCTTCTTGTCACATTCATTTGCAAAGTGTCCATAATCACGACACTTGTAACATTGGACATCTTTACGATCAACTCGAGCTCTTCTCCCATCCACAGAGAACCGCTCAAAACCACGACTTCTAGGAGCATTTGAGGAATCAGGAAATCGCTTTCGAGGATCTCGATTCTGTTGATATTTCAGAATCTTCTGAAAGCTACGTGACAGAAACGCATAGTTATCATCCACATCCTGTTCTTCATCATCAGAAGGTCCTGTGGAAGGTTCTTTAGACGATGTAGCTTTGAATGCTACAGATTTGTTCTTCAAAGGTTCTTCCAAAGCCTGTTCCATCTCACATGTCCTTAGTTTCCCAGCAAGTGTCTCGATGGACATGTTCTTAATCACATTGCTCTCAGTGATGGCATCCTTACGTGAACGAAACCGAGGAGGCAAAGCACGCAATATCTTACGTACCACTTGTGTGTCAGTATATGCATGACCAATAGCCGCACTGCAGTTGATGATGTCTTGGAGACGAATAAAGAAATCATCAAAGGTCTCAGAATTATCCATCCGTAGATTCTCAAACTGAGACGTTAACAGTTCCAGCTTACTTTCTTTGACTGTTTCGTCACCTTCATGTGTACAGATAAGCCTGTTCCATGCATCTTTAGCCTCTTCACAGCCTTGCACCCGACGAAACTCACTAGCATTTAATGCCATGAAAATAGCATTGAGTGCCTTGTTGTTATAATTTGCCAGCAATTTCTGTTCAGGCGTCCACTTTTCACGTGGCGTCAGTGATGTAACAGCAGTATCATCAGTACCTGTAGTAGTCAGAGGTTCTTTCCACCCTGTGACAACAGAAAGCCAGACTTCTTCTCCTAATGCTTGGAGATAAGCTCGCATACGTACTTTCCAATGACCAAAGTCCTTTCCACTGAATTGTGGAGGAAGACTTGAAGTAGCAGTCTTGTGAGATTCCATAAAGCACTATTGATCGTTAGCGTGAGCCTTTACGCTCCTTAACCAGCCCCCAGCGACTGATACCAATTGAGAAACTACAAATAGTGCTAATATAGCAATTGAATATCCAAACAAACAATTAAACAATACGCAGAAAGTAAATAACACGCAGCAATTTTTAACGTGGTAAAACCCAATATGGGAAACGTCCACGGTTGTCCTCGCGACAACAAATAATCCACTAGATGAAAAGAGATGTACAAACCTACCAACTACCTGCACTCACTGCGAGTTGATACTCCTGGTTATCTCTAACACCTTGACTTCACCAGAGCACCTTGATGTACGCACAAGACACTCGACTTCTTGATGAACACACAAGAAGACTCGAAGCCGAAATCACAATAACTCTTGAAGATCACAAAGTTATGAATTGAGAAAAGGGGGAAGAAAGGGAATTGAGTTCAATAGCCACAAACAATTTCAATATCACAAACCTAACCAAAACACATGAACTAGAAGAAGGATGGACGGCCAAAGAACTGATTTGTTCTAAGGAAGAGAAACCCTATTTATACTTAGGGTTGGAAACCAAGGAAAATGGGCCGAAACAGTGCAAACCGACTTTGGACGTTCGTACGTCGATATGACGTTCGAACGTCGCCACACAAAAATAACCCTGCTGCCTACCATGATGTACGAACGCTCTAACTCGGTACGTACGTCTTCATACGAAACTCGTCTGCTGCCTACTTGGACGTACGAACGTTCTAACTGCGTACGTACGTCCTGACCAAAAGAAGTTCGCTGCTTCAGTGGACGTACGTACGTCCTAACTAGGTACGTACGTCCAGAACCCAATAACTTATCCTGGACAGAACTAAGAAACACGAAGGACACGAGACGACCATGCGTACATCTTGATTTTCCTAACAATGAATTCAAGGCGAGATAACCAAGGACACTTTGTCACAAAATTGATGTCAAACCACTTCGTGCCGGTTTCAATCTCCCCCTTTGACATTGATTTTGTGATAAAAACCTATGACTCTAATAGCACTTATAAAACGTGCTTACAATCCCAAACCATGGCATTTATAAAACATGCCTACAAAAACACTCAAAATAGAAACACATAACAAGTCACCAATTCTTGTTATCCAGCTTTAGGAAGATGCTTTAACCATCAGAGATCGAACGGAAGCAACTAGGAACTTCCAAAGCAATCAAGGATTCAACAGAAGTTCCTTCGAACAACTCCCCCATACTTCATGAGCTCCAAAATATGTTTGGCACTCGAACTCCCCCATAACAATATAACGTCTAAAATCATCAACACGTTCACTCCCCCATACGTGTAGCATACCTGAAACATGACCCAAAAATAACCTAACAACAAGAAGACGATTGTTAGTACTTAGAGTCATAAATCTCCCCCTTTTTGTCACAACAAGTGAACAACAATAAACAAATAACCAAGAAAAAGAAATCAAAACCAAACAAAGAATACAAAACATATAAAAATATAAAACTAATTCAACTTGTTAAAAGTTCAGAAAGTCAACTAATAACCAAACAGAGAAATCCATAAACATAAAAGCCAAAACGACAAAAACAGAAGGCTTGAATTAACGAATTCGAAAAACCCTTTCCCAATGACCTAGAGGAAGCTTGGAGAAGTAAGCTTCCGCACGAGCCGAAGGTCTATTCCACCGAGCAATCACATGATCATCATAATCCTCCAGCCATTCACTCGTACAAAACAACTCCTCAATTCTGCTGTCCAAGCCACAGTCGGTAAGTGGAGCAGCAAGTCCCGGAACCTTCGGATAACCAACCAACTCCAAGATATGATTTTGAAGATGTCCCGGTAATCTCTCCCAATGATTGACACGAACCAAACAAGGATTAAGAAAAGGTCGATGAATATAGTCATATCCATGGGGAACGCGACATAAACGACAAACCTTGGCATTGTTCTTGTACTCCATCACCATGAACGACACATAACCAACAGTCGGAACAAAAATTCCATGAAGTTCATATTCTGCCATAGAGGATTCTGAAGAACAAAGAGAGAACTAGCAAGAGGTAAGAAGACACAATAGGAGTGAAAGAGAAAAAGACTCCCTATTTATAAGAAAAATAGGAGTAAACATATCATGGGCCCAAAAAGAAAGGTCCATTACCTCAGAAAAATTTACTGCAAAACAAGGAAACCAACTTGAACTAACATGAAAATAGCAATATCCAAGAACATGTACAATACTAAAAAAATAGAAACAAACCAATATAGCAGTTAAGTACAAAAATGTGAAGAGGAAACCATAAAACCAACTACTCGGATTCCGAGGCACCATCACTCGGTTCACCATCACCCTCGTCCTCACTCTCTGAGTCATCACCATCACTCGCACCAGGAACTGGAGGCACCTCTTCCGGAAACGGAGGCAAGTCTGTGGGAGTGAAGTCCAGCTGTAGATGACGCATCTGAGCAACATTCATCGCATGAATATCACTGATCATGACATCATGACGAGAGAGAATGACCCCAAAACGATCTAACCGAGCATCCATATGGTCCTGATGACGTCGGAGAGAGGAGACCCGAGCATCAATTGCTGCAACAGCCCGATTTCCCCTAGCAGAGGCTGGGATGGGTCGTCCAGACGTCAAGGCCCGATCAAAATCATCTTGGCGATCAAGAGCCCGACCTCCCCAAATAAGGTGATGCGTCAAACGCGCACCCACAGACTCAAAGGCAACCTTCCGAGACTAACAGCCTTTCTTAATGGCGTTGACCCAGTCATGGCCAACGAACCTTGGAGGGCTCACCTCCGTGTACTGTCCCTGAAAACCCAAGTGCCTGAGAATTGTCATTATAAAGCTAGGGAAAGGAAGAGTACCCTTAGCTGCATCAATTTGAAGCATCCGATTGTAGATGACCTCAGAAAGACTAATATGGTGCACCGACATACAAACCACCAATTTGACCATGTCGTCGGTCATGATTATCTTGTTGCCCTTGGTGGGGTAGATGTTGGAGTGAGCAACCATGTGGACAAGGATGGCGCTGTAGAACTTTGCGTGATATCTTTCCGTGACCCCATCGATGAACATCCGCTGAACTTGATCGACAAGGTCAATCTGAATCTCATCCGGAATAGGCCATCGGACATGAACAGCACCTTCAGGGAGAAAATCACCGTCAATACCCAACGCCTCACGGATCACCTTCGGAGAAATAGTGTATCTCCGACCGTCAATGAGGACCGAAAAACTCGAGCGATTCTGCGAAGGACTCTTCGTCTCATAGAATGCTATCGTATGCTCAACCGAGTACTTGGTGATTGGTTGAGCCACCCTTAGCCAATTCCGAGTCTCAAAGAACAATGCGATATTGCCAAGTTGAGAAGCCCCGAGAGGAGTGGCAGCAATGTCTCCCAAGTCGAAGAAACGCTCGGGAACAATGGCCTTGGCTCGAGGATGAGCGCCAAGGGATGAGGGATGAAACGACAAACCCGGAGTGGAACCACGACCCCTCGGAGCGCGAGAAGAAGATGCACCCTTAGAAGCGGATGCCGTGGAGGTGCGTGCACGCTTTGAAGCCATTTCCTACACAAACACACCAGTACACAAATCAACAATGGAAGCAAATCGACAAAAAGAACAATAGCAGGGTCATTGAGGCATTTAATCAAACACTTGATGTGCAGAAACAAGACACAAGCTATTGACAACAAGGAAGCAATGGTGAGCACCCAAACACATCACAAAACAGTCCCAATAGTAGAGAAGCAATAACAAGAAATAGAGATAGCCAATTCGTCCATCAATTTCAAGAAATTGAATGGAAATACTAACCAACATAACAAATAACACAAAACAGATATTTCAAAGAAAAATAGAAACTAACCATGCAATCCAACAATACCAAGAGAGGAAGGAGAAGAAGAAGAAGATGAATATAGGGAGAGGTCGATTTCACTTACTTGAGTAAGAACAGAGTAAACACCAAAAACTAATACGGCGTAAGTTGAGCAAGAAGCAACCACCAAAGAAGGAGAACAAAAACAACCAAGAGGAGAGAAGAGGGGTATCTCCTGAGACGAGCAAGAGAACCAAAAGGGGAACTGCTTGTAGTGTGCCAAAGAGAGAACACGATTGATATAATAGTTGGCCTTTGGTTTAACAAAAAATTTGAATTTAAACAGCAAATGGGCCGGACTGTATCAGGGACGTTCGTATGTCCTAAAGACGTTCGTACGTCGGGACTCAAAAAAAACATCTGTCAGACCCTACGTTCGTACGTTCTAATAACGTTCGTACGTTGGAAATAGATCTGCCCACCTCAACGTTCGGACGTCATCACAGCGTTCGTACGACCCCCTTTTTTTTTTTTTTTTTTTTTTTTTTTTTAAAATAGGAAGAACCAACCTAACAGCTAGATAATAAACCACATAACCCCAAAAACAAATATTGAGAGACATCACAAGAAAACACTTCTACGTATCATACGAATTCCAATTACAACCGAATATAGTTTAAACAATCCTCAACAATAAGAAAATGCAAAATCGAAGAACGACATCATACACAAAGGCATGGTACTTACTTAGACGATGCAAGCATGTAGATGAAACAGATAGACCAATACCAACCTCCAGAAACAAACTAAAAAACATGATCATTGAGAATATTGAAAGTCACTTGCAACTAGCCCAAAATGAAACTGAACCAGATCACAATACAACAAAGAAAACACACACTATTGTTTTTCTTCTTGTCTTTCAACTAGACAAATGCGAAAGCCACTATTCATTTTTTTTTTTTTTTTTTTTTTTATTTTGTAAACCATTGAAACAGATGCTATTCCCGTGTGGGAGTATGTAATATCTCCATCTTTTACCAGAACACGAGGGTAGGGTGTAGCCTACATCTTTTCGGCAAAACACACTCAAGAAGTGCAATACCATGATAACGTGCAACACAAGAACTAACATCTCTTGAGTGCATCCGTCAGAGCATGACCCTCACAGCCCCAACGGGTTCTTAGCCAAATGAGTATGCTCTCAAGACATTCAAATGGCTGGGGATTTTGTGAGTCATTGACCACTTACAAGAGGCAAATACATATAAAAGAAAACGATGATCATGAATGGAAACTATAGAAGAGTGGAGATATATAGGTATGTAAAACGACAATCCAACAACATGTAGATGCACCATGTAAGAAACTACCAAGACAAAGAGAGTATGATGTAACCCTACAACTATGCATGACACAAAAACAGTTGAGAACGCCAAACTAGAAACATCTGTAAAATGGAATCCACACAAATAGAGAAAGTAGTATGTCCTCAATACCAGCAACAATAATAAATAACTGAACCTAAACATCCTAAACACAGACAGTTCCAATGAACAAATTAGGTATATGAAAGCGAAAGAGGTGTAGTGACAATGAAGCAGTTGTCAGATGAGCGACTACCAGTTAACACCAAGATATGATTGGAATCAAAAACATCACACCTATTATCCTCAAACACAACCTTAAATTTAGCATCACATAACTGACTAATACTCAATAGATTGGACTTAAGACCCTTAACAAACAAAAGCTCATGACTATTGAGGGAATCAACCTCAGAAAAGTTACCTTTACCTTCAACCGGAAGCATTTTACCATTACCAAACCTAACCTTACCTCCATAACCAAGAGTCAGGTTATCAATCAGAGTCTTATCACCTGTCATATGACGCGAACAACCGCTGTCAAGATACCATGATGAAGGCAATGGTTCAACCAAACGAGCCATGTGAGACACCATTTTCCTGGATGCATCCATACTCCTATCCCAGAAATGTGGTGGTGGAGTAGGCATGGGTGTTGTTTGAGGACGGTTTCCATAAGGAGAAGTTCTGGGTAAACCCCACGGAGCATAGCCATTCCACATGTATGGAGCCTGCATGGAGAAGGTGGAAGACTTGTTCCAATATGAGTTACCTGCAAAAGAAGGATGATGAGCAGGATACAAATTATTCCAACAAAAGGCAGAAGTGTGACCCATGCGACCACATGTTAGACATTTAAAGCCTTTGTGTCTAGAGTTCTTTTTTCGAACATGCTTTACATGAGTAACCTTGGGTGGTGATACCACACTAGACACCTGCACAGGAGCAGGAATAGCGACACTTGTTGGTCGCACAAAGGTAGTGCGGGAAGTGCTAGCAGTAGCAAGGGGAACAGATGTGTCATAACCTAAACCAGATTTATCTGAATGGGATTTACCGATTCCCAACAGAGAGTTTAGATTAGCACTTGCTTTACCAAACCCAACCAATTGTTTGTTAGCAGCAAACAACTCAGCCTTTACTTTCTCATGCTCCAGTACAAGGGATCGATACCGTGTTTCCAGATCATTATTCAGCTTTTCCAGAGTGACAATACGCACTTGGAAATCCTCCTTTTCCTTCACAAACTCTTCCTTTAACATGTTGGAATCACCTGTAAGATTGCATATATCCTGTCCAAGACTATTTACCTGATCCTGCAAGACAGTGTTAGTTTTTTCAAGCAACTTTACTTGTTGCATGGAAAACTTATACATATCACATAGTTCAGTAGTAGTAGCATGAACACCAGAATCAGAAACAATAATATCAGCAGAAGAGGATACAATACCTCCTGGATGTTCATCCAGGGATGCACTGAAGACCACATAATTGGAGACAACATTTGAGAGATTCCCATCATCATCTTCATCTGAATCATCCCATGTTACTGTGAGGTTCGCTTTGGAATTATCACCAGGTTTGCGATCCACCTTCTTGTCACATTCATTTGCAAAGTGTCCATAATCACGACACTTGTAACATTGGACATCTTTACGATCAACTCGAGCTCTTCTCCCATCCACAGAGAACCGCTCAAAACCACGACTTCTAGGAGCATTTGAGGAATCAGGAAATCGCTTTCGAGGATCTCGATTCTGTTGATATTTCAGAATCTTCTGAAAGCTACGTGACAGAAACGCATAGTTATCATCCACATCCTGTTCTTCATCATCAGAAGGTCCTGTGGAAGGTTCTTTAGACGATGTAGCTTTGAATGCTACAGATTTGTTCTTCAAAGGTTCTTCCAAAGCCTGTTCCATCTCACATGTCCTTAGTTTCCCAGCAAGTGTCTCGATGGACATGTTCTTAATCACATTGCTCTCAGTGATGGCATCCTTACGTGAACGAAACCGAGGAGGCAAAGCACGCAATATCTTACGTACCACTTGTGTGTCAGTATATGCATGACCAATAGCCGCACTGCAGTTGATGATGTCTTGGAGACGAATAAAGAAATCATCAAAGGTCTCAGAATTATCCATCCGTAGATTCTCAAACTGAGACGTTAACAGTTCCAGCTTACTTTCTTTGACTGTTTCGTCACCTTCATGTGTACAGATAAGCCTGTTCCATGCATCTTTAGCCTCTTCACAGCCTTGCACCCGACGAAACTCACTAGCATTTAATGCCATGAAAATAGCATTGAGTGCCTTGTTGTTATAATTTGCCAGCAATTTCTGTTCAGGCGTCCACTTTTCACGTGGCGTCAGTGATGTAACAGCAGTATCATCAGTACCTGTAGTAGTCAGAGGTTCTTTCCACCCTGTGACAACAGAAAGCCAGACTTCTTCTCCTAATGCTTGGAGATAAGCTCGCATACGTACTTTCCAATGACCAAAGTCCTTTCCACTGAATTGTGGAGGAAGACTTGAAGTAGCAGTCTTGTGAGATTCCATAAAGCACTATTGATCGTTAGCGTGAGCCTTTACGCTCCTTAACCAGCCCCCAGCGACTGATACCAATTGAGAAACTACAAATAGTGCTAATATAGCAATTGAATATCCAAACAAACAATTAAACAATACGCAGAAAGTAAATAACACGCAGCAATTTTTAACGTGGTAAAACCCAATATGGGAAACGTCCACGGTTGTCCTCGCGACAACAAATAATCCACTAGATGAAAAGAGATGTACAAACCTACCAACTACCTGCACTCACTGCGAGTTGATACTCCTGGTTATCTCTAACACCTTGACTTCACCAGAGCACCTTGATGTACGCACAAGACACTCGACTTCTTGATGAACACACAAGAAGACTCGAAGCCGAAATCACAATAACTCTTGAAGATCACAAAGTTATGAATTGAGAAAAGGGGGAAGAAAGGGAATTGAGTTCAATAGCCACAAACAATTTCAATATCACAAACCTAACCAAAACACATGAACTAGAAGAAGGATGGACGGCCAAAGAACTGATTTGTTCTAAGGAAGAGAAACCCTATTTATACTTAGGGTTGGAAACCAAGGAAAATGGGCCGAAACAGTGCAAACCGACTTTGGACGTTCGTACGTCGATATGACGTTCGAACGTCGCCACACAAAAATAACCCTGCTGCCTACCATGACGTACGAACGCTCTAACTCGGTACGTACGTCTTCATACGAAACTCGTCTGCTGCCTACTTGGACGTACGAACGTTCTAACTGCGTACGTACGTCCTGACCAAAAGAAGTTCGCTGCTTCAGTGGACGTACGTACGTCCTAACTAGGTACGTACGTCCAGAACCCAATAACTTATCCTGGACAGAACTAAGAAACACGAAGGACACGAGACGACCATGCGTACATCTTGATTTTCCTAACAATGAATTCAAGGCGAGATAACCAAGGACACTTTGTCACAAAATTGATGTCAAACCACTTCGTGCCGGTTTCAAAACGATACACCTAAGAGACTAGTAACTCCATTACTTCACTCGGCGGGTTCTGAGGTGAAAAAACAACGTTCCGTCCGTAAAAACGAGATTTATGTCCGTCCTTTCGGTCGGCATTTACTCGGTTTTTTGTCCGAACTTGGAAATGGACGAAACTCACTTTTTTTGGATTATAAAACCTCAAGATCGACAAGGCTTAGCCGGGACGTTTTAAGGCCAATATAGAACATTTGGACCATAGGAACGGGGTTTGGTCCTGACATTCGGCTTGGTATGTACTCGATTTTTGTTCTGAACTTATAAGTGGACGAAACACAAGTTTTCGTAAGGAAAACGATACACCTAAGAGACTAGCCACTCCATTACTTAACTTGGGGCGTTCTGAGGTGAAAAAACAACGTTCCGTCCGTAAAAACGAGATTTAGGTCCGTCCGTTCGGTCGGCATTTACTCGGTTTTCAGTCCGAACTTGGAAATGGACGAAACTCACTTGTTTTCGAATCTAAAACCTCAAGATCGACAAGGCTTAGCCAGGACGTTTTAAGGCTAATATAGAACATTTGGACCATGGGAACGGGGTTTTGTTCGGTCATTCGGCTTGGTTTGTACTCGATTTTAGTTCCGAACTTATAAGTGGACGAAACACACATGTTTTCGCATGGAAAATGATACACCTAAGAGACTAGTAACTCCATTACTTAACTCGGCGCGTTCTGAGGTGAAAAAACAACGTTCCGTCCGTAAAAACGAGATTTATGTCCGTCCTTTCGGTCCGCATTTACTCGGTTTTTTGTCCGAACTTGGAAATGGACGAAACTCACTTTTTTTGGATTATAAAACCTCAAGATCGACAAGGCTTAGCCGGGACGTTTTAAGGCCAATATAGAACATTTGGACCATAGGAACGGGGTTTGGTCCTGACATTCGGCTTGGTATGTACTCGATTTTTGTTCTGAACTTATAAGTGGACGAAACAAATGTTTTCGTAAGGAAAACGATACACCTAAGAGACTAGCCACTCCATTACTTAACTTGAGGCGTTCTGAGGTGAAAAAACAACGTTCCGTCCGTAAAAACGAGATTTATGTCCGTCCGTTCGGTCGGCATTTACTCGGTTTTCAGTCCGAACTTGGAAATGGACGAAACTCACTTGTTTTCGAATCTAAAACCTCAAGATCGACAAGGCTTAGCCAGGACGTTTTAAGGCTAATATAGAACATTTGGACCATGGGAACGGGGTTTTGTTCGGTTATTCGGCTTGGTTTGTACTCGATTTTAGTTCCGAACTTATAAGTGGACGAAACACACATGTTTTCGCATGGAAAATGATACACCTAAGAGACTAGTAACTCCATTACTTAACTCGGCGCGTTCTGAGGTGAAAAAACAACGTTCCGTCCGTAAAAACGAGATTTATGTCCGTCCTTTCGGTCCGCATTTACTCGGTTTTTTGTCCGAACTTGGAAATGGACGAAACTCACTTTTTTTGGATTATAAAACCTCAAGATCGACAAGGCTTAGCCGGGACGTTTTAAGGCCAATATAGAACATTTGGACCATAGGAACGGGGTTTGGTCCTGACATTCGGCTTGGTATGTACTCGATTTTTGTTCTGAACTTATAAGTGGACGAAACAAATGTTTTCGTAAGGAAAACGATACACCTAAGAGACTAGCCACTCCATTACTTAACTTGAGGCGTTCTGAGGTGAAAAAACAACGTTCCGTCCGTAAAAACGAGATTTATGTCCGTCCGTTCGGTCGGCATTTACTCGGTTTTCAGTCCGAACTTGGAAATGGACGAAACTCACTTGTTTTCGAATCTAAAACCTCAAGATCGACAAGGCTTAGCCAGGACGTTTTAAGGCTAATATAGAACATTTGGACCATGGGAACGGGGTTTTGTCCGGTCATTCGGCTTGGTTTGTACTCGATTTTTGTTCCAAACTTATAAGTGGACGAAAGACACATGTTTTCGCATGGAAAACGATACACCTAAGAGACTCGTAACTCCATTACTTAACTCGGCGCGTTCTGAGGTGAAAAAACAACGTTCCGTCCGTAAAAACGAGATTTATGTCCGTCCTTTCGGTCGGCATTTACTCGGTTTTTTGTCCGAACTTGGAAATGGACGAAAGTCACTTTTTTTGGATTATAAAACCTCAAGATCGACAAGGCTTAGCCGGGACGTTTTAAGGCCAATATAGAACATTTGGACCATAGGAACGGGGTTTGGTCCTGACATTCGGCTTGGTATGTACTCGATTTTTGTTCTGAACTTATAAGTGGACGAAACACATGTTTTCGTAAGGAAAATGATACACCTAAGAGACTAGCCACTCCATTACTTAACTTGGGGCGTTCTGAGGTGAAAAAACAACGTTCCGTCCGTAAAAACGAGATTTATGTCCGTCCGTTCGGTCGGCATTTACTCGGTTTTCAGTCCGAATTGGAAATGGACGAAACTCACTTGTTTTCGAATCTAAAACCTCAAGATCGAAAGGCTTAGCCATGACGTTTTAAGGCTAATATAGAACATTTGGACCATGGGAACGGGGTTTTGTCCTGTCATTCGGCTTGGTTTGTACTCGATTTTTGTTCCGAACTTATAAGTGGATGAAACACACATGTTTTCGCATGGAAAACGATACACCTAAGAGACTAGTAACTCCATTACTTAACTCGGCGCGTTCTGAGGTGAAAAAACAACGTTCCGTCCGTAAAAACGAGATTTATGTCCGTCCTTTCGGTCGGCATTTACTCGGTTTTTTGTCCGAACTTGGAAATGGATGAAACTCACTTTTTTTGGATTATAAAACCTCAAGATCGACAAGGCTTAGCCGCGACGTTTTAAGGCCAATATAGAACATTTGGACCATAGGAACGGGGTTTGGTCCTGACATTCGGCTTGGTATGTACTCGATTTTTGTTCTGAACTTATAAGTGGACGAAACACATGTTTTCGTAAGGAAAACGATACACCTAAGAGACTAGCCACTCCATTACTTAACTTGGGGCGTTCTGAGGTGAAAAAACAACGTTCCGTCCGTAAAAACGAGATTTATGTCCGTCCTTTCGGTCCGCATTTACTCGGTTTTTTGTCCGAACTTGGAAATGGAAGAAACTCACTTTTTTTGGATTATAAAACCTCAAGATCGACAAGGCTTAGCCGGGACGTTTTAAGGCCAATATAGAACATTTGGACCATAGGCACGGGGTTTGGTCCTGACATTCGGCTTGGTATGTACTCGATTTTTGTTCTGAACTTATAAGTGGACGAAACACACATGTTTTCGCATGGAAAACGATACACCTAAGAGACTAGTAACTCTATTACTTAACTCGGCGCGTTCTGAGGTGAAAAAACAACGTTCCGTCCGTAAAAACGAGATTTATGTCCGTCCTTTCGGTCCGCATTTACTCGTTTTTTTGTCCGAACTTGGAAATGGACGAAACTCACTTTTTTTGGATTATAAAACCTCAAGATCGACAAGGCTTAGCCGGGACGTTTTAAGGCCAATATAGAACATTTGGACCATAGGAACGGGGTTTGGTCCTGACATTCGGCTTGGTATGTACTCAATTTTTGTTCTGAACTTATAAGTGGACGAAACACATGTTTTCGTAAGGAAAACGATACACCTAAGAGACTAGCCACTCCATTACTTAACTTGGGACGTTCGGAGGTGAAAAAACAACGTTCCGTCCGTAAAAACGAGATTTATTTCCGTCCGTTCGGTCGGCATTTACTCGGTTTTCAGTCCGAACTTGGAAATGGACGAAACTCACTTGTTTTCGAATCTAAAACCTCAAGATCGACAAGGCTTAGCCAGGACGTTTTAAGGCTAATATAGAACATTTGGACCATGGGAACGGGGTTTTGTCCGGTCATTCGGCTTGGTTTGTACTCGATTTTTGTTCTGAACTTATAAGTGGACGAAACACACATGTTTTCGCATGGAAAACGATACACCTAAGAGACTAGTAACTCCATTACTTAACTCGGCGCGTTCTGAGGTGAAAAAACAACGTTCCGTCCGTAAAAACGAGATTTATGTCCGTCCTTTCGGTCGGCATTTACTCGGTTTTTTGTCCGAACTTGGAAATGGACGAAACTCACTTTTTTTGGATTATAAAACCTCAAGATCGACAAGGCTTAGCCGGGACGTTTTAAGGCCAATATAGAACATTTGGACCATAGGCACGGGGTTTGGTCCTGACATTCGGCTTGGTATGTACTCGATTTTTGTTCTGAACTTATAAGTGGACGAAACACACATGTTTTCGCATGGAAAACGATACACCTAAGAGACTAGTAACTCCATTACTTAACTCGGCGCGTTCTGAGGTGAAAAAACAACGTTCCGTCCGTAAAAAAGAGATTTATGTCCGTCCGTTCGGTCGGCATTTACTCGGTTTTCAGTCCGAACTTGGAAATGGACGAAACTCACTTGTTTTCGAATCTAAAACCTCAAGCGACAAAGCTTAGCAAGGACGTTTTAAGGCTAATATAGAACATTTGGACCATGGGAACGGGGTTTTGTCCGGTCATTCGGCTTGGTTTGTACTCGATTTTAGTTCCGAACTTATAAGTGGACGAAACACACATGTTTTCGCATGGAAAATGATACACCTAAGAGACTAGTAACTCCATTACTTAACTCGGCGCGTTCTGAGGTGAAAAAACAACGTTCCGTCCGTAAAAACGAGATTTATGTCCGTCCTTTCGGTCGGCATTTACTCGGTTTTTTGTCCGAACTTGGAAATGGACGAAACTCACTTTTTTTGGATTATAAAACCTCAAGATCGACAAGGCTTAGCCGGGACGTTTTAAGGCCAATATAGAACATTTGGACCATAGGCACGGGGTTTGGTCCTGACATTCGGCTTGGTATGTACTCGATTTTTGTTCTGAACTTATAAGTGGACGAAACACACATGTTTTCGCATGGAAAACGATACACCTAAGAGACTAGTAACTCCATTACTTAACTCGGCGCGTTCTGAGGTGAAAAAACAACTTTCCGTCCGTAAAAACGAGATTTATGTCCGTCCGTTCGGTCGGCATTTACTCGGTTTTCAGTCCGAACTTGGAAATGGACGAAACTCACTTGTTTTCGAATCTAAAACCTCAAGATCGACAAGGCTTAGCCAGGACGTTTTAAGGCTAATATAGAACATTTGGACCATGGGAACGGGGTTTTGTCCGGTCATTCGGCTTGGTTTGTACTCGATTTTAGTTCCGAACTTATAAGTGGACGAAACACACATGTTTTCGCATGGAAAACGATACACCTAAGAGACTAGTAACTCCATTACTTAACTCGGCGCGTTCTGAGGTGAAAAAACAACGTTCCGTCCGTAAAAACGAGATTTATGTCCGTCCTTTCGGTCCGCATTTACTCGGTTTTTTGTCCGAACTTGGAAATGGACGAAACTCACTTTTTTTGGATTATAAAACCTCAAGATCGACAAGGCTTAGCCGGGACGTTTTAAGGCCAATATAGAACATTTGGACCATAGGAACGGGGTTTGGTCCTGACATTCGGCTTGGTATGTACTCGATTTTTGTTCTGAACTTATAAGTGGACGAAACACACATGTTTTCGCATGGAAAACGATACACCTAAGAGACTAGTAACTCCATTACTTAACTCGGCGCGTTCTGAGGTGAAAAAACAACGTTCCGTCCGTAAAAACGAGATTTATGTCCGTCCTTTCGGTCCGCATTTACTCGGTTTTTTGTCCGAACTTGGAAATGGACGAAACTCACTTTTTTTGGATTATAAAACCTCAAGATCGACAAGGCTTAGCCGGGACGTTTTAAGGCCAATATAGAACATTTGGACCATAGGAACGGGGTTTGGTCCTGACATTCGGCTTGGTATGTACTCGATTTTTGTTCTGAACTTATAAGTGGACGAAACACATGTTTTCGTAAGGAAAACGATACACCTAAGAGACTAGCCACTCCATTACTTAACTTGGGGCGTTCTGAGGTGAAAAAACAACGTTCCGTCCGTAAAAACGAGATTTAGGTCCGTCCGTTCGGTCGGCATTTACTCGGTTTTCAGTCCGAACTTGGAAATGGACGAAACTCACTTGTTTTCGAATCTAAAACCTCAAGATCGACAAGGCTTAGCCAGGACGTTTTAAGGCTAATATAGAACATTTGGACCATGGGAACGGGGTTTGGTCCTGACATTCGGCATGGTTTGTACTCGATTTTAGTTCCGAACTTATAAGTGGACGAAACACACATGTTTTCGCATGGAAAACGATACACCTAAGAGACTAGTAACTCCATTACTTAACTCGACGCGTTCTGAGGAGAAAAAACAACGTTCCGTCCGTAAAAACGAGATTTATGTCCGTCCTTTCGGTCGGCATTTACTCGGTTTTTTGTCCGAACTTGGAAATGGACGAAACTCACTTTTTTTGGATTATAAAACCTCAAGATCGACAACGCTTAGCCGGGACGTTTTAAGGCCAATATAGAACATTTGGACCATAGGAACGGAGTTTGGTCCTGACATTCGGCTTGGTATGTACTCGATTTTTGTTCTGAACTTATAAGTGGACGAAACACATGTTTTCGTAAGGAAAACGATACACCTAAGAGACTAGCCACTCCATTACTTAACTTGGGGCGTTCTGAGGTGAAAAAACAACGTTCCGTCCGTAAAAACGAGATTTATGTCCGTCCTTTCGGTCCGCATTTACTCGGTTTTTTGTCCGAACTTGGAAATGGACGAAACTCACTTTTTTTGGATTATAAAACCTCAAGATCGACAAGGCTTAGCCGGGACGTTTTAAGGCCAATATAGAACATTTGGACCATAGGCACGGGGTTTGGTCCTGACATTCGGCTTGGTATGTACTCGATTTTTGTTCTGAACTTATAAGTGGACGAAACACACATGTTTTCGCATGGAAAACGATACACCTAAGAGACTAGTAACTCCATTACTTAACTCGGCGCGTTCTGAGGTGAAAAAACAACGTTCCGTCCGTAAAAACGAGATTTATGTCCGTCCTTTCGGTCGGCATTTACTCGGTTTTTTGTCCGAACTTGGAAATGGACGAAACTCACTTTTTTTGGATTATAAAACCTCAAGATCGACAAGGCTTAGCCGGGACGTTTTAAGGCCAATATAGAACATTTGGACCATAGGCACGGGGTTTGGTCCTGACATTCGGCTTGGTATGTACTCGATTTTTGTTCTGAACTTATAAGTGGACGAAACACACATGTTTTCGCATGGAAAACGATACACCTAAGAGACTAGTAACTCCATTACTTAACTCGGCGCGTTCTGAGGTGAAAAAACAACGTTCCGTCCGTAAAAACGAGATTTATGTCCGTCCGTTCGGTCGGCATTTACTCGGTTTTCAGTCCGAACTTGGAAATGGACGAAACTCACTTGTTTTCGAATCTAAAACCTCAAGATCGACAAGGCTTAGCCAGGACGTTTTAAGGCTAATATAGAACATTTGGACCATGGGAACGGGGTTTTGTCCGGTCATTCGGCTTGGTTTGTACTCGATTTTAGTTCCGAACTTATAAGTGGACGAAACACACATGTTTTCGCATGGAAAACGATACACCTAAGAGACTAGTAACTCCATTACTTAACTCGGCGCGTTCTGAGGTGAAAAAACAACGTTCCGTCCGTAAAAACGAGATTTATGTCCGTCCTTTCGGTCCGCATTTACTCGGTTTTTTGTCCGAACTTGGAAATGGACGAAACTCACTTTTTTTGGATTATAAAACCTCAAGATCGACAACGCTTAGCCGGGACGTTTTAAGGCCAATATAGAACATTTGGACCATAGGAACGGGGTTTGGTCCTGACATTCGGCTTGGTATGTACTCGATTTTTGTTCTGAACTTATAAGTGGACGAAACACACATGTTTTCGCATGGAAAACGATACACCTAAGAGACTAGTAACTCCATTACTTAACTCGGCGCGTTCTGAGGTGAAAAAACAACGTTCCGTCCGTAAAAACGAGATTTATGTCCGTCCTTTCGGTCCGCATTTACTCGGTTTTTTGTCCGAACTTGGAAATGGACGAAACTCACTTTTTTTGGATTATAAAACCTCAAGATCGACAAGGCTTAGCCGGGACGTTTTAAGGCCAATATAGAACATTTGGACCATAGGAACGGGGTTTGGTCCTGACATTCGGCTTGGTATGTACTCGATTTTTGTTCTGAACTTATAAGTGGACGAAACACATGTTTTCGTAAGGAAAACGATACACCTAAGAGACTAGCCACTCCATTACTTAACTTGGGGCGTTCTGAGGTGAAAAAACAACGTTCCGTCCGTAGAAACGAGATTTAGGTCCGTCCGTTCGGTCGGCATTTACTCGGTTTTCAGTCCGAACTTGGAAATGGACGAAACTCACTTGTTTTCGAATCTAAAACCTCAAGATCGACAAGGCTTAGCCAGGACGTTTTAAGGCTAATATAGAACATTTGGACCATGGGAACGGGGTTTGGTCCTGACATTCGGCATGGTTTGTACTCGATTTTAGTTCCGAACTTATAAGTGGACGAAACACACATGTTTTCGCATGGAAAACGATACACCTAAGAGACTAGTAACTCCATTACTTAACTCGACGCGTTCTGAGGTGAAAAAACAACGTTCCGTCCGTAAAAACGAGATTTATGTCCGTCCTTTCGGTCGGCATTTACTCGGTTTTTTGTCCGAACTTGGAAATGGACGAAACTCACTTTTTTTGGATTATAAAACCTCAAGATCGACAACGCTTAGCCGGGACGTTTTAAGGCCAATATAGAACATTTGGACCATAGGAACGGAGTTTGGTCCTGACATTCGGCTTGGTATGTACTCGATTTTTGTTCTGAACTTATAAGTGGACGAAACACATGTTTTCGTAAGGAAAACGATACACCTAAGAGACTAGCCACTCCATTACTTAACTTGGGGCGTTCTGAGGTGAAAAAACAACGTTCCGTCCGTAAAAACGAGATTTATGTCCGTCCTTTCGGTCCGCATTTACTCGGTTTTTTGTCCGAACTTGGAAATGGACGAAACTCACTTTTTTTGGATTATAAAACCTCAAGATCGACAAGGCTTAGCCGGGACGTTTTAAGGCCAATATAGAACATTTGGACCATAGGCACGGGGTTTGGTCCTGACATTCGGCTTGGTATGTACTCGATTTTTGTTCTGAACTTATAAGTGGACGAAACACACATGTTTTCGCATGGAAAACGATACACCTAAGAGACTAGTAACTCCATTACTTAACTCGGCGCGTTCTGAGGTGAAAAAACAACGTTCCGTCCGTAAAAACGAGATTTATGTCCGTCCTTTCGGTCGGCATTTACTCGGTTTTTTGTCCGAACTTGGAAATGGACGAAACTCACTTTTTTTGGATTATAAAACCTCAAGATCGACAAGGCTTAGCCGGGACGTTTTAAGGCCAATATAGAACATTTGGACCATAGGCACGGGGTTTGGTCCTGACATTCGGCTTGGTATGTACTCGATTTTTGTTCTGAACTTATAAGTGGACGAAACACACATGTTTTCGCATGGAAAACGATACACCTAAGAGACTAGTAACTCCATTACTTAACTCGGCGCGTTCTGAGGTGAAAAAACAACGTTCCGTCCGTAAAAACGAGATTTATGTCCGTCCGTTCGGTCGGCATTTACTCGGTTTTCAGTCCGAACTTGGAAATGGACGAAACTCACTTGTTTTCGAATCTAAAACCTCAAGATCGACAAGGCTTAGCCAGGACGTTTTAAGGCTAATATAGAACATTTGGACCATGGGAACGGGGTTTTGTCCGGTCATTCGGCTTGGTTTGTACTCGATTTTAGTTCCGAACTTATAAGTGGACGAAACACACATGTTTTCGCATGGAAAACGATACACCTAAGAGACTAGTAACTCCATTACTTAACTCGGCGCGTTCTGAGGTGAAAAAACAACGTTCCGTCCGTAAAAACGAGATTTATGTCCGTCCTTTCGGTCCGCATTTACTCGGTTTTTTGTCCGAACTTGGAAATGGACGAAACTCACTTTTTTTGGATTATAAAACCTCAAGATCGACAACGCTTAGCCGGGACGTTTTAAGGCCAATATAGAACATTTGGACCATAGGAACGGGGTTTGGTCCTGACATTCGGCTTGGTATGTACTCGATTTTTGTTCTGAACTTATAAGTGGACGAAACACACATGTTTTCGCATGGAAAACGATACACCTAAGAGACTAGTAACTCCATTACTTAACTCGGCGCGTTCTGAGGTGAAAAAACAACGTTCCGTCCGTAAAAACGAGATTTATGTCCGTCCTTTCGGTCCGCATTTACTCGGTTTTTTGTCCGAACTTGGAAATGGACGAAACTCACTTTTTTTGGATTATAAAACCTCAAGATCGACAAGGCTTAGCCGGGACGTTTTAAGGCCAATATAGAACATTTGGACCATAGGAACGGGGTTTGGTCCTGACATTCGGCTTGGTATGTACTCGATTTTTGTTCTGAACTTATAAGTGGACGAAACACATGTTTTCGTAAGGAAAACGATACACCTAAGAGACTAGCCACTCCATTACTTAACTTGGGGCGTTCTGAGGTGAAAAAACAACGTTCCGTCCGTAGAAACGAGATTTAGGTCCGTCCGTTCGGTCGGCATTTACTCGGTTTTCAGTCCGAACTTGGAAATGGACGAAACTCACTTGTTTTCGAATCTAAAACCTCAAGATCGACAAGGCTTAGCCAGGACGTTTTAAGGCTAATATAGAACATTTGGACCATGGGAACGGGGTTTGGTCCTGACATTCGGCTTGGTTTGTACTCGATTTTAGTTCCGAACTTATAAGTGGACGAAACACACATGTTTTCGCATGGAAAACGATACACCTAAGAGACTAGTAACTCCATTACTTAACTCGACGCGTTCTGAGGTGAAAAAACAACGTTCCGTCCGTAAAAACGAGATTTATGTCCGTCCTTTCGGTCGGCATTTACTCGGTTTTTTGTCCGAACTTGGAAATGGACGAAACTCACTTTTTTTGGATTATAAAACCTCAAGATCGACAACGCTTAGCCGGGACGTTTTAAGGCCAATATAGAACATTTGGACCATAGGAACGGGGTTTGGTCCGGACATTCGGCTTGGTATGTACTCGATTTTTGTTCTGAACTTATAAGTGGACGAAACACATGTTTTCGTAAGGAAAACGATACACCTAAGAGACTAGCCACTCCATTACTTAACTTGGGGCGTTCTGAGGTGAAAAAACAACGTTCCGTCCGTAAAAACGAGATTTATGTCCGTCCTTTCGGTCCTCATTTACTCGGTTTTTTGTCCGAACTTGGAAATGGACGAAACTCACTTTTTTTGGATTATAAAACCTCAAGATCGACAAGGCTTAGCCGGGACGTTTTAAGGCCAATATAGAACATTTGGACCATAGGCACGGGGTTTGGTCCTGACATTCGGCTTGGTATGTACTCGATTTTTGTTCTGAACTTATAAGTGGACGAAACACACATGTTTTCGCATGGAAAACGATACACCTAAGAGACTAGTAACTCCATTACTTAACTCGGCGCGTTCTGAGGTGAAAAAACAACGTTCCGTCCGTAAAAACGAGATTTATGTCCGTCCTTTCGGTCGGCATTTACTCGGTTTTTTGTCCGAACTTGGAAATGGACGAAACTCACTTTTTTTGGATTATAAAACCTCAAGATTGACAAGGCTTAGCCGGGACGTTTTAAGGCCAATATAGAACATTTGGACCATAGGCACGGGGTTTGGTCCTGACATTCGGCTTGGTATGTACTCGATTTTTGTTCTGAACTTATAAGTGGACGAAACACACATGTTTTCGCATGGAAAACGATACACCTAAGAGACTAGTAACTCCATTACTTAACTCGGCGCGTTCTGAGGTGAAAAAACAACTTTCCGTCCGTAAAAACGAGATTTATGTCCGTCCGTTCGGTCGGCATTTACTCGGTTTTCAGTCCGAACTTGGAAATGGACGAAACTCACTTGTTTTCGAATCTAAAACCTCAAGATCGACAAGGCTTAGCCAGGACGTTTTAAGGCTAATATAGAACATTTGGACCATGGGAACGGGGTTTTGTCCGGTCATTCGGCTTGGTTTGTACTCAATTTTAGTTCCGAACTTATAAGTGGACGAAACACACATGTTTTCGCATGGAAAACGATACACCTAAGAGACTAGTAACTCCATTACTTAACTCGGCGCGTTCTGAGGTGAAAAAACAACGTTCCGTCCGTAAAAACGAGATTTATGTCCGTCCTTTCGGTCCGCATTTACTCGGTTTTTTGTCCGAACTTGGAAATGGACGAAACTCACTTTTTTTGGATTATAAAACCTCAAGATCGACAAGGCTTAGCCGGGACGTTTTAAGGCCAATATAGAACATTTGGACCATAGGAACGGGGTTTGGTCCTGACATTCGGCTTGGTATGTACTCGATTTTTGTTCTGAACTTATAAGTGGACGAAACACACATGTTTTCGCATGGAAAACGATACACCTAAGAGACTAGTAACTCCATTACTTAACTCGGCGCGTTCTGAGGTGAAAAAACAACGTTCCGTCCGTAAAAACGAGATTTATGTCCGTCCTTTCGGTCCGCATTTACTCGGTTTTTTGTCCGAACTTGGAAATGGACGAAACTCACTTTTTTTGGATTATAAAACCTCAAGATCGACAAGGCTTAGCCGGGACGTTTTAAGGCCAATATAGAACATTTGGACCATAGGAACGGGGTTTGGTCCTGACATTCGGCTTGGTATGTACTCGATTTTTGTTCTGAACTTATAAGTGGACGAAACACATGTTTTCGTAAGGAAAACGATACACCTAAGAGACTAGCCACTCCATTACTTAACTTGGGGCGTTCTGAGGTGAAAAAACAACGTTCCGTCCGTAGAAACGAGATTTAGGTCCGTCCGTTCGGTCGGCATTTACTCGGTTTTCAGTCCGAACTTGGAAATGGACGAAACTCACTTGTTTTCGAATCTAAAACCTCAAGATCGACAAGGCTTAGCCAGGACGTTTTAAGGCTAATATAGAACATTTGGACCATGGGAACGGGGTTTGGTCCTGACATTCGGCTTGGTTTGTACTCGATTTTAGTTCCGAACTTATAAGTGGACGAAACACACATGTTTTCGCATGGAAAACGATACACCTAAGAGACTAGTAACTCCATTACTTAACTCGACGCGTTCTGAGGTGAAAAAACAACGTTCCGTCCGTAAAAACGAGATTTATGTCCGTCCTTTCGGTCGGCATTTACTCGGTTTTTTGTCCGAACTTGGAAATGGACGAAACTCACTTTTTTTGGATTATAAAACCTCAAGATCGACAACGCTTAGCCGGGACGTTTTAAGGCCAATATAGAACATTTGGACCATAGGAACGGGGTTTGGTCCGGACATTCGGCTTGGTATGTACTCGATTTTTGTTCTGAACTTATAAGTGGACGAAACACATGTTTTCGTAAGGAAAACGATACACCTAAGAGACTAGCCACTCCATTACTTAACTTGGGGCGTTCTGAGGTGAAAAAACAACGTTCCGTCCGTAAAAACGAGATTTATGTCCGTCCTTTCGGTCCTCATTTACTCGGTTTTTTGTCCTAACTTGGAAATGGACGAAACTCACTTTTTTTGGATTATAAAACCTCAAGATCGACAAGGCTTAGCCGGGACGTTTTAAGGCCAATATAGAACATTTGGACCATAGGCACGGGGTTTGGTCCTGACATTCGGCTTGGTATGTACTCGATTTTTGTTCTGAACTTATAAGTGGACGAAACACACATGTTTTCGCATGGAAAACAATACACCTAAGAGACTAGTAACTCCATTACTTAACTCGGCGCGTTCTGAGGTGAAAAAACAACGTTCCGTCCGTAAAAACGAGATTTATGTCCGTCCTTTCGGTCGGCATTTACTCGGTTTTTTGTCCGAACTTGGAAATGGACGAAACTCACTTTTTTTGGATTATAAAACCTCAAGATCGACAAGGCTTAGCCGGGACGTTTGAAGGCCAATATAGAACATTTGGACCATAGGCACGGGGTTTGGTCCTGACATTCGGCTTGGTATGTACTCGATTTTTGTTCTGAACTTATAAGTGGACGAAACACACATGTTTTCGCATGGAAAACGATACACCTAAGAGACTAGTAACTCCATTACTTAACTCGGCGCGTTCTGAGGTGAAAAAACAACGTTCCGTCCGTAAAAAAGAGATTTATGTCCGTCCGTTCGGTCGGCATTTACTCGGTTTTCAGTCCGAACTTGGAAATGGACGAAACTCACTTGTTTTCGAATCTAAAACCTCAAGCGACAAAGCTTAGCAAGGACGTTTTAAGGCTAATATAGAACATTTGGACCATGGGAACGGGGTTTTGTCCGGTCATTCGGCTTGGTTTGTACTCGATTTTAGTTCCGAACTTATAAGTGGACGAAACACACATGTTTTCGCATGGAAAATGATACACCTAAGAGACTAGTAACTCCATTACTTAACTCGGCGCGTTCTGAGGTGAAAAAACAACGTTCCGTCCGTAAAAACGAGATTTATGTCCGTCCTTTCGGTCGGCATTTACTCGGTTTTTTGTCCGAACTTGGAAATGGACGAAACTCACTTTTTTTGGATTATAAAACCTCAAGATCGACAAGGCTTAGCCGGGACGTTTTAAGGCCAATATAGAACATTTGGACCATAGGCACGGGGTTTGGTCCTGACATTCGGCTTGGTATGTACTCGATTTTTGTTCTGAACTTATAAGTGGACGAAACACATGTTTTCGTAAGGAAAACGATACACCTAAGAGACTAGCCACTCCATTACTTAACTTGGGGCGTTCTGAGGTGAAAAAACAACGTTCCGTCCGTAAAAACGAGATTTAGGTCCGTCCGTTCGGTCGGCATTTACTCGGTTTTCAGTCCGAACTTGGAAATGGACGAAACTCACTTGTTTTCGAATCTAAAACCTCAAGATCGACAAGGCTTAGCCAGGACGTTTTAAGGCTAATATAGAACATTTGGACCATGGGAACGGGGTTTTGTCCGGTCATTCGGCTTGGTTTGTACTCGATTTTAGTTCCGAACTTATAAGTGGACGAAACACACATGTTTTCGCATGGAAAACGATACACCTAAGAGACTAGTAACTCCATTACTTAACTCGGCGCGTTCTGAATTGAAAAAACAACGTTCCGTCCGTAAAAACGAGATTTATGTCCGTCCTTTCGGTCCGCATTTACTCGGTTTTTTGTCCGAACTTGGAAATGGACGAAACTAACTTTTTTTGGATTATAAAACCTCAAGATCGACAAGGCTTAGCCGGGACGTTTTAAGGCCAATATAGAACATTTGGACCATAGGAACGGGGTTTGGTCCTGACATTCGGCTTGGTATGTACTCGATTTTTGTTCTGAACTTATAAGTGGACGAAACACATGTTTTCGTAAGGAAAACGATACACCTAAGAGACTAGCCACTCCATTACTTAACTTGGGGCGTTCTGAGGTGAAAAAACAACGTTCCGTCCGTAAAAACGAGATTTAGGTCCGTCCGTTCGGTCGGCATTTACTCGGTTTTCAGTCCGAACTTGGAAATGGACGAAACTCACTTGTTTTCGAATCTAAAACCTCAAGATCGACAAGGCTTAGCCAGGACGTTTTAAGGCTAATATAGAACATTTGGACCATGGGAACGGGGTTTTGTCCGGTCATTCGGCTTGGTTTGTACTCGATTTTAGTTCCGAACTTATAAGTGGACGAAACACACATGTTTTCGCATGGAAAACGATACACCTAAGAGACTAGTAACTCCATTACTTAACTCGGCGCGTTCTGAGGTGAAAAAACAACGTTCCGTCCGTAAAAACGAGATTTATGTCCGTCCTTTCGGTCGGCATTTACTCGGTTTTTTGTCCGAACTTGGAAATGGACGAAACTCACTTTTTTTGGATTATAAAACCTCAAGATCGACAAGGCTTAGCCGGGACATTCTAAGGCCAATATAGAACATTTGGACCATAGGAACGGGGTTTGGTCCTGACATTCGGCTTGGTATGTACTCGATTTTTGTTCTGAACTTATAAGTGGACGAAACACATGTTTTCGTAAGGAAAACGATACACCTAAGAGACTAGCCACTCCATTACTTAACTTGGGGCGTTCGGAGGTGAAAAAACAACGTTCCGTCCGTAAAAACGAGATTTATGTCCGTCCGTTCGGTCGGCATTTACTCGGTTTTCAGTCCGAACATGGAAATGGACAAAACTCACTTGTTTTCGAATCTAAAACCTCAAGATCGACAAGGCTTATCCAGGACGTTTTAAGGCTAATATAGAACATTTGGACCATGGGAACGGGGTTTGGTCCTGACATTCGGCTTGGTTTGTACTCGATTTTAGTTCCGAACTTATAAGTGGACGAAACACACATGTTTTCGCATGGAAAACGATACACCTAAGAGACTAGTAACTCCATTACTTAACTCGACGCGTTCTGAGGTGAAAAAACAACGTTCCGTCCGTAAAAACGAGATTTATGTCCGTCCTTTCGGTCGGCATTTACTCGGTTTTTTGTACGAACTTGGAAATGGACGAAACTCACTTTTTTTGGATTATAAAACCTCAAGATCGACAACGCTTAGCCGGGACGTTTTAAGGCCAATATAGAACATTTGGACCATAGGAACGGGGTTTGGTCCTGACATTCGGCTTGGTATGTACTCGATTTTTGTTCTGAACTTATAAGTGGACGAAACACATGTTTTCGTAAGGAAAACGATACACCTAAGAGACTAGCCACTCCATTACTTAACTTGGGGCGTTCTGAGGTGAAAAAACAACGTTCCGTCCGTAAAAACGAGATTTATGTCCGTCCTTTCGGTCGGCATTTACTCGGTTTTTTGTCCGAACTTGGAAATGGACGAAACTCACTTTTTTTGGATTATAAAACCTCAAGATCGACAAGGCTTAGCCGGGACGTTTTAAGGCCAATATAGAACATTTGGACCATAGGCACGGGGTTTGGTCCTGACATTCGGCTTGGTATGTACTCGATTTTTGTTCTGAACTTATAAGTGGACGAAACACACATGTTTTCGCATGGAAAACGATACACCTAAGAGACTAGTAACTCCATTACTTAACTCGGCGCGTTCTGAGGTGAAAAAACAACGTTCCGTCCGTAAAAACGAGATTTATGTCCGTCCGTTCGGTCGGCATTTACTCGGTTTTCAGTCCGAACTTGGAAATGGACGAAACTCACTTGTTTTCGAATCTAAAACCTCAAGATCGACAAGGCTTAGCCAGGACGTTTTAAGGCTAATATAGAACATTTGGACCATGGGAACGGGGTTTTGTCCGGTCATTCGGCTTGGTTTGTACTCGATTTTAGTTCCGAACTTATAAGTGGACGAAACACACATGTTTTCGCATGGAAAACGATACACCTAAGAGACTAGTAACTCCATTACTTAACTCGGCGCGTTCTGAGGTGAAAAAACAACGTTCCGTCCGTAAAAACGAGATTTAGGTCCGTCCGTTCGGTCGGCATTTACTCGGTTTTCAGTCCGAACTTGGAAATGGACGAAACTCACTTGTTTTCGAATCTAAAACCTCAAGATCGACAAGGCTTAGCCAGGACGTTTTAAGGCTAATATAGAACATTTGGACCATGGGAACGGGGTTTGGTCCTGACATTCGGCTTGGTTTGTACTTGATTTTAGTTCCGAACTTATAAGTGGACGAAACACACATGTTTTCGCATGGAAAACGATACACCTAAGAGACTAGTAACTCCATTACTTAACTCGGCGCGTTCTGAGGTGAAAAAACAACGTTCCGTCCGTAAAAACGAGATTTATGTCCGTCCGTTCGGTCGGCATTTACTCGGTTTTCAGTCCGAACTTGGAAATGGACGAAACTCACTTTTTTTGGATTATAAAACCTCAAGATCGACAAGGCTTAGCCGGGACGTTTTAAGGCCAATATAGAACATTTGGACCATAGGAACGGGGTTTGGTCCTGACATTCGGCTTGGTATGTACTCGATTTTTGTTCTGAACTTATAAGTGGACGAAACACATGTTTTCGTAAGGAAAACGATACACCTAAGAGACTAGCCACTCCATTACTTAACTTGGGGCGTTCGGAGGTGAAAAAACAACGTTCCGTCCGTAAAAACGAGATTTATGTCCGTCCGTTCGGTCGGCATTTACTCGGTTTTCAGTCCGAACATGGAAATGGACGAAACTCACTTGTTTTGGAATCTAAAACCTCAAGATCGACAAGGCTTAGCCAGGACGTTTTAAGGCTAATATAGAACATTTGGACCATGGGAACGGGGTTTTGTCCGGTCATTCGGCTTGGTTTGTACTCGATTTTAGTTCCGAACTTATAAGTGGACGAAACACACATGTTTTCGCATGGAAAACGATACACCTAAGAGACTAGTAACTCCATTACTTAACTCGGCGCGTTCTGAGGTGAAAAAACAACGTTCCGTCCGTAAAAACGAGATTTATGTCCGTCCTTTCGGTCCGCATTTACTCGGTTTTTTGTCCGAACTTGGAAATGGACGAAACTCACTTTTTTTGGATTATAAAACCTCAAGATCGACAAGGCTTAGCCGGGACGTTTTAAGGCCAATATAGAACATTTGGACCATAGGAACGGGGTTTGGTCCTGACATTCGGCTTGGTATGTACTCGATTTTTGTTCTGAACTTATAAGTGGACGAAACACATGTTTTCGTAAGGAAAACGATACACCTAAGAGACTAGCCACTCCATTACTTAACTTGGGGCGTTCTGAGGTGAAAAAACAACGTTCCGTCCGTAAAAACGAGATTTAGGTCCGTCCGTTCGGTCGGCATTTACTCGGTTTTCAGTCCGAACTTGGAAATGGACGAAACTCACTTGTTTTCGAATCTAAAACCTCAAGATCGACAAGGCTTAGCCAGGACGTTTTAAGGCTAATATAGAACATTTGGACCATGGGAACGGGGTTTTGTCCGGTCATTCGGCTTGGTTTGTACTCGATTTTAGTTCCGAACTTATAAGTGGACGAAACACACATGTTTTCGCATGGAAAACGATACACCTAAGAGACTAGTAACTCCATTACTTAACTCGGCGCGTTCTGAGGTGAAAAAACAACGTTCCGTCCGTAAAAACGAGATTTATGTCCGTCCTTTCGGTCCGCATTTACTCGGTTTTTTGTCCGAACTTGGAAATGGACGAAACTCACTTTTTTTGGATTATAAAACCTCAAGATCGACAAGGCTTAGCCGGGACGTTTTAAGGCCAATATAGAACATTTGGACCATAGGAACGGGGTTTGGTCCTGACATTCGGCTTGGTATGTACTCGATTTTTGTTCTGAACTTATAAGTGGACGAAACACATGTTTTCGTAAGGAAAACGATACACCTAAGAGACTAGCCACTCCATTACTTAACTTGGGGCGTTCTGAGGTGAAAAAACAACGTTCCGTCCGTAAAAACGAGATTTAGGTCCGTCCGTTCGGTCGGCATTTACTCGGTTTTCAGTCCGAACTTGGAAATGGACGAAACTCACTTGTTTTCGAATCTAAAACCTCAAGATCGACAAGGCTTAGCCAGGACGTTTTAAGGCTAATATAGAACATTTGGACCATGGGAACGGGGTTTTGTCCGGTCATTCGGCTTGGTTTGTACTCGATTTTAGTTCCGAACTTATAAGTGGACGAAACACACATGTTTTCGCATGGAAAACGATACACCTAAGAGACTAGTAACTCCATTACTTAACTCGGCGCGTTCTGAGGTGAAAAAACAACGTTCCGTCCGTAAAAACGAGATTTATGTCCGTCCTTTCGGTCCGCATTTACTCGGTTTTTTGTCCGAACTTGGAAATGGACGAAACTCACTTTTTTTGGATTATAAAACCTCAAGATCGACAAGGCTTAGCCGGGACGTTTTAAGGCCAATATAGAACATTTGGACCATAGGAACGGGGTTTGGTCCTGACATTCGGCTTGGTATGTACTCGATTTTTGTTCTGAACTTATAAGTGGACGAAACACATGTTTTCGTAAGGAAAACGATACACCTAAGAGACTAGCCACTCCATTACTTAACTTGGGGCGTTCTGAGGTGAAAAAACAACGTTCCGTCCGTAAAAACGAGATTTAGGTCCGTCCGTTCGGTCGGCATTTACTCGGTTTTCAGTCCGAACTTGGAAATGGACGAAACTCACTTGTTTTCGAATCTAAAACCTCAAGATCGACAAGGCTTAGCCAGGACGTTTTAAGGCTAATATAGAACATTTGGACCATGGGAACGGGGTTTTGTCCGGTCATTCGGCTTGGTTTGTACTCGATTTTAGTTCCGAACTTATAAGTGGACGAAACACACATGTTTTCGCATGGAAAACGAAACACCTAAGAGACTAGTAACTCCATTACTTAACTCGGCGCGTTCTGAATTGAAAAAACAACGTTCCGTCCGTAAAAACGAGATTTATGTCCGTCCTTTCGGTCCGCATTTACTCGGTTTTTTGTCCGAACTTGGAAATGGACGAAACTCACTTTTTTTGGATTATAAAACCTCAAGATCGACAAGGCTTAGCCGGGACGTTTTAAGGCCAATATAGAACATTTGGACCATAGGAACGGGGTTTGGTCCTGACATTCGGCTTGGTATGTACTCGATTTTTGTTCTGAACTTATAAGTGGACGAAACACATGTTTTCGTAAGGAAAACGATACACCTAAGAGACTAGCCACTCCATTACTTAACTTGGGGCGTTCTGAGGTGAAAAAACAACGTTCCGTCCGTAAAAACGAGATTTAGGTCCGTCCGTTCGGTCGGCATTTACTCGGTTTTCAGTCCGAACTTGGAAATGGACGAAACTCACTTGTTTTCGAATCTAAAACCTCAAGATCGACAAGGCTTAGCCAGGACGTTTTAAGGCTAATATAGAACATTTGGACCATGGGAACGGGGTTTTGTCCGGTCATTCGGCTTGGTTTGTACTCGATTTTTGTTCTGAACTTATAAGTGGACGAAACACACATGTTTTCGCATGGAAAACGATACACCTAAGAGACTAGTAACTCCATTACTTAACTCGGCGCGTTCTGAGGTGAAAAAACAACGTTCCGTCCGTAAAAACGAGATTTATGTCCGTCCTTTCGGTCGGCATTTACTCGGTTTTTTGTCCGAACTTGGAAATGGACGAAACTCACTTTTTTTGGATTATAAAACCTCAAGATCGACAAGGCTTAGCCGGGACGTTTTAAGGCCAATATAGAACATTTGGACCATAGGAACGGGGTTTGGTCCTGACATTCGGCTTGGTATGTACTCGATTTTTGTTCTGAACTTATAAGTGGACGAAACACACATGTTTTCGCATGGAAAACGATACACCTAAGAGACTAGGAACTCCATTACTTAACTCGGCGCGTTCTGAGGTGAAAAAACAACGTTCCGTCCGTAAAAACGAGATTTATGTCCGTCCTTTCGGTCCGCATTTACTCGGTTTTTTGTCCGAACTTGGAAATGGACCAAACTCACTTTTTTTGGATTATAAAACCTCAAGATCGACAAGGCTTAGCCGGGACGTTTTAAGGCCAATATAGAACATTTGGACCATAGGAACGGGGTTTGGTCCTGACATTCGGCTTGGTATGTACTCGATTTTTGTTCTGAACTTATAAGTGGACGAAACACATGTTTTCGTAAGGAAAACGATACACCTAAGAGACTAGCCACTCCATTACTTAACTTGGGGCGTTCGGAGGTGAAAAAACAACGTTCCGTCCGTAAAAACGAGATTTATGTCCGTCCGTTAGGTCGGCATTTACTCGGTTTTCAGTCCGAACATGGAAATGGACGAAACTCACTTGTTTTCGAATCTAAAACCTCAAGATCGACAAGGCTTAGCCAGGACGTTTTAAGGCTAATATAGAACATTTGGACCATGGGAACGGGGTTTTGTCCGGTCATTCGGCTTGGTTTGTACTCGATTTTTGTTCTGAACTTATAAGTGGACGAAACACACATGTTTTCGCATGGAAAACGATACACCTAAGAGACTAGTAACTCCATTACTTAACTCGGCGCGTTCTGAGGTGAAAAAACAACGTTCCGTCCGTAAAAACGAGATTTATGTCCGTCCTTTCGGTCCGCATTTACTCGGTTTTTTGTCCGAACTTGGAAATGGAAGAAACTCACTTTTTTTGGATTATAAAACCTCAAGATCGACAAGGCTTAGCCGGGACGTTTTAAGGCCAATATAGAACATTTGGACCATAGGAACGGGGTTTGGTCCTGACATTCGGCTTGGTATGTACTTGATTTTTGTTCTGAACTTATAAGTGGACGAAACACATGTTTTCGTAAGGAAAACGATACACCTAAGAGACTAGCCACTCCATTACTTAACTTGGGGCGTTCTGAGGTGGAAAAACAACGTTCCGTCCGTAAAAACGAGATTTATGTCCGTCCTTTCGGTCCGCATTTACTCGGTTTTTTGTCCGAACTTGGAAATGGACGAAACTCACTTTTTTTGGATTATAAAACCTCAAGATCGACAAGGCTTAGCCTGGACGTTTTAAGGCCAATATAGAACATTTGGACCATAGGCACGGGGTTAGGTCCTGACATTCGGCTTGGTTTGTACTCGATTTTTGTTCTGAACTTATAAGTGGACGAAACACACATGTTTTCGCATGGAAAACGATACACCTAAGAGACTAGTAACTCCATTACTTAACTCGGCGCAATCTGAGGTGAAAAAACAACGTTCCGTCCGTAAAAACGAGATTTATGTCCGTCCTTTCGGTCCGCATTTACTCGGTTTTTTGTCCGAACTTGGAAATGGACGAAACTCACTTTTTTTGGATTATAAAACCTCAAGATCGACAAGGCTTAGCCGGGACGTTTTAAGGCCAATATAGAACATTTGGACCATAGGAACGGGGTTTGGTCCTGACATTCGGCTTGGTATGTACTCGATTTTTGTTCTGAACTTATAAGTGGACGAAACACATGTTTTCGTAAGGAAAACGATACACCTAAGAGACTAGCCACTCCATTACTTAACTTGGGGCGTTCGGAGGTGAAAAAACAACGTTCCGTCCGTAAAAACGAGATTTATGTCCGTCCGTTCGGTCGGCATTTACTCGGTTTTCAGTCCGAACATGGAAATGGACGAAACTCACTTGTTTTCGAATCTAAAACCTCAAGATCGACAAGGCTTAGCCAGGACGTTTTAAGGCTAATATAGAACATTTGGACCATGGGAACGGGGTTTTGTCCGGTCATTCGGCTTGGTTTGTACTCGATTTTAGTTCCGAACTTATAAGTGGACGAAACACACATGTTTTCGCATGGAAAACGATACACCTAAGAGACTAGTAACTCCATTACTTAACTCGGCGCGTTCTGAGGTGAAAAAACAACGTTCCGTCCGTAAAAACGAGATTTATGTCCGTCCTTTCGGTCCGCATTTACTCGGTTTTTTGTCCGAACTTGGAAATGGACGAAACTCACTTTTTTGGATTATAAAACCTTAAGATCGACAAGGCTTAGCCGGGACGTTTTAAGGCCAATATAGAACATTTGGACCATAGGAACGGGGTTTGGTCCTGACATTCGGCTTGGTATGTACTCGATTTTTGTTCTGAACTTATAAGTGGACGAAACACATGTTTTCGTAAGGAAAACGATACACCTAAGAGACTAGCCACTCCATTACTTAACTTGGGGCGTTCTGAGGTGAAAAAACAACGTTCCGTCCGTAAAAACGAGATTTAGGTCCGTCCGTTCGGTCGGCATTTACTCGGTTTTCAGTCCGAACTTGGAAATGGACGAAACTCACTTGTTTTCGAATCTAAAACCTCAAGATCGACAAGGCTTAGCCAGGACGTTTTAAGGCTAATATAGAACATTTGGACCATGGGAACGGGGTTTTGTCCGGTCATTCGGCTTGGTTTGTACTCGATTTTAGTTCCGAACTTATAAGTGGACGAAACACACATGTTTTCGCATGGAAAACGATACACCTAAGAGACTAGTAACTCCATTACTTAACTCGGCGCGTTCTGAGGTGAAAAAACAACGTTCCGTCCGTAAAAACGAGATTTATGTCCGTCCTTTCGGTCCGCATTTACTCGGTTTTTTGTCCGAACTTGGAAATGGACGAAACTCACTTTTTTTGGATTATAAAACCTCAAGATCGACAAGGCTTAGCCGGGATGTTTTAAGGCCAATATAGAACATTTGGACCATAGGCACGGGGTTTGGTCCTGACATTCGGCTTGGTATGTACTCGATTTTTGTTCTGAACTTATAAGTGGACGAAACACACATGTTTTCGCATGGAAAACGATACACCTAAGAGACTAGTAACTCCATTACTTAACTCGGCGCGTTCTGAGGTGAAAAAACAACGTTCCGTACGTAAAAACGAGATTTATGTCTGTCCTTTCGGTCCGCATTTACTCGGTTTTTTGTCCGAACTTTGAAATGGACGAAACTCATTTTTTTTGGATTATAAAACCTCAAGATCGACAAGGCTTAGCCAGGACGTTTTAAGGCTAATATAGAATATTTGGACCATAGGAACGGGGTTTGGTCCTGACATTCGGCTTGGTATGTACTCGATTTTTGTTCTGAACTTATAAGTGGACGAAACACATGTTTTCGTAAGGAAAACGATACACCTAAGAGACTAGCCACTCCATTACTTAACTTGGGGCGTTCTGAGGTGAAAAAACAACGTTCCGTCCGTAAAAACGAGATTTATGTCCGTCCTTTCGGTCGGCATTTACTCGGTTTTTTGTCCGAACTTGGAAATGGACGAAACTCACTTTTTTGGATTATAAAACCTCAAGATCGACAAGGCTTAGCCGGGACATTTTAAGGCCAATATAGAACATTTGGACCATAGGAATGGGGTTTGGTCCTGACATTCGGCTTGGTATGTACTCGATTTTTGTTCTGAACTTATAAGTGGACGAAACACATGTTTTCGTAAGGAAAACGATACACCTAAGAGACTAGCCACTCCATTACTTAACTTGGGGCGTTCTGAGGTGAAAAAACAACGTTCCGTCCGTAAAAACGAGATTTATGTCCGTCCGTTCGGTCGGCATTTACTCGGTTTTCAGTCCGAACTTGGAAATGGACGAAACTCACTTGTTTTCGAATCTAAAACCTCAAGATCGACAAGGCTTAGCCAGGACGTTTTAAGGCTAATATAGAACATTTGGACCATGGGAACGGGGTTTTGTCCGGTCATTCGGCTTGGTTTGTACTCGATTTTAGTTCCGAACTTATAAGTGGACGAAACACACATGTTTTCGCATGGAAACGATACACCTAAGAGACTAGTAACTCCATTACTTAACTCGGCGCGTTCTGAGGTGAAAAAACAACGTTCCGTACGTAAAAACGAGATTTATGTCTGTCCTTTCGGTCCGCATTTACTCGGTTTTTTGTCCGAACTTTGAAATGGACGAAACTCATTTTTTTTGGATTATAAAACCTCAAGATCGACAAGGCTTAGCCGGGACGTTTTAAGGCCAATATAGAACATTTGGACCATAGGAACGGGGTTTGGTCCTGACATTCGGCTTGGTATGTACTCGATTTTTGTTCTGAACTTATAAGTGGACGAAACACATGTTTTCGTAAGGAAAACGATACACCTAAGAGACTAGCCACTCCATTACTTAACTTGGGGCGTTCTGAGGTGAAAAAACAACGTTCCGTCCGTAAAAACGAGATTTGTGTCCGTCCTTTCGGTCGGCATTTACTCGGTTTTTTGTCCGAACTTGGAAATGGACGAAACTCACTTTTTTGGATTATAAAACCTCAAGATCGACAAGGCTTAGCCGGGACATTTTAAGGCCAATATAGAACATTTGGACCATAGGAACGGGGTTTGGTCCTGACATTCGGCTTGGTATGTACTCGATTTTTGTTCTGAACTTATAAGTGGACGAAACACATGTTTTCGTAAGGAAAACGATACACCTAAGAGACTAGCCACTCCATTACTTAACTTGGGGCGTTCTGAGGTGAAAAAACAACGTTCCGTCCGTAAAAACGAGATTTATGTCCGTCCGTTCGGTCGGCATTTACTCGGTTTTCAGTCCGAACTTGGAAATGGACGAAACTCACTTGTTTTCGAATCTAAAACCTCAAGATCGACAAGGCTTAGCCAGGACGTTTTAAGGCTAATATAGAACATTTGGACCATGGGAACGGGGTTTTGTCCTGTCATTCGGCTTGGTTTGTACTCGATTTTAGTTCCGAACTTATAAGTGGACGGAACACACATGTTTTCGCATGGAAACGATACACCTAAGAGACTAGTAACTCCATTACTTAACTCGGCGCGTTCTGAGGTGAAAAAACAACGTTCCGTCCGTAAAAACGAGATTTATGTCCGTCCTTTCGGTCCGGATTTACTCGGTTTTTTGTCCGAACTTGGAAATGGACGAAAATCACTTTTTTTGGATTATAAAACCTCAAGATCGACAAGGCTTAGCCGGGACGTTTTAAGGCCAATATAGAACATTTGGACCATAGGAACGGGGTTTGGTCCTGACATTCGGCTAGGTATGTACTCGATTTTTGTTTTGAACTTATAAGTGGACGAAACACATGTTTTCGTAAGGAAAACGATACACCTAAGAGACTAGCCACTCCATTACTTAACTTGCGGCGTTCTGAGGTGAAAAAACAACGTTCCGTCCATAAAAATAAGATTTAGGTCCGTCCGTTCGGTCGGCATTTACTCGGTTTTCAGTCCGAACTTGGAAATGGACGAAACTCACTTGTTTTCGAATCTAAAACCTCAAGATCGACAAGGCTTAGCCAGGACGTTTTAAGGCTAATATAGAACATTTGGACCATGGGAACGGGGTTTTGTCCTGTCATTCGGCTTGGTTTGTACTCGATTTTTGTTCCGAACTTATAAGTGGACGAAACACACATGTTTTCGCATGGAAAACGATACACCTAAGAGACTAGTAACTCCATTACTTAACTCGGCGCGTTCTGAGGTGAAAAAACAACGTTCCGTCCGTAAAAACGAGATTTATGTCCGTCCTTTCGGTCCGCATTTACTCGGTTTTTTGTCCGAACTTGGAAATGGACGAAACTCACTTTTTTTGGATTATAAAACCTCAAGATCGACAAGGCTTAGCCGGGACGTTTTAAGGCCAATATAGAAAATTTGGACCATAGGAACGGGGTTTGGTCCTGACATTCGGCTTGGTATGTACTCGATTTTTGTTCTGAACTTATAAGTGGACGAAACACATGTTTTCGTAAGGAAAACGATACACCTAAGAGACTAGCCACTCCATTACTTAACTTGGGGCGTTCTGAGGTGAAAAAACAACGTTCCGTCCGTAAAAACGAGATTTAGGTCCGTCCGTTCGGTCGGCATTTACTCGGTTTTCTGTCCGAACTTGGAAATGGACGAAACTCACTTGTTTTCGAATCTAAAACCTCAAGATCGACAAGGCTTAGCCAGGACGTTTTAAGGCTAATATAGAACATTTGGACCATGGGAACGGGGTTTTGTCCGGTCATTCGGCTTGGTTTGTACTCGATTTTAGTTCCGAACTTATAAGTGGACGAAACACACATGTTTTCGCATGGAAAACGATACACCTAAGAGACTAGTAACTCCATTACTTAACTCGGCGCGTTCTGAGGTGAAAAAACAACGTTCCGTCCGTAAAAACGAGATTTATGTCCGTCCTTTCGGTCCGCATTTACTCGGTTTTTTGTCCGAACTTGGAAATGGACGAAACTCACTTTTTTTGGATTATAAAACCTCAAGATCGACAAGGCTTAGCCGGGACGTTTTAAGGCCAATATAGAACATTTGGACCATAGGAACGGGGTTTGGTCCTGACATTCGGCTTGGTATGTACTCGATTTTTGTTCTGAACTTATAAGTGGACGAAACACATGTTTTCGTAAGGAAAACGATACACCTAAGAGACTAGCCGCTCCATTACTTAACTTGGGGCGTTCTAAGGTGAAAAAACAACGTTCCGTCCGTAAAAACGAGATTTATGTCCGTCCTTTCGGTCCGGATTTACTCGGTTTTTTGTCCGAACTTGGAAATGGACGAAACTCACTTTTTTTGGATTATAAAACCTCAAGATCGACAAGGCTTAGCCGGGACGTTTTAAGGCCAATATAGAACATTTGGACCATAGGAACGGGGTTTGGTCCTGACATTCGGCTAGGTATGTACTCGATTTTTGTTCTGAACTTATAAGTGGACGAAACACATGTTTTCGTAAGGAAAACGATACACCTAAGAGACTAGCCACTCCATTACTTAACTTGCGGCGTTCTGAGGTGAAAAAACAACGTTCCGTCCGTAAAAACAAGATTTAGGTCCGTCCGTTCGGTCGGCATTTACTCGGTTTTCAGTCCGAACTTGGAAATGGACGAAACTCACTTGTTTTCGAATCTAAAACCTCAAGATCGACAAGGCTTAGCCAGGACGTTTTAAGGCTAATATAGAATATTTGGACCATGGGAACGGGGTTTTGTCCTGTCATTCGGCTTGGTTTGTACTCGATTTTTGTTCCGAACTTATAAGTGGACGAAACACACATGTTTTCGCATGGAAAACGATACACCTAAGAGACTAGTAACTCCATTACTTAACTCAGCGCATTCTGAGGTGAAAAAACAACGTTCCGTCCGTAAAAACGAGATTTATGTCCGTCCTTTCGGTCCGCATTTACTCGGTTTTTTGTCCGAACTTGGAAATGGACGAAACTCACTTTTTTTGGATTATAAAACCTCAAAATCGACAAGGCTTAGCCGGGACGTTTTAAGGCCAATATAGAACATTTGGACCATAGGAACGGGGTTTGGTCCTGACATTCGGCTTGGTATGTACTCGATTTTTGTTCTGAACTTATAAGTGGACGAAACACATGTTTTCGTAAGGAAAACGATACACCTAAGAGACTAGCCACTCCATTACTTAACTTGGGGCGTTCTGAGGTGAAAAAACAACGTTCCATCCATAAAAACGAGATTTATGTCCGTCCGTTCGGTCGGCATTTACTCGGTTTTCAGTCCGAACTTGGAAATGGACGAAACTCACTTGTTTTCGAATCTAAAACCTCAAGATCGACAAGGCTTAGCCAGGACGTTTTAAGGCTAATATAGAACATTTGGACCATGGGAACGGGGTTTTGTCCGGTCATTCGGCTTGGTTTGTACTCGATTTTAGTTCCGAACTTATAAGTGGACGAAACACACATGTTTTCGCATGGAAAATGATACACCTAAGAGACTAGTAACTCCATTACTTAACTCGGCACGTTCTGAGGTGAAAAAACAACGTTCCGTCCGTAAAAACGAGATTTATGTCCGTCCTTTCGGTCGGCATTTACTCGGTTTTTTGTCCGAACTTGGAAATGGACGAAACTCACTTTTTTTGGATTATAAAACCTCAAGATCGACAAGGCTTAGCCGGGACGTTTTAAGGCCAATATAGAACATTTGGACCATAGGAACGGGGTTTGGTCCTGACATTCGGCTTGGTATGTACT
Source organism: Aquilegia eximia (assembly GCA_023053565.1). NCBI lineage: Eukaryota > Viridiplantae > Streptophyta > Magnoliopsida > Ranunculales > Ranunculaceae > Aquilegia > Aquilegia eximia. The sequence continues at coordinate 1,167,788 of JALIGU010000026.1, forward strand.
CGATTTTTGTTCTGAACTTATAAGTGGACGAAACACATGTTTTCGTAAGGAAAACGATACACCTAAGAGACTAGCCACTCCATTACTTAACTTGGGGCGTTTGAGGTGAAAAAACAACGTTCCGTCCGTAAAAACGAGATTTATGTCCGTCCTTTCGGTCCGCATTTACTCGGTTTTTTGTCCGAACTTGGAAATGGACGAAACTCACTTTTTTTGGATTATAAAACCTCAAGATCGACAAGGCTTAGCCGGGACGTTTTAAGGCCAATATAGAACATTTGGACCATAGGCACGGGGTTTGGTCCTGACATTCGGCTTGGTATGTACTCGATTTTTGTTCTGAACTTATAAGTGGACGAAACACACATGTTTTCGCATGGAAAACGATACACCTAAGAGACTAGTAACTCCATTACTTAACTCGGCGCGTTCTCAGGTGAAAAAACAACGTTCCGTCCGTAAAAACGAGATTTATGTCCGTCCTTTCGGTCCGCATTTACTCGGTTTTTTGTCCGAACTTGGAAATGGACGAAACTCACTTTTTTTGGATTATAAAACCTCAAGATCGACAAGGCTTAGCCGGGACGTTTTAAGGCCAATATAGAACATTTGGACCATAGGAACGGGGTTTGGTCCTGACATTCGGCTTGGTATGTACTCGATTTTTGTTCTGAACTTATAAGTGGACGAAACACATGTTTTCGTAAGGAAAACGATACACCTAAGAGACTAGCCACTCCATTACTTAACTTGGGGCGTTTGAGGTGAAAAAACAACGTTCCGTACGTAAAAACGAGATTTATGTCCGTCCTTTCGGTCCGCATTTACTCGGTTTTTTGTCCGAACTTGGAAATGGACGAAACTCAATTTTTTTTGGATTATAAAACCTCAAGATCGACAAGGCTTAGCCGGGACGTTTTAAGGCCAATATAGAACATTTGGACCATAGGAACGGGGTTTGGTCCTGACATTCGGCTTGGTATGTACTCGATTTTTGTTCTGAACTTATAAGTGGACGAAACACATGTTTTCGTAAGGAAAACGATACACCTAAGAGACTAGCCACTCCATTACTTAACTTGGGGCGTTCTGAGGTGAAAAAACAACGTTCCGTCCGTAAAAACGAGATTTATGTCCGTCCTTTCGGTCGGCATTTACTCGGTTTTTTGTCCGAACTTGGAAATGGACGAAACTCACTTTTTTGGATTATAAAACCTCAAGATCGACAAGGCTTAGCCGGGACGTTTTAAGGCCAATATAGAACATTTGGACCATAGGAACGGGGTTTGGTCCTGACATTCGGCTTGGTATGTACTCGATTTTTGTTCTGAACTTATAAGTGGACGAAACACATGTTTTCGTAAGGAAAACGATACACCTAAGAGACTAGCCACTCCATTACTTAACTTGGGGCGTTCTGAGGTGAAAAAACAACGTTCCGTCCGTAAAAACGAGATTTATGTCCGTCCGTTCGGTCGGCATTTACTCGATTTTCAGTCCGAACTTGGAAATGGACGAAACTCACTTGTTTTCGAATCTAAAACCTCAAGATCGACAAGGCTTAGCCAGGACGTTTTAAGGCTAATATAGAACATTTGGACCATGGGAACGGGGTTTTGTCCGGTCATTCGGCTTGGTTTGTACTCGATTTTAGTTCCGAACTTATAAGTGGACGAAACACACATGTTTTCGCATGGAAAACGATACACCTAAGAGACTAGTAACTCCATTACTTAACTCGGCGCGTTCTGAGGTGAAAAAAGAACGTTCCGTACGTAAAAACGAGATTTATGTCCGTCCTTTCGGTCCGCATTTACTCGGTTTTTTGTCCGAACTTGGAAATGGACGAAACTCATTTTTTTTGGATTATAAAACCTCAAGATCGACAAGGCTTAGCCGGGACGTTTTAAGGCCAATATAGAACATTTGGACCATAGGAACGGGGTTTGGTCCTGACATTCGGCTTGGTATGTACTCGATTTTGGTTCTGAACTTATAAGTGGACGAAACACATGTTTTCGTAAGGAAAACGATACACCTAAGAGACTAGCCACTCCATTACTTAACTTGGGGCGTTCTGAGGTGAAAAAACAACGTTCCGTCCGTAAAAACGAGTTTTAGGTCCGTCCGTTCGGTCGGCATTTACTCGGTTTTCAGTCCGAACTTGGAAATGGACGAAACTCACTTGTTTTCGAATCTAAAACCTCAAGATCGAAAGGCTTAGCCAGGACGTTTTAAGGCTAATATAGAACATTTGGACCATGGGAACGGGGTTTTGTCCGGTCATTCGGCTTGGTTTGTACTCGATTTTAGTTCCGAACTTATAAGTGGACGAAACACACATGTTTTCGCATGGAAAATGATACACCTAAGAGACTAGTAACTCCATTACTTAACTCGGCGCGTTCTGAGGTGAAAAAACAACGTTCCGTCCGTAAAAACGAGATTTATGTCCGTCCTTTCGGTCGGCATTTACTCGGTTTTTTGTCCGAACTTGGAAATGGACGAAACTCACTTTTTTTGGATTATAAAACCTCAAGATCGACAAGGCTTAGCCGGGACGTTTTAAGGCCAATATAGAACATTTGGACCATAGGAACGGGGTTTGGTCCTGACATTCGGCTTGGTATGTACTCGATTTTTGTTCCGAACTTATAAGTGGACGAAACACACATGTTTTCGCATGGAAAACTATACACCTAAGAGACTAGTAACTCCATTACTTAACTCGGCGCGTTCTGAGGTGAAAAAACAACGTTCTGTCCGTAAAAACGAGATTTATGTCCGTCCTTTCGGTCCGCATTTACTCGGTTTTTTGTCCGAACTTGGAAATGGACGAAACTCACTTTTTTTGGATTATAAAACCTCAAGATCGACAAGGCTTAGCCGGGACATTTTAAGGCCAATATAGAACATTTGGACCATAGGAACGGGGTTTGGTCCTGACATTCGGCTTGGTATGTACTCGATTTTTGTTCTGAACTTATAAGTGGACGAAACACATGTTTTCTTAAGGAAAACGATACACCTAAGAGACTAGCCACTCCATTACTTAACTTGGGGCGTTCTGAGGTGAAAAAACAACGTTCCGTCCGTAAAAAAAAGAGATTTAGGTCCGTCCGTTCGGTCGGCATTTACTCGGTTTTCAGTCCGAACTTGGAAATGGACGAAACTCACTTGTTTTCGAATCTAAAACCTCAAGATCGAAAGGCTTAGCCAGAACGTTTTAAGGCTAATATAGAACATTTGGACCATGCGAACGGGGTTTTGTCCGGTCATTCGGCTTGGTTTGTACTCGATTTTAGTTCCGAACTTATAAGTGGACGAAACACACATGTTTTCGCATGGAAAATGATACACCTAAGAGACTAGTAACTCCATTACTTAACTCGGCGCGTTCTGAGGTGAAAAAACAACGTTCCGTCCGTAAAAACGAGATTTATGTTCGTCCTTTCGGTCGGCATTTACTCGGTTTTTTGTCCGAACTTGGAAATGGACGAAACTCACTTTTTTTGGATTATAAAACCTCAAGATCGACAAGGCTTAGCCGGGACGTTTTAAGGCCAATATAGAACATTTGGACCATAGGAACGGGGTTTGGTCCTGACATTCGGCTTGGTATGTACTCGATTTTTGTTCTGAACTTATAAGTGGACGAAACACATGTTTTCGTAAGGAAAACGATACACCTAAGAGACTAGCCACTCCATTACTTAACTTGGGGCGTTTGAGGTGAAAAAACAACGTTCCGTCCGTAAAAACGAGATTTATGTCCGGCCTTTCGGTCCGCATTTACTCGGTTTTTTGTCCGAACTTGGAAATGGACGAAACTCACTTGTTTTCGAATCTAAAACCTCAAGATCGACAAGGCTTAGCCAGGACGTTTTAAGGCTAATATAGAACATTTGGACCATGGGAACGGGGTTTTGTCCGGTCATTCGGCTTGGTTTGTACTCGATTTTAGTTCCGAACTTATAAGTGGACGAAACACACATGTTTTCGCATGGAAAACGATACACCTAAGAGACTAGTAACTCCATTACTTAACTCGGCGCGTTCTGAGGTGAAAAAACAACGTTCCGTACGTAAAAACGAGATTTATGTCCGTCCTTTCGGTCCACATTTACTCGGTTTTTTGTCCGAACTTGGAAATGGACGAAACTCATTTTTTTTGGATTATAAAACCTAAAGATCGACAAGGCTTAGCCGGGACGTTTTAAGGCCAATATAGAACATTTGGACCATAGGAACGGGGTTTGGTCCTGACATTCGGCTTGGTATGTACTCGATTTTTGTTCTGAACTTATAAGTGGACGAAACACATGTTTTCGTAAGGAAAACGATACACCTAAGAGACTAGCCACTCCATTACTTAACTTGGGGCGTTCTGAGGTGAAAAAACAACGTTCCGTCCGTAAAAACGAGATTTATGTCCGTCCGTTCGGTCGGCATTTACTCGGTTTTCAGTCCGAACTTGGAAATGGACGAAACTCACTTGTTTTCGAATCTAAAACCTCAAGATCGACAAGGCTTAGCCAGGACGTTTTAAGGCTAATATAGAACATTTGGACCATGGGAACGGGGTTTTGTCCGGTCATTCGGCTTGGTTTGTACTCGATTTTAGTTCCGAACTTATAAGTGGACGAAACACATATGTTTTCGCATGGAAAACGATACACCTAAGAGACTAGTAACTCCATTACTTAACTCGGCGCGTTCTGAGGTGAAAAAACAACGTTCCGTACGTAAAAACGAGATTTATGTCCGTCCTTTCGGTCCGCATTTACTCGGTTTTTTGTCCGAACTTGGAAATGGACGAAACTCATTTTTTTTGGATTATAAAACCTCAAGATCGACAAGGCTTAGCCGGGACGTTTTAAGGCCAATATAGAACATTTGGACCATAGGAACGGGGTTTAGTCCTGACATTCGGCTTGGTATGTACTCGATTTTTGTTCTGAACTTATAAGTGGACGAAACACATGTTTTCGTAAGGAAAACGATACACCTAAGAGACTAGCCACTCCATTACTTAACTTGGGGCGTTTGAGGTGATAAAACAACGTTCCGTCCGTAAAAACGAGATTTATGTCCGTCCTTTCGGTCCGCATTTACTTGGTTTTTTGTCCGAACTTGGAAATGGACGAAACTCACTTGTTTTCGAATCTAAAACCTCAAGATCGACAAGGCTTAGCCAGGACGTTTTAAGGCTAATATAGAACACTTGGACCATGGGAACGGGGTTTTGTCCGGTCATTCGGCTTGGTTTGTACTCGATTTTAGTTCCGAACTTATAAGTGGACGAAACACACATGTTTTCGCATGGAAAACGATACACCTAAGAGACTAGTAACTCCATTACTTAACTCGGCGCGTTCTGAGGTGAAAAAACAACGTTCCGTACGTAAAAACGAGATTTATGTCCGTCCTTTCGGTCGGCATTTACTCGGTTTTTTGTCCGAACTTGGAAATGGACGAAACTCACTTTTTTTGGATTATAAAACCTCAAGATCGACAAGGCTTAGCCGGGACGTTTTAAGGCCAATATAGAACATTTGGACCATAGGAACGGGGTTTGGTCCTGACATTCAGCTTGGTATGTACTCGATTTTTGTTCTGAACTTATAAGTGGACGAAACACATGTTTTCGTAAGGAAAACGATACACCTAAGAGACTAGCCACTCCATTACTTAACTTGGGGCGTTCTGAGGTGAAAAAACAACGTTCCGTCCGTAAAAACGAGATTTATGTCCGTCCGTTCGGTCGGCATTTACTCGGTTTTCAGTCCGAACTTGGAAATGGACGAAACTCACTTGTTTTCGAATCTAAAACCTCAAGATCGACAAGGCTTAGCCAGGACGTTTTAAGGCTAATATAGAACATTTGGACCATGGGAACGCGGTTTTGTCCGGTCATTCGGCTTGGTTTGTACTCGATTTTAGTTCCGAACTTATAAGTGGACGAAACACACATGTTTTCGCATGGAAAACGATACACCTAAGAGACTAGTAACTCCATTACTTAACTCGGCGCGTTCTGAGGTGAAAAAACAACGTTCCGTACGTAAAAACGAGATTTATGTCCGTCCTTTCGGTCCGCATTTACTCGGTTTTTTGTCCGAACTTGGAAATGGACGAAACTCATTTTTTTTGGATTATAAAACCTCAAGATCGACAAGGCTTAGCCGGGACGTTTTAAGGCCAATATAGAACATTTGGACCATAGGAACGGGGTTTGGTCCTGACATTCGGCTTGGTATGTACTCGATTTTTGTTCTGAACTTATAAGTGGACGAAACACATGTTTTCGTAAGGAAAACGATACACCTAAGAGACTAGCCACTCCATTACTTAACTTGGGGCGTTCTGAGGTGAAAAAACAACGTTCCGTCGGTAAAAACGAGATTTATATCCGTCCGTTCGGTCGGCATTTACTCGGTTTTCAGTCCGTACTTGGAAATGGACGAAACTCACTTGTTTTCAAATCTAAAACCTCAAGATCGAAAGGCTTAGCCAGGACGTTTTAAGGCTAATATAGAACATTTGGACCATGGGAACGGGGTTTTGTCCTGTCATTCGGCTTGGTTTGTACTCGATTTTAGTTCCGAACTTATAAGTGGACGAAACACACATGTTTTCGCATGGAAAACGATACACCTAAGAGACTAGTAACTCCATTACTTAACTCGGCGCGTTCTGAGGTGAAAAAACAACGTTCCGTCCGTAAAAACGAGATTTATGTCCGTCCTTTCGGTCCGCATTTACTCGGATTTTTGTCCGAACTTGGAAATGGACGAAACTCACTTTTTTTGGATTATAAAACCTCAAGATCGACAAGGCTTAGCCGGGACGTTTTAAGGCCAATATAGAACATTTGGACCATAGGAACGGGGTTTGGTCCTGACATTCGGCTTGGTATGTACTCGATTTTTGTTCTGAACTTATAAGTGGACGAAACACATGTTTTCTTAAGGAAAACGATACACCTAAGAGACTAGCCACTCCATTACTTAACTTGGGGCGTTCTGAGGTGAAAAAACAACGTTCCGTCCGTAAAAACGAGATTTATGTCCGTCCTTTCGGTCCGCATTTACTCGGTTTTTTGTCCGAACTTGGAAATGGACGAAACTCACTTTTTTTGGATTATAAAACCTCAAGATCGACAAGGCTTAGCCGGGACGTTTTAAGGCCAATATAGAACATTTGGACCATAGGAACGGGGTTTGGTCCTGACATTTGGCTTGGTATGTACTCGATTTTTGTTCTGAACTTATAAGTGGACGAAACACATGTTTTCGTAAGGAAAACGATACACCTAAGAGACTAGCCACTCCATTACTTAACTTGGGGCGTTCTAAGGTGAAAAAACAACGTTCCGTCCGTAAAAACGAGATTTATGTCCGTCCGTTCGGTCGGCATTTACTCGGTTTTCAGTCCGAACTTGGAAATGGACGAAACTCACTTGTTTTCAAATCTAAAACCTCAAGATCGAAAGGCTTAGCCAGGACGTTTTAAGGCTAATATAGAACATTTGGACCATGGGAACGGGGTTTTGTCCTGTCATTCGGCTTGGTTTGTACTCGATTTTTGTTCCGAACTTATAAGTGGACGAAACACACATGTTTTCGCATGGAAAACGATACACCTAAGAGACTAGTAACTCCATTACTTAACTCGGCGCGTTCTGAGGTGAAAAAACAACGTTCCGTCCGTAAAAACGAGATTTATGTCCGTCCTTTCGGTCGGCATTTACTCGGTTTTTTGTCCGAACTTGGAAATGGACGAAACTCACTTTTTTTGGATTATAAAACCTCAAGATCGACAAGGCTTAGCCGGGACGTTTTAAGGCCAATATAGAACATTTGGACCATAGGAACGGGGTTTGGTCCTGACATTCGGCTTGGTATGTACTCGATTTTTGTTCCGAACTTATAAGTGGACGAAACACACATGTTTTCGCATGGAAAACTATACACCTAAGAGACTAGTAACTCCATTACTTAACTCGGCACGTTCTGAGGTGAAAAAACAATGTTCCGTCCGTAAAAACGAGATTTATGTCCGTCCTTTCGGTCCGCATTTACTCGGTTTTTTGTCCGAACTTGGAAATGGACGAAACTCACTTTTTTTGGATTATAAAACCTCAAGATCGACAAGGCTTAGCCGGGACGTTTTAAGGCCAATATAGAACATTTGGACCATAGGAACGGGGTTTGGTCCTGACATTCGGCTTGGTATGTACTCGATTTTTGTTCTGAACTTATAAGTGGACGAAACACATGTTTTCTTAAGGAAAACGATACACCTAAAAGACTAGCCACTCCATTACTTAACTTGGGGCGTTCTGAGGTGAAAAAACAACGTTCCGTCCGTAAAAACGAGATTTAGGTCCGTCCGTTCGGTCGGCATTTACTCGGTTTTCAGTCCGAACTTGAAAATGGAAGAAACTCACTTGTTTTCGAATCTAAAACCTCAAGATCGACAAGGCTTAGCCAGGACGTTTTAAGGCTAATATAGAACATTTGGACCATGGGAACGGGGTTTTGTCCGGTCATTCGGCTTGGTTTGTACTCGATTTTAGTTCCGAACTTATAAGTGGACGAAACACACATGTTTTCGCATGGAAAATGATACACCTAAGAGACTAGTAACTCCATTACTTAACTCGGCGCGTTCTGAGGTGAAAAAACAACGTTCCGTCCGTAAAAACGAGATTTATGTCCGTCCTTTCGGTCGGCATTTACTCGGTTTTTTGTCCGAACTTGGAAATGGACGAAACTCACTTTTTTTGGATTATAAAACCTCAAGATCGACAAGGCTTAGCCGGGACATTTTAAGGCCAATATAGAACAATTGGACCATAGGAACGGGGTTTGGTCCTGACATTCGGCTTGGTATGTACTCGATTTTTGTTCTGAACTTATAAGTGGACGAAACACATGTTTTCGTAAGGAAAACGATACACCTAAGAGACTAGCCACTCCATTACTTAACTTGGGGCGTTTGAGGTGAAAAAACAACGTTCCGTCCGTAAAAACGAGATTTATGTCCGTCCTTTCGGTCCGCATTTACTCGGTTTTCAGTCCGAACTTGGAAATGGACGAAACTCACTTTTTTTGGATTATAAAACCTCAAGATCGACAAGGCTTAGCCGGGATGTTTTAAGGCCAATATAGAACATTTGGACCATAGGCACGGGGTTTGGTCCTGACATTCGGCTTGGTATGTACTCGATTTTTGTTCCGAACTTATAAGTGGACGAAACACACATGTTTTCGCATGGAAAACGATACACCTAAGAGACTAGTAACTCCATTACTTAACTCGGCGCGTTCTGAGGTGAAAAAACAACGTTCCGTCCGTAAAAACGAGATTTATGTCCGTCCTTTCGGTCCGCATTTACTCGGTTTTTTGTCCGAACTTGGAAATGGACGAAACTCACTTTTTTTGGATTATAAAACCTCAAGATCGACAAGGCTTAGCCGGGACGTTTTAAGGCCAATATAGAACATTTGGACCATAAGAACGGGGTTTGGTCCTGACATTCGGCTTGGTATGTACTCGATTTTTGTTCTGAACTTATAAGTGGACGAAACACATGTTTTCGTAAGGAAAACGATACACCTAAGAGACTAGCCACTCCATTACTTAACTTGCGGCGTTCTGAGGTGAAAAAACAACGTTCCGTCCGTAAAAACGAGATTTAGGTCCGTCCGTTCGGTCGGCATTTACTCGGTTTTCAGTCCGAACTTGGAAATGGACGAAACTCACTTGTTTTCGAATCTAAAACCTCAAGATCGACAAGGCTTAGCCAGGACGTTTTAAGGCTAATATAGAACATTTGGACCATGGGAACGGGGTTTTGTCCTGTCATTCGGCTTGGTTTGTACTCGATTTTTGTTCCGAACTTATAAGTGGACGAAACACACATGTTTTCGCATGGAAAACGATACACCGAAGAGACTAGTAACTCCATTACTTAACTCGGCGCGTTCTGAGGTGAAAAAACAACGTTCCGTCCGTAAAAACGAGATTTATGTCCGTCCTTTCGGTCGGCATTTACTCGGTTTTCAGTCCGAACTTGGAAATGGACGAAACTCACTTGTTTTCGAATCTAAAACCTCAAGATCGACAAGGCTTAGCCAAGACGTTTTAAGGCTAATATAGAACATTTGGACCATGGGAACGGGGTTTTGTCCTGTCATTCGGCTTGGTTTGTACTCGATTTTTGTTCCGAACTTATAAGTGGACGAAACACACATGTTTTCGCATGGAAAACGATACACCTAAGAGACTAGTAACTCCATTACTTAACTCGGCGCGTTCTGAGGTGAAAAAACAACGTTCCGTCCGTAAAAACGAGATTTATGTCCGTCCTTTCGGTCCGCATTTACTCGGTTTTTTGTCCGAACTTGGAAATGGACGAAACTCACTTTTTTTGGATTATAAAACCTCAAGATCGACAAGGCTTAGCCGGGACGTTTTAAGGCCAATATAGAACATTTGGACCATAGGAACGGAGTTTGGTCCTGACATTCGGCTTGCTATGTACTCGATTTTTGTTCTGAACTTATAAGTGGACGAAACACATGTTTTCGTAAGGAAAACGATACACCTAAGAGACTAGCCACTCCATTACTTAACTTGCGGCGTTCTGAGGTGAAAAAACAACGTTCCGTCCGTAAAAACGAGATTTAGGTCCGTCCGTTCGGTCGGCATTTACTCGGTTTTCAGTCCGAACTTGGAAATGGACGAAACTCACTTGTTTTCGAATCTAAAACCTCAAGATCGACAAGGCTTAGCCAGGACGTTTTAAGGCTAATATAGAACATTTGGACCATGGGAACGGGGTTTTGTCCTGTCATTCGGCTTGGTTTGTACTCGATTTTTGTTCCGAACTTATAAGTGGACGAAACACACATGTTTTCGCATGGAAAACGATACACCGAAGAGACTAGTAACTCCATTACTTAACTCGGCGCGTTCTGAGGTGAAAAAACAACGTTCCGTCCGTAAAAACGAGATTTATGTCCGTCCTTTCGGTCGGCATTTACTCGGTTTTTTGTCCGAACTTGGAAATGGACGAAACTCACTTTTTTTGGATTATAAAACCTCAAGATCGACAAGGCTTAGCCGGGACGTTTTAAGGCCAATATAGAACATTTGGACCATAGGAACGGGGTTTGGTCCTGACATTCGGCTTGGTATGTACTCGATTTTTGTTCCGAACTTATAAGTGGACGAAACACACATGTTTTCGCATGGAAAACTATACACCTAAGAGACTAGTAACTCCATTACTTAACTCGGCGCGTTCTGAGGTGAAAAAACAACGTTCCGTCCGTAAAAACGAGATTTATGTCCGTCCTTTCGGTCCGCATTTACTCGGTTTTTTGTCCGAACTTGGAAATGGACGAAACTCACTTTTTTTGGATTATAAAACCTCAAGATCGACAAGGCTTAGCCGGGACGTTTTAAGGCCAATATAGAACATTTGGACCATAGGAACGGGGTTTGGTCCTGACATTCGGCTTGGTATGTACTTGATTTTTGTTCTGAACTTATAAGTGGACGAAACACATGTTTTCGTAAGGAAAACGATACACCTAAGAGACTAGCCACTCCATTACTTAACTTGGGGCGTTCTGAGGTGAAAAAACAACGTTCCGTCCGTAAAAACGAGATTTAGGTCCGTCCGTTCGGTCGGCATTTACTCGGTTTTCAGTCCGAACTTGGAAATGGACGAAACTCACTTGTTTTCGAATCTAAAACCTCAAGATCGACAAGGCTTAGCCAGGACGTTTTAAGGCTAATATAGAACATTTGGACCATGGGAACGGGGTTTTGTCCGGTCATTCGGCTTGGTTTGTACTCGATTTTAGTTCCGAACTTATAAGTGGACGAAACACACATGTTTTCGCATGGAAAATGATACACCTAAGAGACTAGTAACTCCATTACTTAACTCGGCGCAATCTGAGGTGAAAAAACAACGTTCCGTCCGTAAAAACGAGATTTATGTCCGTCCTTTCGGTCGGCATGTACTCGGTTTTTTGTCCGAACTTGGAAATGGACGAAACTCACTTTTTTTGGATTATAAAACCTCAAGATCGACAAGGCTTAGCCGGGACGTTTTAAGGCCAATATAGAACATTTGGACCATAGGAACGGGGTTTGGTCCTGACATTCGGCTTGGTATGTACTCGATTTTTGTTCTGAACTTATAAGTGAACGAAACACATGTTTTCGTAAGGAAAACGATACACCTAAGAGACTAGCCACTCCATTACTTAACTTGGGGCGTTCTGAGGTGAAAAAACAACGTTCCGTCCGTAAAAACGAGATTTATGTCCGTCCGTTCGGTCGGCATTTACTCGGTTTTCAGTCCGAACTTGGAAATGGACGAAACTCACTTGTTTTCGAATCTAAAACCTCAAGATCGACAAGGCTTAGCCAGGACGTTTTAAGGCTAATATAGAACATTTGGACCATGGGAGCGGGGTTTTGTCCGGTCATTCGGCTTGGTTTGTACTCGATTTTTGTTCCGAACTTATAAGTGGACGAAACACACATGTTTTCGCATGGAAAACGATACACCTAAGAGACTAGTAACTCCATTACTTAACTCGGCGGGTTCTGAGGTGAAAGAACAACGTTCCGTACGTAAAAACGAGATTTATGTCCGTCCTTTCGGTCCACATTTACTCGGTTTTTTGTCCGAACTTGGAAATGGACGAAACTCACTTGTTTTCGAATCTAAAACCTCAAGATCGACAAGGCTTAGCCAGGACGTTTTAAGGCTAATATAGAACATTTGGACCATGGGAGCGGGGTTTTGTCCGGTCATTCGGCTTGGTTTGTACTCGATTTTTGTTCCGAACTTATAAGTGGACGAAACACACATGTTTTCGTAAGGAAAACGATACACCTAAGAGACTAGCCACTCCATTACTTAACTCGGCGGGTTCTGAGGTGAAAAAACAACGTTCTGTCCGTAAAAACGAGATTTATGTCCGTCCTTTCGGTCGGCATTTACTCGGTTTTTTGTCCGAACTTGGAAATGGACGAAACTCACTTGTTTTCGAATCTAAAACCTCAAGATCGACAAGGCTTAGCCGGGACGTTTTAAGGCCAATATAGAACATTTGGACCATAGGAACGGGGTTTGGTCCTGACATTCGGCTTGGTATGTACTCGATTTTTGTTCTGAACTTATAAGTGGACGAAACACATGTTTTCGTAAGGAAAACGATACACCTAAGAGACTAGCCACTCCATTACTTAACTTGGGGCGTTCTGAGGTGAAAAAACAACGTTCCGTACGTAAAAACGAGATTTATGTCCGTCCTTTCGGTCCGCATTTACTCGGTTTTTTGTCCGAACTTGGAAATGGACGAAACTCACTTTTTTTGGATTATAAAACCTCAAGATCGACAAGGCTTAGCCGGGACGTTTTAAGGCCAATATAGAACATTTGGACCATAGGAACGGGGTTTGGTCCTGACATTCGGCTTGGTATGTACTCGATTTTTGTTCTGAACTTATAAGTGGACGAAACACATGTTTTCGTAAGGAAAACGATACACCTAAGAGACTAGCCACTCCATTACTTAACTTGGGGCGTTCTAAGGTGAAAAAACAACGTTCCGTCCGTAAAACCGAGATTTAGGTCCGTCCGTTCGGTCGGCATTTACTCGGTTTTCAGTCCGAACTTGGAAATGGACGAAACTCACTTGTTTTCAAATCTAAAACCTCAAGATCGAAAGGCTTAGCCAGGACGTTTTAAGGCTAATATAGAACATTTGGACCATGGGAACGGGGTTTTGTCCTGTCATTCGGCTTGGTTTGTACTCGATTTTTGTTCCGAACTTATAAGTGGACGAAACACACATGTTTTCGCATGGAAAACGATACACCTAAGAGACTAGTAACTCCATTACTTAACTCGGCGCGTTCTGAGGTGAAAAAACAACGTTCCGTCCGTAAAAACGAGATTTATGTCCGTCCTTTCGGTCGGCATTTACTCGGTTTTTTGTCCGAACTTGGAAATGGACGAAACTCACTTTTTTTGGATTATAAAACCTCAAGATCGACAAGGCTTAGCCGGGACGTTTTAAGGCCAATATAGAACATTTGGACCATAGGAACGGGGTTTGGTCCTGACATTCGGCTTGGTATGTACTCGATTTTTGTTCTGAACTTATAAGTGGACGAAACACATGTTTTCTTAAGGAAAACGATACACCTAAGAGACTAGCCACTCCATTACTTAACTTGGGGCGTTCTGAGGTGAAAAAACAACGTTCCGTCCATAAAAACGAGATTTAGGTCCGTCCGTTCGGTCGGCATTTACTCTGTTTTCAGTCCGAACTTGGAAATGGACGAAACTCACTTGTTTTCGAATCTAAAACCTCAAGATCGAAAGGCTTAGCCAGGACGTTTTAAGGCTAATATAGAACATTTGGACCATGGGAACGGGGTTTTGTCCTGTCATTCGGCTTGGTTTGTACTCGATTTTTGTTCCGAACTTATAAGTGGACGAAACACACATGTTTTCGCATGGAAAACGATACACCTAAGAGACTAGTAACTCCATTACTTAACTCGGCGCGTTCTGAGGTGAAAAAACAACGTTCCGTCCGTAAAAACGAGATTTATGTCCGTCCTTTCGGTCGGCATTAACTCGGTTTTTTGTCCGAACTTGGAAATGGACGAAACTCACTTTTTTTGGATTATAAAACCTCAAGATCGACAAGGCTTAGCCGGGACGTTTTAAGGCCAATATAGAACATTTGGACCATAGGAACGGGGTTTGGTCCTGACATTCGGCTTGGTACGTACTCGATTTTTGTTCCGAACTTATAAGTGGACGAAACACACATGTTTTCGCATGGAAAACTATACACCTAAGAGACTAGTAACTCCATTACTTAACTCGGTGCGTTCTGAGGTGAAAAAACAACGTTCCGTCCGTAAAAACGAGATTTATGTCCGTCCTTTCGGTCCGCATTTACTCGGTTTTTTGTCCGAACTTGGAAATGGACGAAACTCACTTTTTTTGGATTATAAAACCTCAAGATCGACAAGGCTTAGCCGGGACGTTTTAAGGCCAATATAGAACATTTGGACTATAGGAACGGGGTTTGGTCCTGACATTCGGCTTGGTATGTACTCGATTTTTGTTCTGAACTTATAAGTGGACGAAACACATGTTTTCTTAAGGAAAACGATACACCTAAGAGACTAGCCACTCCATTACTTAACTTGGGGCGTTCTGAGGTGAAAAAACAACGTTCCGTCCGTAAAAACGAGATTTAGGTCCGTCCGTTCGGTCGGCATTTACTCGGTTTTCAGTCCGAACTTGGAAATGGACGAAACTCACTTGTATTCGAATCTAAAACCTCAAGATCGACAAGGCTTAGCCAGGACGTTTTAAGGCTAATATAGAACATTTGGACCATGGGAACGGGGTTTTGTCCGGTCATTCGGCTTGGTTTGTACTCAATTTTAGTTCCGAACTTATAAGTGGACGAAACACACATGTTTTCGCATGGAAAACGATACACCTAAGAGACTAGTAACTCCATTACTTAACTCGGCGCGTTCTGAGGTGAAAAAACAACGTTCCGTCCGTAAAAACGAGATTTATGTCCGTCCTTTCGGTCGGCATTTACTCGGTTTTTTGTCCGAACTTGGAAATGGACGAAACTCACTTTTTTTGGATTATAAAACCTCAAGATCGACAAGGCTTAGCCGGGACGTTTTAAGGCCAATATAGAACATTTGGACCATAGGAACGGGGTTTGGTCCTGACATTCGGCTTGGTATGTACTCGATTTTTGTTCCGAACTTATAAGTGGACGAAACACACATGTTTTCGCATGGAAAACTATACACCTAAGAGACTAGTAACTCCATTACTTAACTCGGCACGTTCTGAGGTGAAAAAACAATGTTCCGTCCGTAAAAACGAGATTTATGTCCGTCCTTTCGGTCCGCATTTACTCGGTTTTTTGTCCGAACTTGGAAATGGACGAAACTCACTTTTTTTGGATTATAAAACCTCAAGATCGACAAGGCTTAGCCGGGACGTTTTAAGGCCAATATAGAACATTTGGACCATAGGAACGGGGTTTGGTCCTGACATTCGGCTTGGTATGTACTCGATTTTTGTTCTGAACTTATAAGTGGACGAAACACATGTTTTCTTAAGGAAAACGATACACCTAAAAGACTAGCCACTCCATTACTTAACTTGGGGCGTTCTGAGGTGAAAAAACAACGTTCCGTCCGTAAAAACGAGATTTAGGTCCGTCCGTTCGGTCGGCATTTACTCGGTTTTCAGTCCGAACTTGAAAATGGAAGAAACTCACTTGTTTTCGAATCTAAAACCTCAAGATCGACAAGGCTTAGCCAGGACGTTTTAAGGCTAATATAGAACATTTGGACCATGGGAACGGGGTTTTGTCCGGTCATTCGGCTTGGTTTGTACTCGATTTTAGTTCCGAACTTATAAGTGGACGAAACACACATGTTTTCGCATGGAAAATGATACACCTAAGAGACTAGTAACTCCATTACTTAACTCGGCGCGTTCTGAGGTGAAAAAACAACGTTCCGTCCGTAAAAACGAGATTTATGTCCGTCCTTTCGGTCGGCATTTACTCGGTTTTTTGTCCGAACTTGGAAATGGACGAAACTCACTTTTTTTGGATTATAAAACCTCAAGATCGACAAGGCTTAGCCGGGACATTTTAAGGCCAATATAGAACAATTGGACCATAGGAACGGGGTTTGGTCCTGACATTCGGCTTGGTATGTACTCGATTTTTGTTCTGAACTTATAAGTGGACGAAACACATGTTTTCGTAAGGAAAACGATACACCTAAGAGACTAGCCACTCCATTACTTAACTTGGGGCGTTTGAGGTGAAAAAACAACGTTCCGTCCGTAAAAACGAGATTTATGTCCGTCCTTTCGGTCCGCATTTACTCGGTTTTCAGTCCGAACTTGGAAATGGACGAAACTCACTTTTTTTGGATTATAAAACCTCAAGATCGACAAGGCTTAGCCGGGATGTTTTAAGGCCAATATAGAACATTTGGACCATAGGCACGGGGTTTGGTCCTGACATTCGGCTTGGTATGTACTCGATTTTTGTTCCGAACTTATAAGTGGACGAAACACACATGTTTTCGCATGGAAAACGATACACCTAAGAGACTAGTAACTCCATTACTTAACTCGGCGCGTTCTGAGGTGAAAAAACAACGTTCCGTCCGTAAAAACGAGATTTATGTCCGTCCTTTCGGTCCGCATTTACTCGGTTTTTTGTCCGAACTTGGAAATGGACGAAACTCACTTTTTTTGGATTATAAAACCTCAAGATCGACAAGGCTTAGCCGGGACGTTTTAAGGCCAATATAGAACATTTGGACCATAGAAACGGGGTTTGGTCCTGACATTCGGCTTGGTATGTACTCGATTTTTGTTCTGAACTTATAAGTGGACGAAACACATGTTTTCGTAAGGAAAACGATACACCTAAGAGACTAGCCACTCCATTACTTAACTTGCGGCGTTCTGAGGTGAAAAAACAACGTTCCGTCCGTAAAAACGAGATTTAGGTCCGTCCGTTCGGTCGGCATTTACTCGGTTTTCAGTCCGAACTTGGAAATGGACGAAACTCACTTGTTTTCGAATCTAAAACCTCAAGATCGACAAGGCTTAGCCAGGACGTTTTAAGGCTAATATAGAACATTTGGACCATGGGAACGGGGTTTTGTCCTGTCATTCGGCTTGGTTTGTACTCGATTTTTGTTCCGAACTTATAAGTGGACGAAACACACATGTTTTCGCATGGAAAACGATACACCGAAGAGACTAGTAACTCCATTACTTAACTCGGCGCGTTCTGAGGTGAAAAAACAACGTTCCGTCCGTAAAAACGAGATTTATGTCCGTCCTTTCGGTCGGCATTTACTCGGTTTTCAGTCCGAACTTGGAAATGGACGAAACTCACTTGTTTTCGAATCTAAAACCTCAAGATCGACAAGGCTTAGCCAAGACGTTTTAAGGCTAATATAGAACATTTGGACCATGGGAACGGGGTTTTGTCCTGTCATTCGGCTTGGTTTGTACTCGATTTTTGTTCCGAACTTATAAGTGGACGAAACACACATGTTTTCGCATGGAAAACGATACACCTAAGAGACTAGTAACTCCATTACTTAACTCGGCGCGTTCTGAGGTGAAAAAACAACGTTCCGTCCGTAAAAACGAGATTTATGTCCGTCCTTTCGGTCCGCATTTACTCGGTTTTTTGTCCGAACTTGGAAATGGACGAAACTCACTTTTTTTGGATTATAAAACCTCAAGATCGACAAGGCTTAGCCGGGACGTTTTAAGGCCAATATAGAACATTTGGACCATAGGAACGGAGTTTGGTCCTGACATTCGGCTTGGTATGTACTCGATTTTTGTTCTGAACTTATAAGTGGACGAAACACATGTTTTCGTAAGGAAAACGATACACCTAAGAGACTAGCCACTCCATTACTTAACTTGCGGCGTTCTGAGGTGAAAAAACAACGTTCCGTCCGTAAAAACGAGATTTAGGTCCGTCCGTTCGGTCGGCATTTACTCGGTTTTCAGTCCGAACTTGGAAATGGACGAAACTCACTTGTTTTCGAATCTAAAACCTCAAGATCGACAAGGCTTAGCCAGGACGTTTTAAGGCTAATATAGAACATTTGGACCATGGGAACGGGGTTTTGTCCTGTCATTCGGCTTGGTTTGTACTCGATTTTTGTTCCGAACTTATAAGTGGACGAAACACACATGTTTTCGCATGGAAAACGATACACCGAAGAGACTAGTAACTCCATTACTTAACTCGGCGCGTTCTGAGGTGAAAAAACAACGTTCCGTCCGTAAAAACGAGATTTATGTCCGTCCTTTCGGTCGGCATTTACTCGGTTTTTTGTCCGAACTTGGAAATGGACGAAACTCACTTTTTTTGGATTATAAAACCTCAAGATCGACAAGGCTTAGCCGGGACGTTTTAAGGCCAATATAGAACATTTGGACCATAGGAACGGGGTTTGGTCCTGACATTCGGCTTGGTATGTACTCGATTTTTGTTCCGAACTTATAAGTGGACGAAACACACATGTTTTCGCATGGAAAACTATACACCTAAGAGACTAGTAACTCCATTACTTAACTCGGCGCGTTCTGAGGTGAAAAAACAACGTTCCGTCCGTAAAAACGAGATTTATGTCCGTCCTTTCGGTCCGCATTTACTCGGTTTTTTGTCCGAACTTGGAAATGGACGAAACTCACTTTTTTTGGATTATAAAACCTCAAGATCGACAAGGCTTAGCCGGGACGTTTTAAGGCCAATATAGAACATTTGGACCATAGGAACGGGGTTTGGTCCTGACATTCGGCTTGGTATGTACTTGATTTTTGTTCTGAACTTATAAGTGGACGAAACACATGTTTTCGTAAGGAAAACGATACACCTAAGAGACTAGCCACTCCATTACTTAACTTGGGGCGTTCTGAGGTGAAAAAACAACGTTCCGTCCGTAAAAACGAGATTTAGGTCCGTCCGTTCGGTCGGCATTTACTCGGTTTTCAGTCCGAACTTGGAAATGGACGAAACTCACTTGTTTTCGAATCTAAAACCTCAAGATCGACAAGGCTTAGCCAGGACGTTTTAAGGCTAATATAGAACATTTGGACCATGGGAACGGGGTTTTGTCCGGTCATTCGGCTTGGTTTGTACTCGATTTTAGTTCCGAACTTATAAGTGGACGAAACACACATGTTTTCGCATGGAAAATGATACACCTAAGAGACTAGTAACTCCATTACTTAACTCGGCGCAATCTGAGGTGAAAAAACAACGTTCCGTCCGTAAAAACGAGATTTATGTCCGTCCTTTCGGTCGGCATGTACTCGGTTTTTTGTCCGAACTTGGAAATGGACGAAACTCACTTTTTTTGGATTATAAAACCTCAAGATCGACAAGGCTTAGCCGGGACGTTTTAAGGCCAATATAGAACATTTGGACCATAGGAACGGGGTTTGGTCCTGACATTCGGCTTGGTATGTACTCGATTTTTGTTCTGAACTTATAAGTGAACGAAACACATGTTTTCGTAAGGAAAACGATACACCTAAGAGACTAGCCACTCCATTACTTAACTTGGGGCGTTCTGAGGTGAAAAAACAACGTTCCGTCCGTAAAAACGAGATTTATGTCCGTCCGTTCGGTCGGCATTTACTCGGTTTTCAGTCCGAACTTGGAAATGGACGAAACTCACTTGTTTTCGAATCTAAAACCTCAAGATCGACAAGGCTTAGCCAGGACGTTTTAAGGCTAATATAGAACATTTGGACCATGGGAGCGGGGTTTTGTCCGGTCATTCGGCTTGGTTTGTACTCGATTTTTGTTCCGAACTTATAAGTGGACGAAACACACATGTTTTCGCATGGAAAACGATACACCTAAGAGACTAGTAACTCCATTACTTAACTCGGCGGGTTCTGAGGTGAAAGAACAACGTTCCGTACGTAAAAACGAGATTTATGTCCGTCCTTTCGGTCCACATTTACTCGGTTTTTTGTCCGAACTTGGAAATGGACGAAACTCACTTGTTTTCGAATCTAAAACCTCAAGATCGACAAGGCTTAGCCAGGACGTTTTAAGGCTAATATAGAACATTTGGACCATGGGAGCGGGGTTTTGTCCGGTCATTCGGCTTGGTTTGTACTCGATTTTTGTTCCGAACTTATAAGTGGACGAAACACACATGTTTTCGTAAGGAAAACGATACACCTAAGAGACTAGCCACTCCATTACTTAACTCGGCGGGTTCTGAGGTGAAAAAACAACGTTCTGTCCGTAAAAACGAGATTTATGTCCGTCCTTTCGGTCGGCATTTACTCGGTTTTTTGTCCGAACTTGGAAATGGACGAAACTCACTTGTTTTCGAATCTAAAACCTCAAGATCGACAAGGCTTAGCCGGGACGTTTTAAGGCCAATATAGAACATTTGGACCATAGGAACGGGGTTTGGTCCTGACATTCGGCTTGGTATGTACTCGATTTTTGTTCTGAACTTATAAGTGGACGAAACACATGTTTTCGTAAGGAAAACGATACACCTAAGAGACTAGCCACTCCATTACTTAACTTGGGGCGTTCTGAGGTGAAAAAACAACGTTCCGTACGTAAAAACGAGATTTATGTCCGTCCTTTCGGTCCGCATTTACTCGGTTTTTTGTCCGAACTTGGAAATGGACGAAACTCACTTTTTTTGGATTATAAAACCTCAAGATCGACAAGGCTTAGCCGGGACGTTTTAAGGCCAATATAGAACATTTGGACCATAGGAACGGGGTTTGGTCCTGACATTCGGCTTGGTATGTACTCGATTTTTGTTCTGAACTTATAAGTGGACGAAACACATGTTTTCGTAAGGAAAACGATACACCTAAGAGACTAGCCACTCCATTACTTAACTTGGGGCGTTCTAAGGTGAAAAAACAACGTTCCGTCCGTAAAACCGAGATTTAGGTCCGTCCGTTCGGTCGGCATTTACTCGGTTTTCAGTCCGAACTTGGAAATGGACGAAACTCACTTGTTTTCAAATCTAAAACCTCAAGATCGAAAGGCTTAGCCAGGACGTTTTAAGGCTAATATAGAACATTTGGACCATGGGAACGGGGTTTTGTCCTGTCATTCGGCTTGGTTTGTACTCGATTTTTGTTCCGAACTTATAAGTGGACGAAACACACATGTTTTCGCATGGAAAACGATACACCTAAGAGACTAGTAACTCCATTACTTAACTCGGCGCGTTCTGAGGTGAAAAAACAACGTTCCGTCCGTAAAAACGAGATTTATGTCCGTCCTTTCGGTCGGCATTTACTCGGTTTTTTGTCCGAACTTGGAAATGGACGAAACTCACTTTTTTTGGATTATAAAACCTCAAGATCGACAAGGCTTAGCCGGGACGTTTTAAGGCCAATATAGAACATTTGGACCATAGGAACGGGGTTTGGTCCTGACATTCGGCTTGGTATGTACTCGATTTTTGTTCTGAACTTATAAGTGGACGAAACACATGTTTTCTTAAGGAAAACGATACACCTAAGAGACTAGCCACTCCATTACTTAACTTGGGGCGTTCTGAGGTGAAAAAACAACGTTCCGTCCATAAAAACGAGATTTAGGTCCGTCCGTTCGGTCGGCATTTACTCTGTTTTCAGTCCGAACTTGGAAATGGACGAAACTCACTTGTTTTCGAATCTAAAACCTCAAGATCGAAAGGCTTAGCCAGGACGTTTTAAGGCTAATATAGAACATTTGGACCATGGGAACGGGGTTTTGTCCTGTCATTCGGCTTGGTTTGTACTCGATTTTTGTTCCGAACTTATAAGTGGACGAAACACACATGTTTTCGCATGGAAAACGATACACCTAAGAGACTAGTAACTCCATTACTTAACTCGGCGCGTTCTGAGGTGAAAAAACAACGTTCCGTCCGTAAAAACGAGATTTATGTCCGTCCTTTCGGTCGGCATTAACTCGGTTTTTTGTCCGAACTTGGAAATGGACGAAACTCACTTTTTTTGGATTATAAAACCTCAAGATCGACAAGGCTTAGCCGGGACGTTTTAAGGCCAATATAGAACATTTGGACCATAGGAACGGGGTTTGGTCCTGACATTCGGCTTGGTACGTACTCGATTTTTGTTCCGAACTTATAAGTGGACGAAACACACATGTTTTCGCATGGAAAACTATACACCTAAGAGACTAGTAACTCCATTACTTAACTCGGTGCGTTCTGAGGTGAAAAAACAACGTTCCGTCCGTAAAAACGAGATTTATGTCCGTCCTTTCGGTCCGCATTTACTCGGTTTTTTGTCCGAACTTGGAAATGGACGAAACTCACTTTTTTTGGATTATAAAACCTCAAGATCGACAAGGCTTAGCCGGGACGTTTTAAGGCCAATATAGAACATTTGGACTATAGGAACGGGGTTTGGTCCTGACATTCGGCTTGGTATGTACTCGATTTTTGTTCTGAACTTATAAGTGGACGAAACACATGTTTTCTTAAGGAAAACGATACACCTAAGAGACTAGCCACTCCATTACTTAACTTGGGGCGTTCTGAGGTGAAAAAACAACGTTCCGTCCGTAAAAACGAGATTTAGGTCCGTCCGTTCGGTCGGCATTTACTCGGTTTTCAGTCCGAACTTGGAAATGGACGAAACTCACTTGTATTCGAATCTAAAACCTCAAGATCGACAAGGCTTAGCCAGGACGTTTTAAGGCTAATATAGAACATTTGGACCATGGGAACGGGGTTTTGTCCGGTCATTCGGCTTGGTTTGTACTCAATTTTAGTTCCGAACTTATAAGTGGACGAAACACACATGTTTTCGCATGGAAAATGATACACCTAAGAGACTAGTAACTCCATTACTTAACTCGGCGCGTTCTGAGGTGAAAAAACAACGTTCCGTCCGTAAAAACGAGATTTATGTCCGTCCTTTCGGTCGACATTTACTCGGTTTTTTGTCCGAACTTGGAAATGGACGAAACTCACTTTTTTTGGATTATAAAACCTCAAGATCGACAAGGCTTAGCCGGGACGTTTTAAGGCCAATATAGAACATTTGGACCATAGGAACGGGGTTTGGTCCTGACATTCGGCTTGGTATGTACTCGATTTTTGTTCTGAACTTATAAGTGGACGAAACACATGTTTTCGTAAGGAAAACGATACACCTAAGAGACTAGCCACTCCATTACTTAACTTGGGGCGTTTGAGGTGAAAAAACAACATCCGTCTGTAAAAACGAGATTTATGTCCGTCCTTTCGGTCCGCATTTACTCGGTTTTTTGTCCGAACTTGGAAATGGACGAAACTCACTTTTTTTGGATTATAAAACCTCAAGATCGACAAGGCTTAGCCGGCACGTTTTAAGGCCAATATAGAACATTTGGACCATAGGCACGGGGTTTGGTCCTGACATTCGGCTTGGTATGTACTCGATTTTTGTTCTGAACTTATAAGTGGACGAAACACACATGTTTTCGCATGGAAAACGATACACCTAAGAGACTAGTAACTCCATTACTTAACTCGGCGCGTTCTGAGGTGAAAAAACAACGTTCCGTCCGTAAAAACGAGATTTATGTCCGTCCTTTCGGTCCGCATTTACTCGGTTTTTTGTCCGAACTTGGAAATGGACGAAACTCACTTTTTTTGGATTATAAAACCTCAAGATCGACAAGGCTTAGCCGGGACGTTTTAAGGCAAATATAGAACATTTGGACCATAGGAACGGGGTTTGGTCCTGACATTCGGCTTGGTATGTACTCGATTTTTGTTCAAAACTTATAAGTGGACGAAACACATGTTTTCGTAAGGAAAACGATACACCTAAGAGACTAGCCACTCCATAACTTAACTTGGGGCGTTCTGAGGTGAAAAAACAACGTTCCGTCCGTAAAAACGAGATTTATGTCCGTCCGTTCGGTCGGCATTTACTCGGTTTTCAGTCCGAACTTGGAAATGGACGAAACTCACTTGTTTTCGAATCTAAAACATCAAGATCGACAAGGCTTAGCCAGGACGTTTTAAGGCTAATATAGAACATTTGGACCATGTGAGCGGGGTTTTGTCCGGTCATTCGGCTTGGTTTGTACTCGATTTTTGTTCCGAACTTATAAGTGGACGAAACACACATGTTTTCGCATGGAAAACGATACACCTAAGAGACTAGTAACTCCATTACTTAACTCGGCGGGTTCTGAGGTGAAAAAACAACATTCCGTCCGTAAAAACGAGATTTATGTCCGTCCTTTGGGTCGGCATTTACTCGGTTTTTTGTTCGAACTTGGAAATAGACGAAACTCAATTTTTTTGGATTATAAAACCTCAAGATCGACAAGGCTTAGCCGGGACGTTTTAAGGCCAATATAGAACATTTGGACCATAGGAACGGGGTTTGGTCCTGACATTCGGCTTGGTATGTACTCGATTTTTGTTCTGAACTTATAAGTGGACGAAACACACATGTTTTCGCATGGAAAACGATACACCTAAGAGACTAGTAACTCCATTACTTAACTCGGCGCGTTCTGAGGTGAAAAAACAACGTTCCGTCCGTAAAAACGAGATTTATGTCCGTCCTTTCGGTCCGCATTTACTCGGTTTTTTGTCCGAACTTGGAAATGGACGAAACTCACTTTTTTTGGATTATAAAACCTCAAGATCGACAAGGCTTAGCCGGGACGTTTTAAGGCCAATATAGAACATTTGGACCATAGGAACGGGGTTTGGTCCTGACATTCGGCTTGGTATGTGCTCGATTTTTGTTCCGAACTTATAAGTGGACGAAACACACATGTTTTCGCATGGAAAACTATACACCTAAGAGACTAGTAACTCCATTACTTAACTCGGCGCGTTCTGAGGTGAAAAAACAACGTTCCGTCCGTAAAAACGAGATTTATGTCCGTCCTTTCGGTCCGCATTTACTCGGTTTTTTGTCCGAACTTGGAAATGGACGAAACTCACTTTTTTTGGATTATAAAACCTCAAGATCGACAAGGCTTAGCCGGGACGTTTTAAGGCCAATATAGAACATTTGGACCATAGGAACGGGGTTTGGTCCTGACATTCGGCTTGGTATGTACTCGATTTTTGTTCTGAACTTATAAGTGGACGAAACACATGTTTTCTTAAGGAAAACGATACACCTAAGAGACTAGCCACTCCATTACTTAACTTGGGGCGTTCTGAGGTGAAAAAACAACGTTCCGTCCGTAAAAACGAGATTTAGGTCCGTCCGTTCGGTCGGCATTTACTCGGTTTTCAGTCCGAACTTGGAAATGGACGAAACTCACTTGTTTTCGAATCTAAAACCTCAAGATCGACAAGGCTTAGCCAGGACGTTTTAAGGCTAATATAGAACATTTGGACCATGGGAACGGGGTTTTGTCCGGTCATTCGGCTTGGTTTGTACTCGATTTTAGTTCCGAACTTATAAGTGGACGAAACACACATGTTTTCGCATGGAAAATGATACACCTAAGAGACTAGTAACTCCATTACTTAACTCGGCGCGTTCTGAGGTGAAAAAACAACGTTCCGTCCGTAAAAACGAGATTTATGTCCGTCCTTTCGGTCGGTATTTACTCGGTTTTTTGTCCGAACTTGGAAATGGACGAAACTCACTTTTTTTGGATTATAAAACCTCAAGATCGACAAGGCTTAGCCGGGACGTTTTAAGGCCAATATAGAACATTTGGAACATAGGAACGGGGTTTGGTCCTGACATTCGGCTTGGTATGTACTCGATTTTTGTTCTGAACTTATAAGTGGACGAAACACATGTTTTCGTAAGGAAAACGATACACCTAAGAGACTAGCCACTCCATTACTTAACTTGGGGCGTTTGAGGTGAAAAAACAACGTTCCGTCCGTAAAAACGAGATTTATGTCCGTCCTTTCGTTCCGCATTTACTCGGTTTTCAGTCCGAACTTGGAAATGGACGAAACTCACTTGTTTTCGAATCTAAAACCTCAAGATCGACAAGGCTTAGCCAGGACGTTTTAAGGCTAATATAGAACATTTGGACCATGGGAACGGGGTTTTGTCCGGTCATTCGGCTTGGTTTGTACTCGATTTTAGTTCCGAACTTATAAGTGGACGAAACACACATGTTTTCGCATGGAAAACGATACACCTAAGAGACTAGTAACTCCATTACTTAACTCGGCGCGTTCTGAGGTGAAAAAACAACGTTCCGTACGTAAAAACGAGATTTATGTCCGTCCTTTCGGTCCACATTTACTCGGTTTTTTGTCCGAACTTGGAAATGGACGAAACTCATTTTTTTTGGATTATAAAACCTCAAGATCGACAAGGCTTAGCCGGGACGTTTTAAGGCCAATATAGAACATTTGGACCATAGGAACGGGGTTTGGTCCTGACATTCGGCTTGGTATGTACTCGATTTTTGTTCTGAACTTATAAGTGGACGAAACACATGTCTTCGTAAGGAAAACGATACACTTAAGAGACTAGCCACTCCATTACTTAACTTGGGGCGTTCTGAGGTGAAAAAACAACGTTCCGTCCGTAAAAACGAGATTTATGTCCGTCCGTTCGGTCGGCATTTACTCGGTTTTCAGTCCGAACTTGGAAATGGACGAAACTCACTTGTTTTCGAATCTAAAACCTCAAGATCGACAAGGCTTAGCCAGGACGTTTTAAGGCTAATATAGAACATTTGGACCATGGGAGCGGGGTTTTGTCCGGTCATTCGGCTTTGTTTGTACTCGATTTTTGTTTCGAACTTATAAGTGGACGAAACACACATGTTTTCGCATGGAAAACGATACACCTAAGACCCTAGTAACTCCATTACTTAACTCGGCGGGTTCTGAGGTGAAAAAACAACGTTCCGTCCGTAAAAACGAGATTTATGTCCGTCCTTTCGGTCCGCATTTACTCGGTTTTTTGTCCGAACTTGGAAATGGACGAAACTCACTTTTTTTGGATTATAAAACCTCAAGATCGACAAGGCTTAGCCGGGACGTTTTAAGGCCAATATAGAACATTTGGACCATAGGAACGGGGTTTGGTCCTGACATTTGGCTTGGTATGTACTCGATTTTTGTTCTGAACTTATAAGTGGACGAAACACATGTTTTCGTAAGGAAAACGATACACCTAAGAGACTAGCCACTCCATTACTTAACTTGGGGCGTTCTAAGGTGAAAAAACAACGTTCCGTCCGTAAAAACGAGATTTATGTCCGTCCGTTCGGTCGGCATTTACTCGGTTTTCAGTCCGAACTTGGAAATGGACAAAACTCACTTGTTTTCAAATCTAAAACCTCAAGATCGAAAGACTTAGCCAGGACGTTTTAAGGCTAATATAGAACATTTGGACCATGGGAACGGGGTTTTGTCCTGTCATTCGGCTTGGTTTGTACTCGATTTTTGTTCCGAACTTATAAGTGGACGAAACACACATGTTTTCGCATGGAAAACGATACACCTAAGAGACTAGTAACTCCATTACTTAACTCGGCGCGTTCTGAGGTGAAAAAACAAGGTTCCGTCCGTAAAAACGAGATTTATGTCCTCCCTATCGGTCGGCATTTACTCGGTTTTTTGTCCGAACTTGGAAATGGACGAAACTCACTTTTTTTGGATTATAAAACCTCAAGATCGACAAGGCTTAGCCGGGACGTTTTAAGGCCAATATAGAACATTTGGACCATAGGAACGGGGTTTGGTCCTGACATTCGGCTTGGTATGTACTCGATTTTTGTTCTGAACTTATAAGTGGACGAAACACATGTTTTCGTAAGGAAAACGATACACCTAAGAGACTAGCCACTCCATTACTTAACTTGGGGCGTTCTGAGGTGAAAAAACAACGTTCCGTCCGTAAAAACGAGATTTATGTCCGTCCGTTCGGTCGGCATTTACTCGGTTTTCAGTCCGAACTTGGAAATGGACGAAACTCACTTGTTTTCGAATCTAAAACCTCAAGATCGACAAGGCTTAGCCAGGACGTTTTAAGGCTAATATAGAACATTTGGACCATGGGAACGGGGTTTTGTCCGGTCATTCGGCTTGGTTTGTACTCGATTTTTGTTCCGAACTTATAAGTGGACGAAACACACATGTTTTCGCATGGAAAACGATACACCTTAACTCAGCGCGTTCTGAGGTGAAAAAACAACATTCCGTCCGTAAAAACGAGATTTATGTCCGTCCTTTCGGTCCGAATTTACTCGGTTTTTTGCCCGAACTTGGAAATGGACGAAACTCACTTTTTTTGGATTATAAAACCTCAAGATCGACAAGGCTTCGCCGGGACGTTTTAAGGCCAATATAGAACATTTGGACCATAGGAACGGGGTTTGGTCCTGACATTCGGCTTGGTATGTACTCGATTTTTGTTCTGAACTTATAAGTGGACGAAACACATGTTTTCGTAAGGAAAACGATACACCTAAGAGACTAGCCACTCCATTACTTAACTTGGGGCGTTCTGAGGTGAAAAAACAACGTTCCGTCCGTAAAAACAAGAATTATGTCCGTCCGTTCGGTCGGCATTTACTCGGTTTTCAGTCCGAACTTGGAAATGGACGAAACTCACTTGTTTTCGAATCTAAAACCTCAAGATCGACAAGGCTTAGCCAAGACGTTTTAAGGCTAATATAGAACATTTGTACCATGGGAACAGGGTTTTGTCCGGTCATTCGGCTTGGTTTGTACTCGATTTTAGTTCCGAACTTATAAGTGGACGAAACACACATGTTTTCGCATGGAAAACGATACACCTAAGAGACTAGTAACTCCATTACTTAACTCGGCGCGTTCTGAGGTGAAAAAACAACGTTCCGTCCGTAAAAACGAGATTTATGTCCGTCCTTTCGGTCCGCATTTACTCGGTTTTTTGTCCGAACTTGGAAATGGACGAAACTCACTTTTTTTGGATTATAAAACCTCAAGATCGACAAGGCTTAGCCGGGACGTTTTAAGGCCAATATAGAACATTTAGACCATAGGAACGGGGTTTGGTCCTGACATTCGGCTTGGTATGTACTCGATTTTTGTTCTGAACTTATAAGTGGACGAAACACATGTTTTCGTAAGGAAAACGATACACCTAAGAGACTAGCCACTCCATTACTTAACTTGGGGCGTTCTGAGGTGAAAAAACAACGTTCCGTCCGTAAAAACAAGATTTATGTCCGTCCGTTCGGTCGGCATTTACTCGGTTTTCAGTCCGAACTTGGAAATGGACGAAACTCACTTGTTTTCGAATCTAAAACCTCAAGATCGACAAGGCTTAGCCAAGACGTTTTAAGGCTAATATAGAACATTTGTACCATGGGAACAGGGTTTTGTCCGGTCATTCGGCTTGGTTTGTACTCGATTTTAGTTCCGAACTTATAAGTGGACGAAACACACATGTTTTCGCATGGAAAACGATACACCTAAGAGACTAGTAACTCCATTACTTAACTCGGCGCGTTCTGAGGTGAAAAAACAACGTTCCGTCCGTAAAAACGAGATTTATGTCCGTCCTTTCGGTCCGCATTTACTCGGTTTTTTGTCCGAACTTGGAAATGGACGAAACTCACTTTTTTTGGATTATAAAACCTCAAGATCGACAAGGCTTAGCCGGGACGTTTTAAGGCCAATATAGAACATTTAGACCATAGGAACGGGGTTTGGTCCTGACATTCGGCTTGGTATGTACTCGATTTTTGTTCTGAACTTATAAGTGGACGAAACACATGTTTTCGTAAGGAAAACGATACACCTAAGAGACTAGCCACTCCATTACTTAACTTGGGGCGTTCTGAGGTGAAAAAACAACGTTCCGTCCGTAAAAACGAGATTTATGTCCGTCCGTTCGGTCGGCATTTACTCGGTTTTCAGTCCGAACTTGGAAATGGACGAAACTCACTTGTTTTCGAATCTAAAACCTCAAGATCGACAAGGCTTAGCCAGGACGTTTTAAGGCTAATATAGAACATTTGGACCATGGGAACGGGGTTTTGTCCTGTCATTCGGCTTGGTTTGTACTCGATTTTTGTTCCGAACTTATAAGTGGACGAAACACACATGTTTTCGCATGGAAAACGATACACCTAAGAGACTAGTAACTCCATTACTTAACTCGGCGGGTTCTGAGGTGAAAAAAAAACGTTCCGTCCGTAAAAACGAGATTTATGTCCGTCCTTTCGGTCGGCATTTACTCGGTTTTTTGTCCGAACTTGAAAATGGACGAAACTCACTTTTTTTGGATTATAAAACCTCAAGATCGACAAGGCTTAGCCGGGACGTTTTAAGGCCAATATAGAACATTTGGACCATAGGAACGGGGTTTGGTCCTGACATTCGGCTTGGTATGTACTCGATTTTTGTTCTGAACTTATAAGTGGACGAAACACATGTTTTCATAAGGAAAACGATACACCTAAGAGACTAGCCACTCCATTACTTAACTTGGGGCGTTCTGAGGTGAAAAAACAACGTTCCGTCCGTAAAAACGAGATTTATGTCCGTCCGTTCGGTCGGCATTTACTCGGTTTTCAGTCCGAACTTGGAAATGGACGAAACTCACTTGTTTTCGAATCTAAAACCTCAAGATCGACAAGGCTTAGCCAGGACGTTTTAAGGCTAATATAGAACATTTGGACAATGGGAACGCGGTTTTGTCCGGTCATTCGGCTTGGTTTGTACTCGATTTTAGTTCCGAACTTATAAGTGGACGAAACACACATGTTTTCGCATGGAAAACGATACACCTAAGAGACTAGTAACTCCATTACTTAACTCGGCGCGTTCTGAGGTGAAAAAACAACGTTCCGTCCGTAAAAACGAGATTTATGTCCGTCCTTTCGGTCCGCATTTACTCGGTTTTTTGTTCGAACTTGGAAATGGACGAAACTCACTTTTTTTGGATTATAAAACCTCAAGATCGATAAGGCTTAGCCGGGACGTTTTAAGGCCAATATAGAACATTTGGACCATAGGAACGGGGTTTGGTCCTGACATTCGGGTTGGTATGTACTCGATGTTTGTTATGAACTTATAAGTGGACGAAACACATGTTTTCGTAAGGAAAACGATACACCTAAGAGACTAGCCACTCCATTACTTAACTTGGGGCGTTCTGAGGTGAAAAAACAACGTTCCGTCCGTAAAAACGAGATTTATGTCCGTCCGTTCGGTTGGCATTTACTCGGTTTTCAGTCCGAACTTGGAAATGGACGAAACTCACTTGTTTTCGAATCTAAAACCTCAAGATCGACAAGGCTTAGCCAGGACGTTTTAAGGCTAATATAGAACATTTGGACCATGGGAACGCGGTTTTGTCCGATCATTCGGCTTGGTTTGTACTCGATTTTAGTTCCGAACTTATAAGTGGACGAAACACACATGTTTTCGCATGGAAAACGATACACCTAAGAGACTAGTAACTCCATTACTTAACTCGGCGCGTTCTGAGGTGAAAAAACAACGTTCCGTCCGTAAAAACGAGATTTATGTCCGTCCTTTCGGTCCGCATTTACTCGGTTTTTTGTCCGAACTTGGAAATGGACGAAACTCATTTTTTTGGATTATAAAACCTCAAGATCGACAAGGCTTAGCCGGGACGTTTTAAGGCCAATATAGAACATTTGGACCATAGGAGCGGGGTTTGGTCCTGACATTCGGCTTGGTATGTACTCGATTTTTGTTCTGAACTTATAAGTGGACGAAACACATGTTTTCGTAAGGAAAACGATACACCTAAGAGACTAGCCACTCCATTACTTAACTTGGGGCGTTCTGAGGTGAAAAAACAACGTTCCGTCCGTAAAAACGAGATTTATGTCCGTCCGTTCGGTCGGCATTTACTCGGTTTTCAGTCCGAACTTGGAAATGGACGAAACTCACTTGTTTTCGAATCTAAAACCTCAAGATCGACAAGGCTTAGCCAGGACGTTTTAAGGCTAATATAGAACATTTGGACCATGGGAACGGGGTTTTGTCCGGTCATTCGGCTTGGTTTGTACTCGATTTTTGTTCCGAACTTATAAGTGGACGAAACACACATGTTTTCGCATGGAAAACGTGAAACTGGCACGAAGTGGTTTGACATCAATTTTGTGACAAAGTGTCTTTGGTTATCTCGCCTTGAATTCATTGTTAGGAAAACCAAGATGTACGCATGGTCGTCTCGTGTCCTTGTGTCTCTTAGGTCTGTCTAGGGAAAGTTATTGGGTTCTGGACGTACGTACCGAGTTAGGACGTACGTACGTTCACTGAAGCAGAGAACTTCTTTTGGTCAGGACGTACGTACTCAGTTAGGACGTTCGTACGTCCAGGTAGTCAGCAGACGTGTTTTCGTATGGAGACGTACGTACCGGTTTAGAGCGTTCGTACGTCATGTTAGGCAGCAGGCTTATTTTTGTGTGGCGACGTTCGAACGTCATATCGACGTACGAACGTCCAAAGTCGGTTTGCACAGTTTCGGCCCATTTTCCTAGGTTTTCAACCCTAAGTATAAATAGGGTTTCTCTTCTACAGAACAAGACAGTTCTTTGGCCGTCCATCCCTCTTCTTGTTCATGTGTTTTGGTTAGGTTTTTGATATTAAACTTGTTTGTGGCTATTGAACTCAATTCCCTTTCTTCCCCCTTTTCTCAATTCATATCTGTGTGATCTTCAAGAGTTATTGTGAATTCGGCTTCGAGTCTTCTTGTGTGTTCATCAAGAAGTCGAGTGTCTTGTGCGTACATCAAGGTGCTCTGGTGAAGTCAAGGTGTTAGAGATAACCAGGAGTATCAACTCGCAGTGAGTGCAGGTAGTTGATAGGTTTGTACATCTCTTTTCATCTAGTGGATTATTTTGTTGTCGCGAGGACAACCGTGGACGTTTCCCAGTTTGGGTTTGACCACGTTAAAACTTCTGTGTGTTATTTACTTTCCGCGTATTGTTTGTTTGCTTGTTTGAATTCACATTTGTTTGTTTGCTTGTTTGAATTCACATTTGTTATACTAGCACTATTTGTAGTTTCTCAATTGGTATCAGTCGCTGGGGGCTGGTTAAGGAGCGTAAAGGCTCACGCTAACGATCAATAGTGCTTTATGGATTCTCACAAGTCTGCTACTTCAAGTCTTCCTCCACAATTCAGTGGAAAGGACTTTGGTCATTGGAAAGTACGTATGCGAGCTTATCTCCAAGCTTTAGGAGAAGAAGTCTGGCTTTCTGTTGTCACAGGGTGGAAAGAACCTCTGACTACTACAGGTACTGATGATACTGCTGTTACATCACTGACGCCACGTGAATAGTGGACGCCTGAACAGAAGTTGTTGGCAAATTATAACAACAAAGCACTCAATGCTATTTTCATGGCATTAAATGCTAGTGAGTTTCGTAGGGTGCAGGGCTGTGAAGAGGCTAAAGATGCATGGAACAGGCTTATCTGTACACATGAAGGTGACGAAACAGTCAAAGAAAGTAAGCTGGAACTGTTAACATCTCAGTTTGAGAATCTACGGATGGATAATTCTGAGACTTTTGATGATTTCTTTATTCGTCTCCAAGACATCATCAACTGCAGTGCGGCTATTGGTCATGCATATACTGACACACAGGTGGTCCGTAAGATATTGCGTGCTTTGCCTCCTCGGTTTCGTTCACGAAAGGATGCCATCACTGAAAGTAATGTGATTAAGAACATGTCCATCGAGACACTTGCTGGCAAACTAAGGACATGTGAGATGGAACAAGCTTTGGAAGAACCTTTGAAGAACAAATCTGTAGCATTCAAAGCTACATCGTCTAAAGAACCTTCCACAGGACCTTCTGATGATGAAGAACAGGATGTGGATGATAACTATGCGTTCCTGTCACGTAGCTTTCAGAAGATTCTGAAATATCAACAGAATCGAGATCCTCGAAAGCGATCTCCTGATTCCTCAAATGCTCCTAGAAGTCGTGGTTTTGAGCGGTTCTCTGTGGATGGGAGAAGAGCTCGAGTTGATCGTAAAGATGTCCAATGTTACAAGTGTCGTGATTATGGACACTTTGCAAATGAATGTGATAAGAAGGTTGATCGTAAACCTGGTGATAATTCCAAAGCGAATCTCACAGTAACATGGGATGATTCAGATGATGATGATGATGGGAATCTCTCAAATGTTGTCTCAAATTATGTGGTCTTCAGTGCATCCCTGGATGAACATCCAGGAGGTATTGTATCCTCTTCTACTGATATTAATGTTTCTGATTCTGGTGTTCATGCTACTACTAGTGAATTATGTGACATGTATAAGTTTTCTATGCAACAAGTAAAGTTGCTTGAAAAAACTAACACCGTCTTGCAGGATCAGGTAGAGAGTCTTGGACAGGATATATGCAATCTTACAGGTGATTCCAACATGTTGAAGGAAGAATTTGTGAAGGAAAAGGAGGATTTCCAAGTGCGTATTGTCACTCTGGAAAAACTGAATAATGATCTTGAAACACGGTATCGATCCCTTGTACTGGAGCATGAGAGAGTAAAGGCTGAGTTGTTTGCTGCTAACAAACAATTGGTTGGGTTTGGTAAAGCAAGTGCTAATCTAAACTCTCTGTTGGGAATCGGTAAATCCCATTCAGATAAATCTGGTTTAGGCTATGACACCTCTGTTCCCCTTGCTACTGCTAGCACTTCCCGCACTACCTTTGTGCGACCAACAAGTGTTGCTATTCCTGCTCCTGTGCAGGTGCCTAGTGTGGTATCACCACCCAAGGTTACTCATGTGAAGCAAGTTCGGAAAAAGAACTCTAGACACAAAGGCTTTAAATGTCTAACATGTGGTCGCATGGGTCACACTTCTGCCTTTTGTTGGAATAATTTGTATCCTGCTCATCATCCTTCTTTTGCAGGTAACTCATATTGGAACAAGTCTTCCACCTTCTCCATGCAGGCTCCATACATGTGGAATGGCTATGCTCCGTGGGGTTTACCCAGAACTTCTCCTTATGGAAATCGTCCTCAAGCAACACCCATGCCTACTCCACCACCACATTTCTGGGATAGGAGTATGGATGCATCCAGGACAATGGTGTCTCACATGGCTCGCTTGGTTGAACCATTGGCTTCATCATGGTATCTTGACAGCGGTTGTTCGCGTCATATGACAGGTGATAAGACTCTGATTGATAACCTGACTCTTGGATATGGAGGTAAGGTTAGGTTTGGTAATGGTAAATTGCTTCCGGTTGAAGGTAAAGGTAACTTTTCTGAGGTTGAATCGCTCAATAGTCATGAGCTTCTTTTTGTTAAGGGTCTTAGGTCAAATCTATTGAGTATTAGTCAGTTATGTGATGCTAAATTTAAGGTTGTGTTTGAGGATAATAGGTGTGATGTTTTTGATTCCAATCATATCTTGGTGTTATCTGGTAGTCGCTCATCTGATAACTGCTTCATTGTCACTACACCTCTTCCGCTTTCATATACCTAATGTGGTCATTGGAACTGTCTGTGTTTGGGATGTCTTAGGTTTGGTCTTTTATTGTTGTTGTTGGTATTGAGGACATACTACACTCTCTATTGTGTGGATTTCATTTTACAGATGTTTCTAGTTTGGCGTTCTCAACTGTCTTTGTGTCATGCATAGTTGTAGGGTTACATTATACTCTCTTCGTATTGGTAGTTTCTTGCATGATGCATTTCAATGTGGTTGGCTTGACATTTTCAATACATGTATAACTCCAGTCTTCCATGGTTGTTTCTTTCATGATCGTTGTTTTTATTTTTATTTTTTTTTTCTCTCACCTCTTGTAAGTGGTCAATGACTCACAAAATCCCCAGCCATTTGAATGTCTTGAGAGCATGCTCATTTGGCTAAGAACCCGTTGGGGCTGTGAGGGTCATGCTCTGACGGTTGCACTCAAGAGATGTTAGTTCTTGTGTTGCACGTTATCATGGTATTGCACTTCTTGAGTGTGTTTTTGCCGAAAAGATGTAGGCTACACCCTACCCTCGTGTTCTGGTAAAAGATGGAGATATTTCATACTCCCACACGGGAATGGCATCTGTTTCAATGGTTTACAAAATAAAAAAAAAAAAAAAAAAAAAAAAAAAATGGCTAATGGCTTTCGCATTTGTCTAGTTGAAGGACAAGAAGAACAACAATAGTGTGTGTTTTTGGGCTAGTTGCAAGTGACCTTCAATATTCTCTATGATCATGTCTTTAGTTTGTTTTTCGAAGGTTGGTATTGGTCTATCAGGTTCTTCTACATACTTGCATCATTCTAGTAACTACCATGTCATGGTGTATGATGTCGTTCTTCGATTTTGCATTCTCTTGTGGTTGAGGTTTGTTTAAACTATATTCGGTTGTAATTGGAATTCGTATGATTCGTAGAAGTGCTTTCTTGTGATGTCTCTCAATTTTTGTTTTTGGGGTTGTGTGGTTTATTATTTAGCTGTTAGGTTGGTTCTATTTTTTTTTAAAAAAAAAAAAAAAAAAAAAAAAAAGGGGTCGTACGAACGTTTTGATGACGTCCGAACGTTGAGGTGGGCAGATCTATTTACAACGTACGAACGTGTTTATAGCGTACGAACGTTGGGTCTGGCAGATGTTTTTTTTTGTTGTCCCGACGTACGAACGTCTGTAGGACGTACGAACGTCCCTGATACAGTCCGGCCCATTTGTTGTTTAAATTCAAATTTTGTTTAAACCAACGGCCTATTGTTATATCGATCGTGCTTCTTCTTCTCTTGCACGTACACTTGGAATTCTCCACTCTCCTTCAACCGTTTTGGTCTCTCTTCTTCTTCTAGCATTTCCTTTTTTTTTTTTTTTTTTTTTTTTTTTTTTTTTCTTTTCCTCCTCTTCCTTGAAGGTTGTTTGTTGCTTAACTTCCGAAGTTTCTCTGTCTAGTGCATAATCTGTTCTTACTCAAGTAAGTAAACTCTACTTCTTCCTATACTCTTCTTCTTCTCTTCTCCTTTCCCTCTTGGTATTGATTGGATTGCATGGTTGGTTTCCATTGTTCTTTGCAATATCTGTTTGTTTTATTTGTCTTGTTGGTTAGTATTTCCATTCAATTCCTTGAAATTGTTGGACGAATTGGATATCTCTATTTCTTGTTCTTGCTTATTTACTGTTGGGATTGTTTTGTGATATGTTTGGGTACTCACCATTGCTACCGTGTTGTCGATAGCATGGGTATTGGTTCTGCACATCAAGTGTTTGATTAAATGTCACAATGACTTTGCTGTTTTTATTTGTCATTGTTTCTTACATTTTTGGTTTGTTTGATGTTGTGATTGTGTAGGCAATGGCTTCCAAGCGCGCACGCACCACTTCCTCCAACGCGGCATCCTCTTCTCGCGCTCCGAGAGGTCGTGGTTCCACTCCGGGTTTGTCTCATCCATCATCCCTTGGCGCTCATCCTCGAGCCAAGGCCATTGTTCCCGAGCGGTTCTTCGACTTGGGAGACATTGCTGCCACCCCTCTAGGGGCATCTCAACTTGGCAATATCGCATTGTTCTTTGAGACTCGGAATTGGCTAAGGGTGGCTCAACCAATCACCAAGTACTCGGTTGAGCATACGATAGCTTTCTATGAGACAAAGACACCCTCGCAAAATCGATCGAGTTTTGCGGTCTTGATTGAAGGTCGGCGATACACCATTTCTCCTAAGGTGATACGCGAGGCGTTGGGTATTGATGGTGCCTTTATTCCTGAGGATGCTGTCTCTGTTCGATGGCCCGTTTCGGAGACAATTCAAATTGACTTTGTCAATCAAGTTCAGCAGATGTTTATTGATGGTGTCACGGAAAGGTATCATGCCAAGCACTACAGCGCCATCCTCCTGCACATGGTTGCTCACTCCAACATCTACCCCACCAAGGGCAACAAGATAATTATGACCGACGACATGGTCAAATTGGTGGTTTGTATGTCGGTGCACCATATTCATCTCTCTGAGGTCATCTACAATCGGATGCTTCAAATTGATGCAGCTAAGGGTACTCTTCCTTTCCCTAGCTTTATTATGACAATTCTCAGGCACTTGGGTTTTCAGGGACAGTACACGGAGGTGAGCCCTCCAAGGTTCGTTGGCCATGACTGGGTCAACGCCATTAAGAAAGGCTGTCAATCTCGGAAGGTTGCCTTTGAGTCTGTGGGTGCTCGTTTGACGCATCACCTTATCTGGGGAGGCCGGGCTCTTGATCGTAATGATGATTTTGATCGGGCCTTGACCACTGGACGCCCCATCCCTGCTTCTGCTAGGGGAAATCGGGCTGTTGCAGCCATTGATGCTCGGGTTTCCTCTCTCCGACGTCATCAGGATCATATGGACGCTCGGTTAGATCGTTTTGGGGTCATCCTCTCTCGTCATGATGTCATGATCCGTGATATTCATGCGATGAATGTTGCTCAGATGCGGCATCTACAGCTGGACTTCACTCCCACAAACTTGCCTCCGTTTCCGGAAGAGGTGCCTCCTGTTCCTGGTGAGAGTGATGGTGATGACTCCGAGAGTGAGGATGAGGGTGATGGTGAACCGAGTGATGGTGCCTCGGAATCCGAGTAGTTGGTTTTTCTGGTTTCCTCTTCCCATTTTTGTATTTAACTGCTATATTGGTTTGTTTCTATTTTTTTGTGTACTTGTTCTTGGATATTGCTATTTTCTTGTTAGTTCAAGTTGGTTTCCTTGTTTTGCAGTAAAATTTTCTGGGGTAATGGACCTTCCTTTTTGGGCCCATGATATGTTTACTTCTATGTTTCTTATAAATAGGGAGTCCTTTTTTTCTCCTTCACTCCTATTCTATCTTCTTATCTCTTGCTAATTCACTCTTTGTTCTTCAGAATCTTCTATGGCAGAATATGAACTTCATGGAATTTTTGTTCCGACTGTTGGTTATGTGTCATTCATGGTAATGGAGTACAAGAACAATGCTAAGGTTTGTCGGTTATGTCGCGTTCCCCATGGATATGACTATATTCATCGTCCTTTTCTTAATCCTTGTTTGGTTCGTGTCAATCATTGGGAGAGATTACCGGGACATCTTCAAAATCACATCTTGGAGTTGGTTGGTTATCCGAAGGTTCCAGGACTTGCTGCTCCGCTTACCGACTGTGGCTTGGACAGCAGAATTGAGGAGTTGTTTTGTACGAGTGAATGGTTGGAGGATTATGATGATCATGTGATTGCTAGGTGGAATCGACCTTCGGCTCGTGCGGAAGCTTACTTCTCCAAGCTTCCTTTAGGTCATTGGGAACGGGTTTTTCGAATTCGTTAACTCAAGCCTTATGTTTTTGTCGTTTTTGTTTTTCTTATGTTTATGGATTTCTCTGTTTGGTTATTAGTTGACTTTCTGAATTTTTAATAGTCGGATTAGTTTTATATTTTTATCTGTCTTGTATTCTTTGTTTGGTTTTGATTTCTTTTTCTTGGTTATTGGTTTATTATTGGTGGTTGGTTATTTTGATCACTTGTTGTGACAAAAAGGGGGAGATTTATGACTCTAATTACTAACAATCGTCTTCTTGTTGTTAGGTTATTTTTGGGTCATGTTTCAGGTATGCTACACGTATGGGGGAGTTGCTCATGAAGTTTGGAGCTCATGAAGTATGGGGGAGTTGCTCGAAGGAACTTCTGTTGAATCTTTGATTGCTTCCGTTCGATCTCTGATGGTTAAAGCATCTTCCTAAAGCTGGATAACAAGAATTGGTGACTTGTTATGTGTTTCTATTTTGAGTGTTTTTGTAGGCATGTTTTATAAATGCCATGGTTTGGGATTGTAAGCACGTTTTATAAGTGCTATTAGAGTCATAGGTTTTTTGTCACAAAATCAATGTCAAAGGGGGAGATTGAAACTGGCACGAAGTGGTTTGACATCAATTTTGTGACAAAGTGTCTTTGGTTATCTCGCCTTGAATTCATTGTTAGGAAAACCAAGATGTACGCATGGTCGTCTCGTGTCCTTGTGTCTCTTAGGTCTGTCTAGGGAAAGTTATTGGGTTCTGGACGTACGTACCGAGTTAGGACGTACGTACGTTCACTGAAGCAGAGAACTTCTTTTGGTCAGGACGTACGTACTCAGTTAGGACGTTCGTACGTCCAGGTAGTCAGCAGACGTGTTTTCGTATGGAGACGTACGTACCGGTTTAGAGCGTTCGTACGTCATGTTAGGCAGCAGGCTTATTTTTGTGTGGCGACGTTCGAACGTCATATCGACGTACGAACGTCCAAAGTCGGTTTGCACAGTTTCGGCGCATTTTCCTAGGTTTTCAACCCTAAGTATAAATAGGGTTTCTCTTCTACAGAACAAGACAGTTCTTTGGCCGTCCATCCCTCTTCTTGTTCATGTGTTTTGGTTAGGTTTTTGATATTAAACTTGTTTGTGGCTATTGAACTCAATTCCCTTTCTTCCCCCTTTTCTCAATTCATATCTGTGTGATCTTCAAGAGTTATTGTGAATTCGTCTTCGAGTCTTCTTGTGTGTTCATCAAGAAGTCGAGTGTCTTGTGCGTACATCAAGGTGCTCTGGTGAAGTCAAGGTGTTAGAGATAACCAGGAGTATCAACTCGCAGTGAGTGCAGGTAGTTGATAGGTTTGTACATCTCTTTTCATCTAGTGGATTATTTTGTTGTCGCGAGGACAACCGTGGACGTTTCCCAGTTTGGGTTTTACCACGTTAAAAACTTCTGTGTGTTATTTACTTTCCGCGTATTGTTTGTTTGCTTGTTTGAATTCACATTTGTTTGTTTGCTTGTTTGAATTCACATTTGTTATACTAGCACTATTTGTAGTTTCTCAAAACGATACACCTAAGAGACTAGTAACTCCATTAATTAACTCGGCGCGTTCTGAGGTGAAAAAACAACGTTCCGTCCGTAAAAACGAGATTTATGTCCGTCCTTTCGGTCGGCATTTACTCGGTTTTTTGTCCGAACTTGGAAATGGACGAAACTCACTTTTTTTGGATTATAAAACCTCAAGATTGACAAGGCTTAGCCGGGACGTTTTAAGGCCAATATAGAACATTTGGACCATAGGAACGGGGTTTGGTCCTCACATTCGGCTTGGTATGTACTCGATTTTTGTTCTGAACTTAAAAGTGGATGAAACACATGTTTTCGTAAGGAAAACGATACACCTAAGAGACTAGCCACTCCATTACTTAACTTGGGGCGTTCTGAGGTGAAAAAACAACGTTCCGTCCGTAAAAACGAGATTTATGTCCGTCCGTTCGGTCGGCATTTACTCGGTTTTCAGTCCGAACTTGGAAATGGACGAAACTCACTTGTTTTCGAATCTAAAACGTCAAGATCGACAAGGCTTAGCCAGGACGTTTTAAGGCTAATATAGAACATTTGGACCATGGGAACGCGGTTTTGTCCGATCATTCGGCTTGGTTTGTACTCGATTTTTGTTCCGAACTTATAAGTGGACGAAACACACATGTTTTCGCATGGAAAACGATACACCTAAGAGACTAGTAACTCCATTACTTAACTCGGCGCGTTCTGAGGTGAAAAAACAACGTTCCGTCCGTAAAAACGAGATTTATGTCCGTCCTTTCGGTCCGCATTTACTCGGTTTTTTGTCCGAACTTGGAAATGGACGAAACTCATTTTTTTTGGATTATAAAACCTCAAGATCGACAAGGCCTAGCCGGGACGTTTTAAGGCCAATATAGAACATTTGGACAATAGGAACGGGGTTTGGTCCTGACATTCGGCTTGGTATGTACTCGATTTTTGTTCTGAACTTATAACTGGACGAAACACATGTTTTCGTAAGGAAAACGATACACCTAAGAGACTAGCCACTCCATTACTTAACTTGGGGCGTTCTGAGGTGAAAAAACAACGTTCCGTCCGTAAAAACGAGATTTATGTCCGTCCGTTCGGTCGGCATTTACTCGGTTTTCAGTCCGAACTTGGAAATGGACGAAACTCACTTGTTTTCGAATCTAAAACCTCAAGATCGACAAGGCTTAGCCAAGACGTTTTAAGGCTAATATAGAACATTTGTACCATGGGAACGGGGTTTTGTTCGGTCATTCGGCTTGGTTTGTACTCGATTTTTGTTCCGAACTTATAAGTGGACGAAACACACATGTTTTCGCATGGAAAACGATACACCTAAGAGACTAGTAACTCCCTCAATTAACTCGGCGCGTTCTGAGGTGAAAAAACAACGTTCCGTCCGTAAAAACGAGATTTATGTCCGTCCGTTCGGTCGGCATTTACTCGGTTTTCAGTCCGAACTTGGAAATGGACGAAACTCACTTGTTTTCGAATCTAAAACCTCAAGATCGACAAGGCTTAGCCAGGACGTTTTAAGATTAATATAGAAATTTGGACCATGGGAACGGGGTTTTGTCCGGTCATTCGGCTTGGTTTGTACTCGATTTTTGTTCCGAACTTATAAGTGGACGAAACACACATGTTTTCGCATGGAAAACGATACACCTAAGAGACTAGTAACTCCATTAATTAACTCGGCGCGTTCTGAGGTGAAAAAACAACGTTCCGTCCGTAAAAACGAGATTTATGTCCGTCCTTTCGGTCCGCATTTACTCGGTTTTTTGTCCGAACTTGGAAATGGACGAAACTCACTTTTTTTGGAATATAAAACCTCAAGATCGACAAGGCTTCGCCGGGACGTTTTAAGGCCAATATAGAACATTTGGACCATAGGAACGGGGTTTGGTCCTGACATTCGGCTTGGTATGTACTCGATTTTTGTTCTGAACTTATAAGTGGACGAAACACATGTTTTCGTAAGGAAAACGATACACCTAAGAAACTAGCCACTCCATTACTTAACTTGGGGCGTTCTGAGGTGAA
Organism: Aquilegia eximia; assembly: GCA_023053565.1. Lineage (NCBI taxonomy): Eukaryota > Viridiplantae > Streptophyta > Magnoliopsida > Ranunculales > Ranunculaceae > Aquilegia > Aquilegia eximia. The sequence goes on from JALIGU010000026.1 coordinate 1,211,217, forward strand.
AAAACAACGTTCCGTCCGTAAAAACGAGATTTATGTCCGTCCGTTCGGTCGGCATTTACTCGGTTTTCAGTCCGAACTTGGAAATGGACGAAACTCACTTGTTTTCGAATCTAAAACCTCAAGATCGACAAGGCTTAGCCAGGACGTTTTAAGGCTAATATAGAACATTTGGACCATGGGAACGGGGTTTTGTCCGGTCATTCGGCTTGGTTTGTACTCGATTTTTGTTCCGAACTTATAAGTGGACGCACATGTTTTCGCATGGAAAACGATACACCTAAGATACTAGTAACTCCATTACTTAACTCGGCGCGTTCTGAGGTGAAAAAACAACGTTCCGTCCGTAAAAACGAGATTTATGTCCGTCCTTTCGGTCCGCATTTACTCGGTTTTTTGTCCGAACTTGGAAATGGACGAAACTCATTTTTTTTGGATTATAAAACCTCAAGATCGACAAGGCTTAGCCGGGACGTTTTAAGGCCAATATAGAACATTTGGACCATAGGAACGGGGTTTGGTCCTGACATTCGGCTTGGTATGTACTCGATTTTTGTTCTGAACTTATAAGTGGACGAAACACATGTTTTTCGTAAGGAAAACGATACACCTAAGAGACTAGCCACTCCATTACTTCACTTGGGGCGTTCTGAGGTGAAAAAACAACGTTCCGTCCGTAAAAACGAGATTTATGTCCGTCCGTTCGGTCGGCATTTACTCGGTTTTCAGTCCGAACTTGGAAATGGACGAAACTCACTTGTTTTCGAATCTAAAACCTCAAGATCGACAAGGCTTAGCCAGGACGTTTTAAGGCTAATATAGAACATTTGGACCATGGGAACGGGGTTTTGTCCGGTCATTCGGCTTGGTTTGTACTCGATTTTTGTTCCGAACTTATAAGTGGACGAAACACACATGTTTTCGCATGGAAAACGATACACCTAAGAGACTAGTAACTCCATTAATTAACTCGGCGCGTTCTGAGGTGAAAAAACAACGTTCCGTCCGTAAAAACGAGATTTATGTCCGTCCTTTCGGTCCGCATTTACTCGGTTTTTTGTCCGAACTTGGAAATGGACGAAACTCACTTTTTTTGGTTTATAAAACCTCAAGATCGACAAGGCTTCGCCGGGACGTTTTAAGGCCAATATAGAACATTTGGACCATAGGAACGGGGTTTGGTCCTGACATTCGGCTTGGTATGTACTCGATTTTTGTTCTGAACTTATAACTGGACGAAACACATGTTTTCGTAAGGAAAACGATACACCTAAGAGACTAGCCACTCCATTACTTAACTTGGGACGTTATGAGGTGAAAAAACAACGTTCCGTCCGTAAAAACGAGATTTATGTCCGTCCGTTCGGTCGGCATTTACTCGGTTTTCAGTCCGAACTTGGAAATGGACGAAACTCACTTGTTTTCGAATCTAAAACGTCAAGATCGACAAGGCTTAGCCAGGACGTTTTAAGGCTAATATAGAACATTTGGACCATGGGAACGCGGTTTTGTCCGATCATTCGGCTTGGTTTGTACTCGATTTTAGTTCCGAACCTATAAGTGGACGAAAGACACATGTTTTCGCATGGAAAACGATACACCTAAGAGACTAGTAACTCCATTACTTAACTCGGCGCGTTCTGAGGTGAAAAAACAACGTTCCGTCCGTAAAAACGAGATTTATGTCCGTCCTTTCGGTCCGCATTTACTCGGTTTTTTGTCCGAACTTGGAAATGGACGAAACTCATTTTTTTTGGATTATAAAACCTCAAGATCGACAAGGCCTAGCCGGGACGTTTTAAGGCCAATATAGAACATTTGGACCATAGGAACGGGGTTTGGTCCTGACATTCGGCTTGGTATGTACTCGATTTTTGTTCTGAACTTATAACTGGACGAAACACATGTTTTCGTAAGGAAAACGATACACCTAAGAGACTAGCCACTCCATTACTTAACTTGGGGCGTTCTGAGGTGAAAAAACAACGTTCCGTCCGTAAAAACGAGATTTATGTCCGTCCGTTCGGTCGGCATTTACTCGGTTTTCAGTCCGAACTTGGAAATGGACGAAACTCACTTGTTTTCGAATCTAAAACCTCAAGATCGACAAGGCTTAGCCAGGACGTTTTAAGGCTAATATAGAACATTTGGACCATGGGAACGGGGTTTTGTCCGGTCATTCGGCTTGGTTTGTACTCGATTTTTGTTCCGAACTTATAAGTGGACGAAACACACATGTTTTCGCATGGAAAACGATACACCTAAGAGACTAGTAACACCATTAATTAACTCGGCGTGTTCTGAGGTGAAAAAACAACGTTCCGTCCGTAAAAACGAGATTTATGTCCGTCCTTTCGGTCCGCATTTACTCGGTTTTTTGTCCGAACTTGGAAATGGACGAAACTCACTTTTTTTGGATTATAAAACCTCAAGATCGACAAGGCTTCGCAGGGACGTTTTAAGGCCAATATAGAACATTTGGACCATAGGAATGGGGTTTGGTCCTGACATTCGGCTTGGTATGTACTCGATTTTTGTTCTGAACTTATAAGTGGACGAAACACATGTTTTCGTAAGGAAAACGATACACCTAAGAGACTAGCCACTCCATTACTTAACTTGGGGCGTTCTGAGGTGAAAAAACAACGTTCCGTCCGTAAAAACGAGATTTATGTCCGTCCTTTCGGTCCGCATTTACTCGGTTTTTTGTCCGAACTTGGAAATGGACGAAACTCACTTTTTTTGGATTATAAAACCTCAAGATCGACAAGGCTTCGCCGGAACATTTTAAGGCCAATATATAACATTTGTACCATAGGAACGGGGTTTGGTCCTGACATTCGGCTTGGTATGTACTCGATTTTTGTTCTGAACTTATAAGTGGACGAAACACATGTTTTTCGTAAGGAAAACGATACACCTAAGAGACTAGCCACTCCATTACTTAACTTGGGGCGTTCTGAGGTGAAAAAACAACGTTCCGTCCGTAAAAACGAGATTTATGTCCCTCCGTTCGGTCGGCATTTACTCGGTTTTCAGTCCGAACTTGGAAATGGACGAAACTCACTTGTTTTAGAATCTAAAACCTCAAGATCGACAAGGCTTAGGCAGGACATTTTAAGATTAATATAGAACATTTGGACCATGGGAACGGGGTTTTGTCCGGTCATTCGGCTTGGTTTGTACTCGATTTTTGTTCCGAACTTATAAGTGGACGAAACGCACATGTTTTCGCATGGAAAACGATACACCTAAGAGACTAGTAACTCCATTACTTAACTCGGCGCGTTCTGAGGTGAAAAAACAACGCTCCGTCCGTAAAAACGAGATTTATGTCCGTCCTTTCGGTCCGCATTTACTCGGTTTTTTGTCCGAACTTGGAAATGGACGAAACTCACTTTTTTTGGATTATAAAACCTCAAGATCGACAAGGCTTAGCCGGGACATTTTAAGGCCAATATAGAACATTTGGACCATAGGAACGGGGTTTGGTCCTGACATTCGGCTTGGTATGTACTCGATTTTTGTTCTGAACTTATAACTGAACGAAACACATGTTTTCGTAAGGAAAACGATACACCTAAGAGACTAGCCACTCCATTACTTAACTTGGGGCGTTCTGAGGTGAAAAAACAACGTTCCGTCCGTAAAAACGAGATTTATGTCCGTCCGTTCGGTCGGCATTTACTCGGTTTTCAGTCCGAACTTGGGAATGGACGAAACTCACTTGTTTTTGAATCTAAAACCTCAAGATCGACAAGGCTTAGCCAGGACGTTTTAAGGCTAATATAGAACATTTGGACCATGGGAACGCGGTTTTGTCCGATCATTCGGCTTGGTTTGTACTCGATTTTAGTTCCGAACTTATAAGTGGACGAAACACACATGTTTTCGCATGGAAGACGATACACCTAAGAGACTAGTAACTCCATTACTTAACTCGGCGCGTTCTGAGGTGAAAAAACAACGTTCCGTCCGTAAAAACGAGATTTAAGTCCGTCCTTTCGGTCCGCATTTACTCGGTTTTTTCTCCGAACTTGGAAATGGACGAAACTCATTTTTTTTGGATTATAAAACCTCAAGATCGACAAGGCTTAGCCGGGACGTTTTAAGGCCAATATAGAACATTTGGACCATAGGAACGGGGTTTGGTCCTGACATTCGGCTTGGTATGTACTCGATTTTTGTTCTGAACTTATAACTGGACGAAACACATGTTTTCGTAAGGAAAACGATACACCTAAGAGACTAACCACTCCATTACTTAACTTGGGGCGTTCTGAGGTGAAAAAACAACGTTCCGTCCGTAAAAACGAGATTTATGTCCGTCCATTCGGTTGGCATTTACTCGGTTTTCAGTCGGAACTTGGAAATGGACGAAACTCACTTGTTTTCGAATCTAAAACCTCAAGATCGACAAGGCTTGGCCAGGGCGTTTTAAGGCTAATATTGAACATTTGTACCATGGGAACGGGGTTTTGTTCGGTCATTCGGCTTGGTTTGTACTCGATTTTTGTTCCGAACTTATAAGTGGACGAAACACACATGTTTTCGCATGGAAAACGATACACCTAAGAGACTAGTAACTCCCTCAATTAACTCGGCGCGTTCTGAGGTGAAAAAACAACGTTCCGTCCGTAAAAACGAGATTTATGTCCGTCCGTTCGGTCGGCATTTACTCGGTTTTCAGTCCGAACTTGGAAATGGACGAAACTCACTTGTTTTCGAATCTAAAACCTCAAGATCGACAAGGCTTAGCCAGGACATTTTAAGATTAATATAGAACATTTGGACCATGGGAACGGGGTTTTGTCCGGTCATTCGGCTTGGTTTGTACTCGATTTTTGTTCCGAACTTATAAGTGGACGAAACGCACATGTTTTCGCATGGAAAACGATACACCTAAGAGACTAGTAACTCCATTACTTAACTCGGCGCGTTCTGAGGTGAAAAAACAACGTTCCGTCCGTAAAAACGAGATTTATGTCCGTCCTTTCGGTCCGCATTTACTCGGTTTTTTGTCCGAACTTGGAAATGGACGAAACTCATTTTTTTTGGATTATAAAACCTCAAGATCGACAAGGCTTAGCCGGGACGTTTTAAGGCCAATATAGAACATTTGGACCATAGGAACGGGGTTTGGTCCTGACATTCGGCTTGGTATGTACTCGATTTTTGTTCTGAACTTATAAGTGGACGAAACACATGTTTTTCGTAAGGAAAACGATACACCTAAGAGACTAGCCACTCCATTACTTAACTTGGGGAGTTCTGAGGTGAAAAAACAACGTTCCGTCCGTAAAAACGAGATTTATGTCCGTCCGTTCGGTCGGCATTTACTCGGTTTTCAGTCCGAACTTGGAAATGGACGAAACTCACTTGTTTTCGAATCTAAAACCTCAAGATCGACAAGGCTTAGCCAGGACGTTTTAAGGCTAATATAGAACATTTGGACCATGGGAACGGGGTTTTGTCCGGTCATTCGGCTTGGTTTGTACTCGATTTTTGTTCCGAACTTATAAGTGGACGAAACACACATGTTTTCGCATGGAAAACGATACACCTAAGAGACTAGTAACTCCATTAATTAACTCGGCGCGTTCTGAGGTGAAAAAACAACGTTCCGTCCGTAAAAACGAGATTTATGTCCGTCCTTTCGGTCCGCATTTACTCGGTTTTTTGTCCGAACTTGGAAATGGACGAAACTCACTTTTTTTGGATTATAAAACCTCAAGATCGACAAGGCTTCGCCGGGACGTTTTAAGGCCAATATAGAACATTTGGACCATAGGAATGGGGTTTGGTCCTGACATTCGGCTTGGTATGTACTCGATTTTTGTTCTGAACTTATAAGTGGACGAAACACATGTTTTCGTAAGGAAAACGATACACCTAAGAGACTAGCCACTCCATTACTTAACTTGGGGCGTTCTGAGGTGAAAAAACAACGTTCCGTCCGTAAAAACGAGATTTATGTCCGTCCTTTCGGTCCGCATTTACTCGGTTTTTTGTCCGAACTTGGAAATGGACGAAACTCACTTTTTTTGGATTATAAAACCTCAAGATCGACAAGGCTTCGCCGGAACATTTTAAGGCCAATATAGAACATTTTGACCATAGGAACGGGGTTTGGTCCTGACATTCGGCTTGGTATGTACTCGATTTTTGTTCTGAACTTATAAGTGGACGAAACACATGTTTTCGTGAGGAAAACGATACACCTAAGAGACTAGCCACTCCATTACTTAACTTGGGGCGTTCTGAGGTGTAAAAACAACGTTCCGTCCGTAAAAACGAGATTTATGTCCGTCCGTTCGGTCGGCATTTACTCGGTTTTCAGTCCGAACTTGGAAATGGACGAAACTCACTTGTTTTCGAATCTAAAACCTCAAGATCGACAAGGCTTAGCCAGGACAGTTAAAGGCTAATATAGAACATTTGGACCATGGGAACGGGGTTTTGTCCGGTCATTCGGCTTGGTTTGTACTCAATTTTTGTTCCGAACTTATAAGTGGACGAAACACACATTTTTTCGCGTGGAAAACGATACACCTAAGAGACTAGTAACTCCATTACTTAACTCGGCGCGTTCTGAGGTGAAAAAACAACGTTCCGTCCGTAAAAACGAGATTTATGTCCGTCATTTCGGTCGGCATTTACTCGGTTTTTTGTCCGAACTTGGAAATGGACGAAACTCACTTTTTTTGGTTTATAAAACCTCAAGATCGACAAGGCTTCGCCGGGACGTTTTAAGGCCAATATAGAACATTTGGACCATAGGAACGGGGTTTGGTCCTGACATTCGGCTTGGTATGTACTCGATTTTTGTTCTGAACTTATAACTGGACGAAACACATGTTTTCGTAAGGAAAACGATACACCTAAGAGACTAACCACTCCATTACTTAACTTGGGGCGTTCTGAGGTGAAAAAACAACGTTCCGTCCGTAAAAACGAGATTTATGTCCGTCCATTCGGTTGGCATTTACTCGGTTTTCAGTCGGAACTTGGAAATGGACGAAACTCACTTGTTTTCGAATCTAAAACCTCAAGATCGACAAGGCTTGGCCAGGGCGTTTTAAGGCTAATATTGAACATTTGTACCATGGGAACGGGGTTTTGTTCGGTCATTCGGCTTGGTTTGTACTCGATTTTTGTTCCGAACTTATAAGTGGACGAAACACACATGTTTTCGCATGGAAAACGATACACCTAAGAGACTAGTAACTCCCTCAATTAACTCGGCGCGTTCTGAGGTGAAAAAACAACGTTCCGTCCGTAAAAACGAGATTTATGTCCGTCCGTTCGGTCGGCATTTACTCGGTTTTCAGTCCGAACTTGGAAATGGACGAAACTCACTTGTTTTCGAATCTAAAACCTCAAGATCGACAAGGCTTAGCCAGGACATTTTAAGATTAATATAGAACATTTGGACCATGGGAACGGGGTTTTGTCCGGTCATTCGGCTTGGTTTGTACTCGATTTTTGTTCCGAACTTATAAGTGGACGAAACGCACATGTTTTCGCATGGAAAACGATACACCTAAGAGACTAGTAACTCCATTACTTAACTCGGCGCGTTCTGAGGTGAAAAAACAACGTTCCGTCCGTAAAAACGAGATTTATGTCCGTCCTTTCGGTCCGCATTTACTCGATTTTTTGTCCGAACTTGGAAATGGACGAAACTCATTTTTTTTGGATTATAAAACCTCAAGATCGACAAGGCTTAGCCGGGACGTTTTAAGGCCAATATAGAACATTTGGACCATAGGAACGGGGTTTGGTCCTGACATTCGGCTTGGTATGTACTCGATTTTTGTTCTGAACTTATAAGTGGACGAAACACATGTTTTTCGTAAGGAAAACGATACACCTAAGAGACTAGCCACTCCATTACTTAACTTGGGGCGTTCTGAGGTGAAAAAACAACGTTCCGTCCGTAAAAACGAGATTTATGTCCGTCCGTTCGGTCGGCATTTACTCGGTTTTCAGTCCGAACTTGGAAATGGACGAAACTCACTTGTTTTCGAATCTAAAACCTCAAGATCGACAAGGCTTAGCCAGGACGTTTTAAGGCTAATATAGAACATTTGGACCATGGGAACGGGGTTTTGTCCGGTCATTCGGCTTGGTTTGTACTCAATTTTTGTTCCGAACTTATAAGTGGACGAAACACACATTTTTTCGCGTGGAAAACGATACACCTAAGAGACTAGTAACTCCATTACTTAACTCGGCGCGTTCTGAGGTGAAAAAACAACGTTCCGTCCGTAAAAACGAGATTTATGTCCGTCCTTTCGGTCGGCATTTACTCGGTTTTTTGTCCGAACTTGGAAATGGACGAAACTCACTTTTTTTGGTTTATAAAACCTCAAGATCGACAAGGCTTCGCCGGGACGTTTTAAGGCCAATATAGAACATTTGGACCATAGGAACGGGGTTTGGTCCTGACATTCGGCTTGGTATGTACTCGATTTTTGTTCTGAACTTATAACTGGACGAAACACATGTTTTCGTAAGGAAAACGATACACCTAAGAGACTAGCCACTCCATTACTTAACTTGGGGCGTTCTGAGGTGAAAAAACAACGTTCCGTCCGTAAAAACGAGATTTATGTCCGTCCGTTCGGTCGGCATTTACTCGGTTTTCAGTCCGAACTTGGAAATGGACGAAACTCACTTGTTTTCGAATCTAAAACGTCAAGATCGACAAGGCTTAGCCAGGACGTTTTAAGGCTAATATAGAACATTTGGACCATGGGAACGCGGTTTTGTCCGATCATTCGGCTTGGTTTGTACTCGATTTTAGTTCCGAACCTATAAGTGGACGAAACACACATGTTTTCGCATGGAAAACGATACACCTAAGAGACTAGTAACTCCATTACTTAACTCGGCGCGTTCTGAGGTGAAAAAACAACGTTCCGTCCGTAAAAACGAGATTTATGTCCGTCCTTTCGGTCCGCATTTACTCGGTTTTTTGTCCGAACTTGGAAATGGACGAAACTCATTTTTTTTGGATTATAAAACCTCAAGATCGACAAGGCCTAGCCGGGACGTTTTAAGGCCAATATAGAACATTTGGACCATAGGAACGGGGTTTGGTCCTGACATTCGGCTTGGTATGTACTCGATTTTTGTTCTGAACTTATAACTGGACGAAACACATGTTTTCGTAAGGAAAACGATACACCTAAGAGACTAGCCACTCCATTACTTAACTTGGGGCGTTCTGAGGTGAAAAAACAACGTTCCGTCCGTAAAAACGAGATTTATGTCCGTCCGTTCGGTCGGCATTTACTCGGTTTTCAGTCCGAACTTGGAAATGGACGAAACTCACTTGTTTTCGTATCTAAAACCTCAAGATCGACAAGGCTTAGCCAGGACGTTTTAAGGCTAATATAGAACATTTGGACCATGGGAACGGGGTTTTGTCCGGTCATTCGGCTTGGTTTGTACTCGATTTTTGTTCCGAACTTATAAGTGGACGAAACACACATGTTTTCGCATGGAAAACGATACACCTAAGAGACTAGTAACACCATTAATTAACTCGGCGTGTTCTGAGGTGAAAAAACAACGTTCCGTCCGTAAAAACGAGATTTATGTCCGTCCTTTCGGTCCGCATTTACTCGGTTTTTTGTCCGAACTTGGAAATGGACGAAACTCACTTTTTTTGGATTATAAAACCTAAAGATCGACAAGGCTTCGCCGGGACGTTTTAAGGCCAATATAGAACATTTGGACCATAGGAATGGGGTTTGGTCCTGACATTCGGCTTGGTATGTACTCGATTTTTGTTCTGAACTTATAAGTGGACGAAACACATGTTTTCGTAAGGAAAACGATACACCTAAGAGACTAGCCACTCCATTACTTAACTTGGGGCGTTCTGAGGTGAAAAAACAACGTTCCGTCCGTAAAAACGAGATTTATGTCCGTCCTTTCGGTCCGCATTTACTCGGTTTTTTGTCCGAACTTGGAAATGGACGAAACTCACTTTTTTTGGATTATAAAACCTCAATATCGACAAGGCTTCGCCGGAACATTTTAAGGCCAATATAGAACATTTGGACCATAGGAACGGGGTTTGGTCCTGACATTCGGCTTGGTATGTACTCGATTTTTGTTCTGAACTTATAAGTGGACGAAACACATGTTTTTCGTAAGGAAAACGATACACCTAAGAGACTAGCCACTCCATTACTTAACTTGGGGCGTTCTGAGGTGAAAAAACAACGTTCCGTCCGTAAAAACGAGATTTATGTCCCTCCGTTCGGTCGGCATTTACTCGGTTTTCAGTCCGAACTTGGAAATGGACGAAACTCACTTGTTTTAGAATCTAAAACCTCAAGATCGACAAGGCTTAGGCAGGACATTTTAAGATTAATATAGAACATTTGGACCATGGGAACGGGGTTTTGTCCTGTCATTCGGCTTGGTTTGTACTCGATTTTTGTTCCGAACTTATAAGTGGACGAAACGCACATGTTTTCGCATGGAAAACGATACACCTAAGAGACTAGTAACTCCATTACTTAACTCGGCGCGTTCTGAGGTGAAAAAACAACGCTCCGTCCGTAAAAACGAGATTTATGTCCGTCCTTTCGGTCCGCATTTACTCGGTTTTTTGTCCGAACTTGGAAATGGACGAAACTCACTTTTTTTGGATTATAAAACCTCAAGATCGACAAGGCTTAGCCGGGACATTTTAAGGCCAATATAGAACATTTGGACCATAGGAACGGGGTTTGGTCCTGACATTCGGCTTGGTATGTACTCGATTTTTGTTCTGAACTTATAACTGAACGAAACACATGTTTTCGTAAGGAAAACGATACACCTAAGAGACTAGCCACTCCATTACTTAACTTGGGGCGTTCTGAGGTGAAAAAACAACGTTCCGTCCGTAAAAACGAGATTTATGTCCGTCCGTTCGGTCGGCATTTACTCGGTTTTCAGTCCGAACTTGGGAATGGACGAAACTCACTTGTTTTTGAATCTAAAACCTCAAGATCGACAAGGCTTAGCCAGGACGTTTTAAGGCTAATATAGAACATTTGGACCATGGGAACGCGGTTTTGTCCGATCATTCGGCTTGGTTTGTACTCGATTTTAGTTCCGAACTTATAAGTGGACGAAACACACATGTTTTCGCATGGAAGACGATACACCTAAGAGACTAGTAACTCCATTACTTAACTCGGCGCGTTCTGAGGTGAAAAAACAACGTTCCGTCCGTAAAAACGAGATTTAAGTCCGTCCTTTCGGTCCGCATTTACTCGGTTTTTTGTCCGAACTTGGAAATGGACGAAACTCATTTTTTTTGGATTATAAAACCTCAAGATCGACAAGGCTTAGCCGGGACGTTTTAAGGCCAATATAGAACATTTGGACCATAGGAACGGGGTTTGGTCCTGACATTCGGCTTGGTATGTACTCGATTTTTGTTCTGAACTTATAACTGGACGAAACACATGTTTTCGTAAGGAAAACGATACACCTAAGAGACTAGCCACTCCATTACTTAACTTGGGGCGTTCTGAGGTGAAAAAACAACGTTCCGTCCGTAAAAACGAGATTTATGTCCGTCCATTCGGTTGGCATTTACTCGGTTTTCAGTCGAACTTGGAAATGGACGAAACTCACTTGTTTTCGAATCTAAAACCTCAAGATCGACAAGGCTTAGCCAGGGCGTTTTAAGGCTAATATTGAACATTTGTACCATGGGAACGGGGTTTTGTTCGGTCATTCGGCTTGGTTTGTACTCGATTTTTGTTCCGAACTTATAAGTGGACGAAACACACATGTTTTCGCATGGAAAACGATACACCTAAGAGACTAGTAACTCCCTCAATTAACTCGGCGCGTTCTGAGGTGAAAAAACAACGTTCCGTCCGTAAAAACGAGATTTATGTCCGTCCGTTCGGTCGGCATTTACTCGGTTTTCAGTCCGAACTTGGAAATGGACGAAACTCACTTGTTTTCGAATCTAAAACCTCAAGATCGACAAGGCTTAGCCAGGACATTTTAAGATTAATATAGAACATTTGGACCATGGGAACGGGGTTTTGTCCGGTCATTCGGCTTGGTTTGTACTCGATTTTTGTTCCGAACTTATAAGTGGACGAAACGCACATGTTTTCGCATGGAAAACGATACACCTAAGAGACTAGTAACTCCATTACTTAACTCGGCGCGTTCTGAGGTGAAAAAACAACGTTCCGTCCGTAAAAACGAGATTTATGTCCGTCCTTTCGGTCCGCATTTACTCGGTTTTTTGTCCGAACTTGGAAATGGACGAAACTCACTTTTTTTGGATTATAAAACCTCAAGATCGACAAGGCTTAGCCGGGACATTTTAAGGCCAATATAGAACATTTGGACCATAGGAACGGGGTTTGGTCCTGACATTCGGCTTGGTATGTACTCGATTTTTGTTCTGAACTTATAACTGGACGAAACACATGTTTTCGTAAGGAAAACGATACACCTAAGAGACTAGCCACTCCATTACTTAACTTGGGGCGTTCTGAGGTGAAAAAACAACGTTCCGTCCGTAAAAACGAGATTTATGTCCGTCCGTTCGGTCGGCATTTACTCGGTTTTCAGTCCGAACTTGGAAATGGACGAAACTCACTTGTTTTCGAATCTAAAACCTCAAGATCGACAAGGCTTAGGCAGGACATTTTAAGATTAATATAGAACATTTGGACCATGGGAACGGGGTTTTGTCCGGTCATTCGGCTTGGTTTGTACTCGATTTTTGTTCCGAACTTATAAGTGGACGAAACGCACATGTTTTCGCATGGAAAACGATACACCTAAGAGACTAGTAACTCCATTACTTAACTCGGCGCGTTCTGAGGTGAAAAAACAACGTTCCGTCCGTAAAAACGAGATTTATGTCCGTCCTTTCGGTCCGCATTTACTCGGTTTTTTGTCCGAACTTGGAAATGGACGAAACTCACTTTTTTTGGATTATAAAACCTCAAGATCGACAAGGCCTAGCCGGGACGTTTTAAGGCCAATATAGAACATTTGGACCATAGGAACGGGGTTTGGTCCTGACATTCGGCTTGGTATGTACTCGATTTTTGTTCTGAACTTATAACTGGACGAAACACATGTTTTCGTAAGGAAAACGATACACCTAAGAGACTAGCCACTCCATTACTTAACTTGGGGCGTTCTGAGGTGAAAAAACAACGTTCCGTCCGTAAAAACGAGATTTATGTCCGTCCGTTCGGTCGGCATTTACTCGGTTTTCAGTCCGAACTTGGAAATGGACGAAACTCACTTGTTTTCGAATCTAAAACCTCAAGATCGACAAGGCTTAGCCAGGACGTTTTACGGCTAATATAGAACATTTGGACCATGGGAACGCGGTTTTGTCCGATCATTCGGCTTGGTTTGTACTCGATTTTAGTTCCGAACTTATAAGTGGACGAAACACACATGTTTTCGCATGGAAGACGATACACCTAAGAGACTAGTAACTCCATTACTTAACTCGGCGCGTTCTGAGGTGAAAAAACAACGTTCCGTCCGTAAAAACGAGATTTATGTCCGTCCTTTCGGTCCGCATTTACTCGGTTTTTTGTCCGAACTTGGAAATGGACGAAACTCATTTTTTTTGGATTATAAAACCTCAAGATCGACAAGGCTTAGCCGGGACGTTTTAAGGCCAATATAGAACATTTGGACCATAGGAACGGGGTTTGGTCCTGACATTCGGCTTGGTATGTACTCGATTTTTGTTCTGAACTTATAACTGGACGAAACACATGTTTTCGTAAGGAAAACGATACACCTAAGAGACTAGCCACTCCATTACTTAACTTGGGGCGTTCTGAGGTGAAAAAACAACGTTCCGTCCGTAAAAACGAGATTTATGTCCGTCCGTTCGGTCGGCATTTACTCGGTTTTCAGTCCGAACTTGGAAATGGACGAAACTCACTTGTTTTCGAATCTAAAACCTCAAGATCGACAAGGCTTAGGCAGGACATTTTAAGATTAATATAGAACATTTGGACCATGGGAACGGGGTTTTGTCCGGTCATTCGGCTTGGTTTGTACTCGATTTTTGTTCCGAACTTATAAGTGGACGAAACGCACATGTTTTCGCATGGAAAACGATACACCTAAGAGACTAGTAACTCCATTACTTAACTCGGCGCGTTCTGAGGTGAAAAAACAACGTTCCGTCCGTAAAAACGAGATTTATGTCCGTCCTTTCGGTCCGCATTTACTCGGTTTTTTGTCCGAACTTGGAAATGGACGAAACTCACTTTTTTTGGATTATAAAACCTCAAGATCGACAAGGCCTAGCCGGGACGTTTTAAGGCCAATATAGAACATTTGGACCATAGGAACGGGGTTTGGTCCTGACATTCGGCTTGGTATGTACTCGATTTTTGTTCTGAACTTATAACTGGACGAAACACATGTTTTCGTAAGGAAAACGATACACCTAAGAGACTAGCCACTCCATTACTTAACTTGGGGCGTTCTGAGGTGAAAAAACAACGTTCCGTCCGTAAAAACGAGATTTATGTCCGTCCGTTCGGTCGGCATTTACTCGGTTTTCAGTCCGAACTTGGAAATGGACGAAACTCACTTGTTTCCGAATCTAAAACCTCAAGATCGACAAGGCTTAGCCAGGACGTTTTACGGCTAATATAGAACATTTGGACCATGGGAACGCGGTTTTGTCCGATCATTCGGCTTGGTTTGTACTCGATTTTAGTTCCGAACTTATAAGTGGACGAAACACACATGTTTTCGCATGGAAGACGATACACCTAAGAGACTAGTAACTCCATTACTTAACTCGGCGCGTTCTGAGGTGAAAAAACAACGTTCCGTCCGTAAAAACGAGATTTATGTCCGTCCTTTCGGTCCGCATTTACTCGGTTTTTTGTCCGAACTTGGAAATGGACGAAACTCATTTTTTTTGGATTATAAAACCTCAAGATCGACAAGGCTTAGCCGGGACGTTTTAAGGCCAATATAGAACATTTGGACCATAGGAACGGGGTTTGGTCCTGACATTCGGCTTGGTATGTACTCGATTTTTGTTCTGAACTTATAACTGGACGAAACACATGTTTTCGTAAGGAAAACGATACACCTAAGAGACTAGCCACTCCATTACTTAACTTGGGGCGTTCTGAGGTGAAAAAACAACGTTCCGTCCGTAAAAACGAGATTTATGTCCGTCCGTTCGGTCGACATTTACTCGGTTTTCAGTCCGAACTTGGAAATGGACGAAACTCACTTGTTTTCGAATCTAAAACCTCAAGATCGACAAGGCTTAGCCAGGGCGTTTTAAGGCTAATATTGAACATTTGTACCATGGGAACGGGGTTTTGTTCGGTCATTCGGCTTGGTTTGTACTCGATTTTTGTTCCGAACTTATAAGTGGACGAAACACACATGTTTTCGCATGGAAAACGATACACCTAAGAGACTAGTAACTCCCTCAATTAACTCGGCGCGTTCTGAGGTGAAAAAACAACGTTCCGTCCGTAAAAACGAGATTTATGTCCGTCCGTTCGGTCGGCATTTACTCAGTTTTCAGTCCGAACTTGGAAATGGACGAAACTCACTTGTTTTCGAATCTAAAACCTCAAGATCGACAAGGCTTAGCCAGGACATTTTAAGATTAATATAGAACATTTGGACCATGGGAACGGGGTTTTGTCCGGTCATTCGGCTTGGTTTGTACTCGATTTTTGTTCCGAACTTATAAGTGGACGAAACGCACATGTTTTCGCATGGAAAACGATACACCTAAGAGACTAGTAACTCCATTACTTAACTCGGCGCGTTCTGAGGTGAAAAAACAACGTTCCGTCCGTAAAAACGAGATTTATGTCCGTCCTTTCGGTCCGCATTTACTCGGTTTTTTGTCCGAACTTGGAAATGGACGAAACTCACTTTTTTTGGATTATAAAACCTCAAGATCGACAAGGCTTAGCCGGGACATTTTAAGGCCAATATAGAACATTTGGACCATAGGAACGGGGTTTGGTCCTGACATTCGGCTTGGTATGTACTCGATTTTTGTTCTGAACTTATAACTGGACGAAACACATGTTTTCGTAAGGAAAACGATACACCTAAGAGACTAGCCACTCCATTACTTAACTTGGGGCGTTCTGAGGTGAAAAAACAACGTTCCGTCCGTAAAAACGAGATTTATGTCCGTCCGTTCGGTCGGCATTTACTCGGTTTTCAGTCCGAACTTGGAAATGGACGAAACTCACTTGTTTTCGAATCTAAAACCTCAAGATCGACAAGGCTTAGGCAGGACATTTTAAGATTAATATAGAACATTTGGACCATGGGAACGGGGTTTTGTCCGGTCATTCGGCTTGGTTTGTACTCGATTTTTGTTCCGAACTTATAAGTGGACGAAACGCACATGTTTTCGCATGGAAAACGATACACCTAAGAGACTAGTAACTCCATTACTTAACTCGGCGCGTTCTGAGGTGAAAAAACAACGTTCCGTCCGTAAAAACGAGATTTATGTCCGTCCTTTCGGTCCGCATTTACTCGGTTTTTTGTCCGAACTTGGAAATGGACGAAACTCACTTTTTTTGGATTATAAAACCTCAAGATCGACAAGGCCTAGCCGGGACGTTTTTAGGCCAATATAGAACATTTGGACCATAGGAACGGGGTTTGGTCCTGACATTCGGCTTGGTATGTACTCGATTTTTGTTCTGAACTTATAACTGGACGAAACACATGTTTTCGTAAGGAAAACGATACACCTAAGAGACTAGCCACTCCATTACTTAACTTGGGGCGTTCTGAGGTGAAAAAACAACGTTCCGTCCGTAAAAACGAGATTTATGTCCGTCCGTTCGGTCGGCATTTACTCGGTTTTCAGTCCGAACTTGGAAATGGACGAAACTCACTTGTTTTCGAATCTAAAACCTCAAGATCGACAAGGCTTAGCCAGGACGTTTTACGGCTAATATAGAACATTTGGACCATGGGAACGCGGTTTTGTCCGATCATTCGGCTTGGTTTGTACTCGATTTTAGTTCCGAACTTATAAGTGGACGAAACACACATGTTTTCGCATGGAAGACGATACACCTAAGAGACTAGTAACTCCATTACTTAACTCGGCGCGTTCTGAGGTGAAAAAACAACGTTCCGTCCGTAAAAACGAGATTTATGTCCGTCCTTTCGGTCCGCATTTACTCGGTTTTTTGTCCGAACTTGGAAATGGACGAAACTCATTTTTTTTGGATTATAAAACCTCAAGATCGACAAGGCTTAGCCGGGACGTTTTAAGGCCAATATAGAACATTTGGACCATAGGAACGGGGTTTGGTCCTGACATTCGGCTTGGTATGTACTCGATTTTTGTTCTGAACTTATAACTGGACGAAACACATGTTTTCGTAAGGAAAACGATACACCTAAGAGACTAGCCACTCCATTACTTAACTTGGGGCGTTCTGAGGTGAAAAAACAACGTTCCGTCCGTAAAAACGAGATTTATGTCCGTCCGTTCGGTCGGCATTTACTCGGTTTTCAGTCCGAACTTGGAAATGGACGAAACTCACTTGTTTTCGAATCTAAAACCTCAAGATCGACAAGGCTTAGCCAGGACGTTTTAAGGCTAATATTGAACATTTGTACCATGGGAACGGGGTTTTGTTCGGTCATTCGGCTTGGTTTGTACTCGATTTTTGTTCCGAACTTATAAGTGGACGAAACACACATTTTTCGCATGGAAAACGATACACCTAAGAGACTAGTAACTCCCTCAATTAACTCGGCGCGTTCTGAGGTGAAAAAACAACGTTCCGTCCGTAAAAACGAGATTTATGTCCGTCCGTTCGGTCGACATTTACTCAGTTTTCAGTCCGAACTTGGAAATGGACGAAACTCACTTGTTTTCGAATCTAAAACCTCAAGATCGACAAGGCTTAGCCAGGACATTTTAAGATTAATATAGAACATTTGGACCATGGGAACGGGGTTTTGTCCGGTCATTCGGCTTGGTTTGTACTCGATTTTTGTTCCGAACTTATAAGTGGACGAAACGCACATGTTTTCGCATGGAAAACGATACACCTAAGAGACTAGTAACTCCATTACTTAACTCGGCGCGTTCTGAGGTGAAAAAACAACGTTCCGTCCGTAAAAACGAGATTTATGTCCGTCCTTTCGGTCCGCATTTACTCGGTTTTTTGTCCGAACTTGGAAATGGACGAAACTCACTTTTTTTGGATTATAAAACCTCAAGATCGACAAGGCTTAGCCGGGACATTTTAAGGCCAATATAGAACATTTGGACCATAGGAACGGGGTTTGGTCCTGACATTCGGCTTGGTATGTACTCGATTTTTGTTCTGAACTTATAACTGGACGAAACACATGTTTTCGTAAGGAAAACGATACACCTAAGAGACTAGCCACTCCATTACTTAACTTGGGGCGTTCTGAGGTGAAAAAACAACGTTCCGTCCGTAAAAACGAGATTTATGTCCGTCCGTTCGGTCGGCATTTACTCGGTTTTCAGTCCGAACTTGGAAATGGACGAAACTCACTTGTTTTCGAATCTAAAACCTCAAGATCGACAAGGCTTAGCCAGGACGTTTTAAGGCTAATATAGAATATTTGGACCATGGGAACGCGGTTTTGTCCGATCTTTCGGCTTGGTTTGTACTCGATTTTAGTTCCGAACTTATAAGTGGACGAAACACACATGTTTTCGCATGGAAGACGATACACCTAAGAGACTAGTAACTCCATTACTTAACTCGGCGCGTTCTGAGGTGAAAAAACAACGTTCCGGCCGTAAAAACGAGATTTATGTCCGTCATTTCGGTCCGCATTTACTCGGTTTTTTGTCCGAACTTGGAAATGGACGAAACTCATTTTTTTTGGATTATAAAACCTCAAGATCGACAAGGCTTAGCCGGGACGTTTTAAGGCCAATATAGAACATTTGGACCATAGGAACGGGGTTTGGTCCTGACATTCGGCTTGGTATGTACTCGATTTTTGTTCTGAACTTATAACTGGACGAAACACATGTTTTCGTAAGGAAAACGATACACCTAAGAGACTAGCCACTCCATTACTTAACTTGGGGCGTTCTGAGGTGAAAAAACAACGTTCCGTCCGTAAAAACGAGATTTATGTCCGTCCGTTCGGTCGGCATTTACTCGGTTTTCAGTCCGAACTTGGAAATGGACGAAACTCACTTGTTTTCGAATCTAAAACCTCAAGATCGACAAGGCTTAGCCAGGACGTTTTAAGGCTAATATAGAATATTTGGACCATGGGAACGCGGTTTTGTCCGATCATTCGGCTTGGTTTGTACTCGATTTTAGTTCCGAACTTATAAGTGGACGAAACACACATGTTTTCGCATGGAAGACGATACACCTAAGAGACTAGTAACTCCATTACTTAACTCGGCGCGTTCTGAGGTGAAAAAACAACGTTCCGGCCGTAAAAACGAGATTTATGTCCGTCATTTCGGTCCGCATTTACTCGGTTTTTTGTCCGAACTTGGAAATGGACGAAACTCATTTTTTTTGGATTATAAAACCTCAAGATCGACAAGGCTTAGCCGGGACGTTTTAAGGCCAATATAGAACATTTGGACCATAGGAACGGGGTTTGGTCCTGACATTCGGCTTGGTATGTACTCGATTTTTGTTCTGAACTTATAACTGGACGAAACACATGTTTTCGTAAGGAAAACGATACACCTAAGAGACTAGCCACTCCATTACTTAACTTGGGGCGTTCTGAGGTGAAAAAACAACGTTCCGTCCGTAAAAACGAGATTTATGTCCGTCCGTTCGGTCGGCATTTACTCGGTTTTCAGTCCGAACTTGGAAATGGACGAAACTCACTTGTTTTCGAATCTAAAACCTCAAGATCGACAAGGCTTAGCCAGGACGTTTTAAGGCTAATATAGAACATTTGGACCATGGGAACGGGGTTTTGTCCGGTCATTCGGCTTGGTTTGTACTCGTTTTTTGTTCCGAAATTATAAGTGGACGAAACGCACATGTTTTCGCATGGAAAACGATACACCTAAGAGACTAGTAACTCCATTACTTAACTCGGCGCGTTCTGAGGTGAAAAAACAACGTTCCGTCCGTAAAAACGAGATTTATGTCCGTCCTTTCGGTCCGCATTTACTCGGTTTTTTGTCCGAACTTGGAAATGGACGAAACTCACTTTTTTTGGATTATAAAACCTCAAGATCGACAAGGCTTAGCCGGGACATTTTAAGGCCAATATAGAACATTTGGACCATAGGAACGGGGTTTGGTCCTGACATTCGGCTTGGTATGTACTCGATTTTTGTTCTGAACTTATAACTGGACGAAACACATGTTTTCGTAAGGAAAACGATACACCTAAGAGACTAGCCACTCCATTACTTAACTTGGGGCGTTCTGAGGTGAAAAAACAACGTTCCGTCCGTAAAAACGAGATTTATGTCCGTCCGTTCGGTCGGCATTTACTCGGTTTTCAGTCCGAACTTGGAAATGGACGAAACTCACTTGTTTTCGAATCTAAAACCTCAAGATCGACAAGGCTTAGCCAGGACGTTTTAAGGCTAATATAGAATATTTGGACCATGGGAACGCGGTTTTGTCCGATCATTCGGCTTGGTTTGTACTCGATTTTAGTTCCGAACTTATAAGTGGACGAAACACACATGTTTTCGCATGGAAGACGATACACCTAAGAGACTAGTAACTCCATTACTTAACTCGGCGCGTTCTGAGGTGAAAAAACAACGTTCCGTCCGTAAAAACGAGATTTATGTCCGTCCTTTCGGTCCGCATTTACTCGGTTTTTTGTCCGAACTTGGAAATGGACGAAACTCATTTTTTTTGGATTATAAAACCTCAAGATCGACAAGGCTTAGCCGGGACGTTTTAAGGCCAATATAAAACATTTGGACCATAGGAACGGGGTTTGGTCCTGACATTCGGCTTGGTATGTACTCGATTTTTGTTCTGAACTTATAACTGGACGAAACACATGTTTTCGTAAGGAAAACGATACACCTAAGAGACTAGCCACTCCATTACTTAACTTGGGGCGTTCTGAGGTGAAAAAACAACGTTCCGTCCGTAAAAACGAGATTTATGTCCGTCCGTTCGGTCGGCATTTACTCGGTTTTCAGTCCGAACTTGGAAATGGACGAAACTCACTTGTTTTCGAATCTAAAACCTCAAGATCGACAAGGCTTAGCCAGGACGTTTTAAGGCTAATATAGAACATTTGGACCATGGGAACGGGGTTTTGTCCGGTCATTCGGCTTGGTTTGTACTCGATTTTTGTTCCGAACTTATAAGTGGACGAAACGCACATGTTTTCGCATGGAAAACGATACACCTAAGAGACTAGTAACTCCATTACTTAACTCGGCGCGTTCTGAGGTGAAAAAACAACGTTCCGTCCGTAAAAACGAGATTTATGTCCGTCCTTTCGGTCCACATTTACTCGGTTTTTTGTCCGAACTTGGAAATGGACGAAACTCACTTTTTTTGGATTATAAAACCTCAAGATCGACAAGGCTTAGCCGGGACATTTTAAGGCCAATATAGAACATTTGGACCATAGGAACGGGGTTTGGTCCTGACATTCGGCTTGGTATGTACTTGATTTTTGTTCTGAACTTATAACTGGACGAAACACATGTTTTCGTAAGGAAAACGATACACCTAAGAGACTAGCCACTCCATTACTTAACTTGGGGCGTTCTGAGGTGAAAAAACAACGTTTCGTCCGTAAAAACGTGATTTATGTCCGTCCGTTCGGTCGGCATTTACTCGGTTTTCAGTCCGAACTTGTAAATGGACGAAACTCACTTGTTTTCGAATCTAAAACCTCAAGATCGACAAGGCTTAGCCAGGACGTTTTAAGGCTAATATAGAACATTTGGACCATGGGAACGCGGTTTTGTCCGATCATTCGGCTTGGTTTGTACTCGATTTTAGTTCCGAACTTATAAGTGGACGAAACACACATGTTTTCGCATGGAAGACGATACACCTAAGAGACTAGTAACTCCATTACTTAACTCGGCGCGTTCTGAGGTGAAAAAACAACGTTCCGTCCGTAAAAACGAGATTTATGTCCGTCCTTTCGGTCCGCATTTACTCGGTTTTTTGTCCGAACTTGGAAATGGACGAAACTCATTTTTTTTGGATTATAAAACCTCAAGATCGACAAGGCTTAGCCGGGACGTTTTAAGGCCAATATAGAACATTTGGACCATAGGAACGGGGTTTGGTCCTGACATTCGGCTTGGTATGTACTCGATTTTTGTTCTGAACTTATAACTGGACGAAACACATGTTTTCGTAAGGAAAACGATACACCTAAGAGACTAGCCACTCCATTACTTAACTTGGGGCGTTCTGAGGTGAAAAAACAACGTTCCGTCCGTAAAAACGAGATTTATGTCCGTCCGTTCGGTCGGCATTTACTCGGTTTTCAGTCCGAACTTGGAAATGGACGAAACTCACTTGTTTTCGAATCTAAAACCTCAAGATCGACAAGGCTTAGCCAGGGCGTTTTAAGGCTAATATTGAACATTTGTACTATGGGAACGGGGTTTTGTTCGGTCATTCGGCTTGGTTTGTACTCGATTTTTGTTCCGAACTTATAAGTGGACGAAACACACATGTTTTCGCATGGAAAACGATACACCTAAGAGACTAGTAACTCCCTCAATTAACTCGGCGCGTTCTGAGGTGAAAAAACAACGTTCCGTCCGTAAAAACGAGATTTATGTCCGTCCGTTCGGTCGGCATTTACTCGGTTTTCAGTCCGAACTTGGAAATGGACGAAACTCACTTGTTTTCGAATCTAAAACCTCAAGATCGACAAGGCTTAGCCAGGACATTTTAAGATTAATATAGAACATTTGGACCATGGGAACGGGGTTTTGTCTGGTCATTCGGCTTGGTTTGTACTTGATTTTTGTTCCGAACTTATAAGTGGACGAAACGCACATGTTTTCGCATGGAAAACGATACACCTAAGAGACTAGTAACTCCATTACTTAACTCGGCGCGTTCTGAGGTGAAAAAACAACGTTCCGTCCGTAAAAACGAGATTTATGTCCGTCCTTTCGGTCCGCATTTACTCGGTTTTTTGTCCGAACTTGGAAATGGACGAAACTCACTTTTTTTGGATTATAAAACCTCAAGATCGACAAGGCTTAGCCGGGACATTTTAAGGCCAATATAGAACATTTGGACCATAGGAACGGGGTTTGGTCCTGACATTCGGCTTGGTAGGTACTCGATTTTTGTTCTGAACTTATAACTGGACGAAACACATGTTTTCGTAAGGAAAACGATACACCTAAGAGACTAGCCACTCCATTACTTAACTTGGGGCGTTCTGAGGTGAAAAAACAACGTTCCGTCCGTAAAAACGAGATTTATGTCCGTCCGTTCGGTCGGCATTTACTCGGTTTTCAGTCCGAACTTGGAAATGGACGAAACTCACTTGTTTTCGAATCTAAAACCTCAAGATCGACAAGGCTTAGCCAGGACGTTTTAAGGCTAATATAGAACATTTGGACCATGGGAACGCGGTTTTGTCCGATCATTCGGCTTGGTTTGTACTCGATTTTAGTTCCGAACTTATAAGTGGACGAAACACACATGTTTTCGCATAGAAGACGATACACCTAAGAGACTAGTAACTCCATTACTTAACTCGGCGCGTTCTGAGGTGAAAAAACAACGTTCCGTCCGTAAAAACGAGATTTATGTCCGTCCTTTCGGTCCGCATTTACTCGGTTTTTTGTCCGAACTTGGAAATGGACGAAACTCATTTTTTTTGGATTATAAAACCTCAAGATCGACAAGGCTTAGCCGGGACGTTTTAAGGCCAATATAGAACATTTGGACCATAGGAACGGGGTTTGGTCCTGACATTCGGCTTGGTATGTACTCGATTTTTGTTCTGAACTTATAACTGGACGAAACACATGTTTTCGTAAGGAAAATGAAACTGGCACGAAGTGGTTTGACATCAATTTTGTGACAAAGTGTCTTTGGTTATCTCGCCTTGAATTCATTGTTAGGAAAACCAAGATGTACGCATGGTCGTCTCGTGTCCTTGTGTCTCTTAGGTCTGTCTAGGGAAAGTTATTGGGTTCTGGACGTACGTACCGAGTTAGGACGTACGTACGTTCACTGAAGCAGAGAACTTCTTTTGGTCAGGACGTACGTACTCAGTTAGGACGTTCGTACGTCCAGGTAGTCAGCAGACGTGTTTTCGTATGGAGACGTACGTACCGGTTTAGAGCGTTCGTACGTCATGTTAGGCAGCAGGCTTATTTTTGTGTGGCGACGTTCGAACGTCATATCGACGTACGAACGTCCAAAGTCGGTTTGCACAGTTTCGGCCCATTTTCCTAGGTTTTCAACCCTAAGTATAAATAGGGTTTCTCTTCTACAGAACAAGACAGTTCTTTGGCCGTCCATCCCTCTTCTTGTTCATGTGTTTTGGTTAGGTTTTTGATATTAAACTTGTTTGTGGCTATTGAACTCAATTCCCTTTCTTCCCCCTTTTCTCAATTCATATCTGTGTGATCTTCAAGAGTTATTGTGAATTCGGCTTCGAGTCTTCTTGTGTGTTCATCAAGAAGTCGAGTGTCTTGTGCGTACATCAAGGTGCTCTGGTGAAGTCAAGGTGTTAGAGATAACCAGGAGTATCAACTCGCAGTGAGTGCAGGTAGTTGATAGGTTTGTACATCTCTTTTCATCTAGTGGATTATTTTGTTGTCGCGAGGACAACCGTGGACGTTTCCCAGTTTGGGTTTTACCACGTTAAAAACTTCTGTGTGTTATTTACTTTCCGCGTATTGTTTGTTTGCTTGTTTGAATTCCCATTTGTTTGTTTGCTTGTTTGAATTCACATTTGTTATACTAGCACTATTTGTAGTTTCTCAGAAAACGATACACCTAAGAGACTAGCCACTCCATTACTTAACTTGGGGCGTTCTGAGGTGAAAAAACAACGTTCCGTCCGTAAAAACGAGATTTATGTCCGTCCGTTCGGTCGGCATTTACTCGGTTTTCAGTCCGAACTTGGAAATGGACGAAACTCACTTGTTTTCGAATCTAAAACCTCAAGATCGACAAGGCTTAGCCAGGACGTTTTAAGGCTAATATAGAACATTTGGACCATGGGAACGCGGTTTTGTCCGATCATTCGGCTTGGTTTGTACTCGATTTTAGTTCCGAACTTATAAGTGGACGAAACACACATGTTTTCGCATAGAAGACGATACACCTAAGAGACTAGTAACTCCATTACTTAACTCGGCGCGTTCTGAGGTGAAAAAACAACGTTCCGTCCGTAAAAACGAGATTTATGTCCGTCCTTTCGGTCCGCATTTACTCGGTTTTTTGTCCGAACTTGGAAATGGACGAAACTCATTTTTTTTGGATTATAAAACCTCAAGATCGACAAGGCTTAGCCGGGACGTTTTAAGGCCAATATAGAACATTTGGACCATAGGAACGGGGTTTGGTCCTGACATTCGGCTTGGTATGTACTCGATTTTTGTTCTGAACTTATAACTGGACGAAACACATGTTTTCGTAAGGAAAATGAAACTGGCACGAAGTGGTTTGACATCAATTTTGTGACAAAGTGTCTTTGGTTATCTCGCCTTGAATTCATTGTTAGGAAAACCAAGATGTACGCATGGTCGTCTCGTGTCCTTGTGTCTCTTAGGTCTGTCTAGGGAAAGTTATTGGGTTCTGGACGTACGTACCGAGTTAGGACGTACGTACGTTCACTGAAGCAGAGAACTTCTTTTGGTCAGGACGTACGTACTCAGTTAGGACGTTCGTACGTCCAGGTAGTCAGCAGACGTGTTTTCGTATGGAGACGTACGTACCGGTTTAGAGCGTTCGTACGTCATGTTAGGCAGCAGGCTTATTTTTGTGTGGCGACGTTCGAACGTCATATCGACGTACGAACGTCCAAAGTCGGTTTGCACAGTTTCGGCCCATTTTCCTAGGTTTTCAACCCTAAGTATAAATAGGGTTTCTCTTCTACAGAACAAGACAGTTCTTTGGCCGTCCATCCCTCTTCTTGTTCATGTGTTTTGGTTAGGTTTTTGATATTAAACTTGTTTGTGGCTATTGAACTCAATTCCCTTTCTTCCCCCTTTTCTCAATTCATATCTGTGTGATCTTCAAGAGTTATTGTGAATTCGGCTTCGAGTCTTCTTGTGTGTTCATCAAGAAGTCGAGTGTCTTGTGCGTACATCAAGGTGCTCTGGTGAAGTCAAGGTGTTAGAGATAACCAGGAGTATCAACTCGCAGTGAGTGCAGGTAGTTGATAGGTTTGTACATCTCTTTTCATCTAGTGGATTATTTTGTTGTCGCGAGGACAACCGTGGACGTTTCCCAGTTTGGGTTTTACCACGTTAAAAACTTCTGTGTGTTATTTACTTTCCGCGTATTGTTTGTTTGCTTGTTTGAATTCACATTTGTTTGTTTGCTTGTTTGAATTCACATTTGTTATACTAGCACTATTTGTAGTTTCTCAGAAAACGATACACCTAAGAGACTAGCCACTCCATTACTTAACTTGGGGCGTTCTGAGGTGAAAAAACAACGTTCCGTCCGTAAAAACGAGATTTATGTCCGTCCGTTCGGTCAGCATTTACTCGGTTTTCAGTCCGAACTTGGAAATGGACGAAACTCACTTGTTTTCGAATCTAAAACCTCAAGATCGACAAGGCTTAGCCAGGACGTTTTAAGGCTAGTATAGAACATTTGGACCATGGGAACGGGGTTTTGTCCGGTCATTCGGCTTGGTTTGTACTCGATTTTTGTTCCGAACTTATAAGTGGACGAAACACACATGTTTTCGCATGGAAAACGATACACCTAAGAGACTAGTAACTCCATTAATTAACTCGGCGCATTCTGAGGTGAAAAAACAACGTTCCGTCCGTAAAAACGAGATTTATGTCCGTCCTTTCGGTCGGCATTTACTCGGTTTTTTGTCCGAACTTGGAAATGGACGAAACTCACTTTTTTTGGATTATAAAACCTCAAGATCGACAAGGCTTAGCCGGGACGTTTTAAGGCCAATATAGAACATTTGGACCATAGGAACGGGGTTTGGTCCTGACATTCGGCTTGGTATGTACTTGATTTTTGTTCTGAACTTATAAGTGGACGAAACACATGTTTTCGTAAGGAAAACGATACACCTAAGAGACTAGCCACTCCATTACTTAACTTGGGGCGTTCTGAGGTGAAAAAACAACGTTCCGTCCGTAAAAACGAGATTTATGTCCGTCCGTTCGGTCGGCATTTACTCGGTTTTCAGTCCGAACTTGGAAATGGACGAAACTCACTTGTTTTCGAATCTAAAACCTCAAGATCGACAAGGCTTAGCCAGGACGTTTTAAGGCTAATATAGAACATTTGGACCATGGGAACGGGGTTTTGTCCGGTCATTCGGCTCGGTTTGTACTCGATTTTTGTTCCGAACTTATAAGTGGACGAAACACACATGTTTTCGCATGGAAAACGATACACCTAAGAGACTAGTAACTCCATTAATTAACTCGGCGCGTTCTGAGGTTAAAAAACAACGTTCCGTCCGTAAAAACGAGATTTATGTCCGTCCTTTCGGTCCGCATTTACTCAGTTTTCTGTCCGAACTTGGAAATGGACGAAACTCACTTTTTTTGGATTATAAAACCTCAAGATCGACAAGGCTTCGCCGGGACGTTTTAAGGCCAATATAGAACATTTGGACCATAGGAACGGGGTTTGGTCCTGACATTCGGCTTGGTATGCACTCGATTTTTGTTCTGAACTTATAAGTGGACGAAACACATGTTTTCGTAAGGAAAACGATACACCTAAGAGACTAGCCACTCCATTACTTAACTTGGGGCGTTCTGAGGTGAAAAAACAACGTTCCGTCCGTAAAAACGAGATTTATGTCCGTCTGTTCGATCGGCATTTACTCGGTTTTCAGTCCGAACTTGGAAATGGACGAAACTCACTTGTTTTCGAATCTAAAACCTCAAGATTGAGAAGGCTTAGCCAGGACGTTTTAAGGCTAATATAGAACATTTGGACCATGGGAACGGGGTTTTGTCCGGTCATTCGGCTTGGTTTGTATTCGATTTTTGTTCCGAACTTATAAGTGGACGAAACACACATGTTTTCGCATGGAAAACGATACACCTAAGAGACTAGTAACTCCATTAATTAACTCGGCGCGTTCTGAGGTGAAAAAACAACGTTCCGTCCGTAAAAACGAGATTTATGTCCGTCTTTTCGGTCGGCATTTACTCGGTTTTTTGTCCGAACTTGGAAATGGACGAAACTCACTTTTTTTGGATTATAAAACCTCAAGATCGACAAGGCTTCGCCGGGACGTTTTAAGGCCAATATAGAACATTTGGACCATAGGAACGGGGTTTGGTCCTGACATTCGGCTTGGTATGTACTCGATTTTTGTTCTGAACTTATAAGTGGACGAAACACATGTTTTCGTAAGGAAAACGATACACCTAAGAGACTAGCCACTCCATTACTTAACTTGGGGCGTTCTGAGGTGAAAAAACAACGTTCCGTCCGTAAAAACGAGATTTATGTCCGTCCGTTCGGTCGGCATATACTCGGTTTTCAGTCCGAACTTGGAAATAGACGAAACTCACTTGTTTTCGAATCTAAAACCTCAAGATCGACAAGGCTTAGCCAGGACGTTTTAAGGCTAATATAGAACATTTGGACCATGGGAACGGGGTTTTGTCCGGTCATTCGGCTTGGTTTGTACTCGATTTTTGTTTCGAACTTATAAGTGGACGAAACACACATGTTTTCGCATGGAAAACGATACACCTAAGAGACTAGTAACTCCATTAATTAACTCGGCGCGTTCTGAGGTGAAAAAACAACGTTCCGTCCGTAAAAACGAGATTTATGTCCGTCCTTTCAGTCCGCATTTACTCGGTTTTCTGTCCGAACTTGGAAATGTACGAAACTCACTTTTTTTGGATTATAAAACCTCAAGATCGACAAGGCTTAGCCAGGACGTTTTAAGGCCAATATAGAACATTTGGACCATAGGAACGGGGTTTGGTCCTGACATTCGGCTTGGTATGTACTCGATTTTTGTTCTGAACTTATAAGTGGACGAAACACATGTTTTCGTAAGGAAAACGATACACCTAAGAGACTAGCCACTCCATTACTTAACTTGGGGCGTTCTGAGGTGAAAAAACAATGTTCCGTCCGTAAAAACGAGATTTATGTCCGTCCGATCGGTCGGCATTTACTCGGTTTTCAGTCCGAACTTGGAAATGGACGAAACTCACTTGTTTTCGAATCTAAAACCTCAAGATCGACAAGGCTTAGCCAGGACATTTAAAGGCTAATATAGAACATTTGGACCATGGGAACGGGGTTTTGTCCGGTCATTCGGCTTGGTTTGTACTCGATTTTTGTTCCGAACTTATAAGTGGACGAAACACACATGTTTTCGCGTGGAAAACGATACACCTAAGAGACTAGTAACTCCATTACTTAACTCGGCGCGTTCTGAGGTGAAAAAACAACGTTCCGTCCGTAAAAACGAGATTTATGTCCGTCCTTTCGGTCCGCATTTACTCAGTTTTCTGTCCGAACTTGGAAATGGACGAAACTCACTTTTTTTGGATTATAAAACCTCAAGATCGACAAGGCTTCGCCGGGACGTTTTAAGGCCAATATAGAACATTTGGATCATAGGAACGGGGTTTGGTCCTGACATTCGGCTTGGTATGTACTCGATTTTTGTTCTGAACTTATAAGTGGACGAAACACATGTTTTCGTAAGGAAAACGATACACCTAAGAGACTAGCCACTCCATTACTTAACTGGGGGCGTTCTGAGGTGAAAAAACAACGTTCCGTCCGTAAAAACGAGATTTATGTCCGTCTGTTCGGTCGGCATTAACTCGGTTTTCAGTCCGAACTTGGAAATGGACGAAACTCACTTGTTTTCGAATCTAAAACCTCATGATTGAGAAGGCTTAGCCAGGACGTTTTGAGGCTAATATAGAACATTTGGACCATGGGAACGGGGTTTTGTCCGGTCATTCGGCTTGGTTTGTATTCGATTTTTGTTCCGAACTTATAAGTGGACCAAACACACATGTTTTCGCATGGAAAACGATACACCTAAGAGACTAGTAACTCCATTAATTAACTCGGCGCGTTCTGAGGTGAAAAAACAACGTTCCGTCCGTAAAAACGAGATTTATGTCCGTCCTTTCGGTCGGCATTTACTCGGTTTTTTGTCCGAACTTGGAAATGGACGAAACTCACCTTTTTTGGATTATAAAACCTCAAGATCGACAAGGCTTAGCCGGGACGTTTTAAGGCCAATATAGAACATTTGGACCATAGGAACGAGGTTTGGTCCTGACATTCGGCTTGGTATGTACTCGATTTTTGTTCTGAACTTATAAGTGGACGAAACACATATTTTCGTAAGGAAAACGATACACCTAAGAGACTAGTAACTCCATTACTTAACTCGGCGCGTTCTGAGGTGAAAAAACAATGTTCCGTCCGTAAAAACGAGATTTATGTCCGTCCTTTCGGTCCGCATTTACTCGGTTTTTTGTCCGAACTTGGAAATGGACGAAACTCACTTTTTTTGGATTATAAAACCTCAAGATCGACAAGGCTTCGCCGGGACGTTTTAAGGCCAATATAGAACATTTGGACCATAGGAACGGGGTTTGGTCCTGACATTCGGCTTGGTATGTACTCGATTTTTGTTCTGAACTTATAAGTGGACGAAACACATGTTTTCGTAAGGAAAACGATACACCTAAGAGACTAGCCACTCCATTACTTAACTTGGGGCGTTCTGAGGTGAAAAAACAACGTTCCGTCCGTAAAAACGAGATTTATGTCCGTCTGTTCGGTCGGCATTTACTCGGTTTTCAGTCCGAACTTGGAAATGGACGAAACTCACTTGTTTTCGAATCTAAAACCTCAAGATCGACAAGGCTTAGCCAGGACATTTAAAGGCTAATATAGAACATTTGGACCATGGGAACGGGGTTTTGTCCGGTCATTCGGCTTGGTTTGTACTCGATTTTTGTTCCGAACTTATAAGTGGACGAAACACACATGTTTTCGCGTGGAAAACGATACACCTAAGAGACTAGTAACTCCATTACTTAACTCGGCGCGTTCTGAGGTGAAAAAACAACGTTCCGTCCGTAAAAACGAGATTTATGTCCGTCCTTTCGGTCGGCATTTACTCGGTTTTTTGTCCGAACTTGGAAATGGACGAAACTCACTTTTTTTGGATTATAAAACCTCAAGATCGACAAGGCTTAGCCGGGACGTTTTAAGGCCAATATAGAACATTTGGACCATAGGAACGGGGTTTGGTTCTGACATTCGGCTTGGTATGTACTCGATTTTTGTTCTGAACTTATAAGTGGACGAAACACATGTTTTCGTAAGGAAAACGATACACCTAAGAGACTAGCCACTCCATTACTTAACTCGGGGCGTTCTGAGGTGAAAAACAACGTTCCGTCCGTAAAAACGTGGTTTACGTCCATCCGTTCGGTCGACATTTACTCGATTTTTGGTCCGAACTTAGAAAAGGACGAAACTCACTTGTTTTGGAATCTAAAACCTCAAGATCGACAAGGCTTAGCCGGGACGTTTTAAGGCCAATATAAAACATTTGGACCATAGGTACGGGGTTTTGTCCGGTCATTCGGCTTGGTATGTACTCGATTTTTGTTCCGAACTTATAAGTGGACGAAACACACATGTTTTCGCATGGAAAACGATACACCTAAGAGACTAGCCACTCCATTACTTAACTCGGGGTGTTCTGAGGTGAAAAAATAACGTTCCGTCCGTAAAAACGAGATTTATGTCCGTCTGTTCGGTCGACATTTACTCGGTTTTCAGTCCGAACTTTGAAATGGACGAAACTCACTTGTTTTGGAATCTAAAACCTCAAGATCGACAAGGCTTAGCCGGGACGTTTTAAGGCCAATATAGAACATTTGGACCATGGGAACGGGGTTTTGTCTGGACATTCGGTTTGGTATGTACTCGATTTTTGTTTCGAACTTATAAGTGGACGAAACACACATGTTTTCGCATGGAAAACGATACACCTAAGAGACTAGCCACTCCATTACTTAACTCGGGGTGTTCTGAGGTGAAAAAACAACGTTCCGTCCGTAAAAACGAGATTTATGTCCGTCTGTTCGGTCGACATTTACTCGGTTTTCAGTCCGAACTTTGAAATGGACGAAACTCACTTGTTTTGGAATCTAAAACCTCAAGATCGACAAGGCTTATCCGGGGCGTTTTAAGGCCAATATAGAACATTTGGACCATGGGAACGGGGTTTTGTCAGGACATTCAGATTGGTATGTACACGATTTTTGTTCCGAACTTATAAGTGTACGAAACACACATGTTTTCGCATGAAAAACGATACAACTAAGAGACTAGACACTCCATTGCTTAACTCGGGGCGTTCTAAGGAGAAAAAACAACGTTCCGTCTGTAAAAACAATGTTTATCTCCGTCCGTTCGGTCGGCATTTACTCTGTTTTCGGTCCAAACTTGTAAATGGACGAAACCCACTTGTTTTGGAATCTAAAACTCAAGATCGACAAGGCTTACCGGGACGTTTTAAAAACAATATATAATATTTGGACCATGAGAACGGGGTTTTGTCCGGACATTTGGATTGGTATGTACTCGATTTTTGTTCTGAACTTATAAGTGGACGAAACACACATTTTTTCGCATGGAAAACGATACACCTAAGAGACTAGCCACTCCATTGCTTAACTCGGGGCGTTCTAAGGCGAAAAAACAACGTTCCGTCTGTAAAAACGAGGTTTTTGTCCGTCCGTTTGGTCGGCATTTACTCGGTTTTCGGTCCGAACTTGGAAATTGAAGAAACTCACTTGTTTTGGAATCTAAAACCTCAAGATCGACAAGGCATAGCCGGGACGTTATAAGGCCAATATAGAACATTTGGACCATGGGAACGGGGTTTTGTCCGGACATTCGGATTGGTATGTACTCGATTTTTGTTTCGAACTTATAAGTGGACGAAACACATGTTTTCGCATGGAAAACGATACACCTAAGAGACTAGCCACTCCATTGATTAACTCGGGGCGGTCTAAGGCGAGAAAACAATGTTCATTCCGTAAAAATGTGGTTTATGTCCGTCCGTTCCGCCGGCAATTACTCGATTTTTTGTCCGAACTTGGAGATGGACGAAACTCACTTGTTTTGGAATCTAAAACCTCATGATCGACAAGGCTTAGCGGGGACGTTTTAAAGCCAATATAGAACATTTGGACCATGGGAACGGGGTTTTTGTCCGGTCATTCGGCTTGGTTTGTACTCGATTTTTGTTCCGAACTTATAAGTGGACAAAACACACATGTTTTCGCATGGAAAACGATACACCTAAGAGACTAGTAACTCCATTACTTAACTCGGGGCGTTCAGAGGTGAAAAAACATCGTTCCGCCCGTAAAAACGTGGTTTATGTCCATCCGTTCGGTCGACATTTGCTCGATTTTTGGTCCGAACTTGGAAATGGACGAAACTCCCTTATTTTGGAATCTAAAACCTCAAGTTCGACAAGGTTTAGCCGGGACGTTTTAAGGACAATATAAACCAATTGGACCATAGGAACGGGGTTTTGTCCGGACATTCGGCTTGGTATGTACTCGATTTTTGTTCCGAACTTATAAGTGGACGAAACACATGTTTTCGTAAGGAAAACTATACACCTAAGAGACTAGCCACTCCATTGCTTAACACGGGGCGTTCTAAGGCGAGAAAACAATGTTCCGTCCGTAAAAACGTGGTTTATGTCCGTCCGTTCCGCCGGCAATTACTCGGTTTTCAGTCCGAACTTGGAAATGGACGAAACTCACTTGTTTTCGAATCTAAAACCTCAAGATCTACAAGGCTTAGCCGGGACGTTTTAAGGCTAATATAGAACATTTGGACCTTGGTAACGGGGTTTTGTCTGGACATTCGGTTTGGTATGTACTCGATTTTTGTTCCGAACTTATTAGTGGACGAAACACACATGTTTTCGCATGGAAAACGATACACCTAAGACACTAGCCACTCTATTACTTAACTCGGGGCGTTTTGAGGTGAAAAAAAAACATTCCGTCCGTAAAAACGAGATTTATGTCCGTCCTTTCGGTCGGCATTTACTCGATTTTTGTTCCGAACTTGGAAATGGACGAAACTCACTTATATTGGAATCTAAAACCTCAAGATCAACAAGGCTTAGCCGGGACATTTTAAGGCCAATATAAAACATTTGGACAATAGGAACGGGGTTTTGTCCGGACATTCGGCTTGGTATGTACTCGATTTTTGTTCCGAACTTATAAGTGGACGAAACACACATGTTTTCGCATGGAAAACGATATACCTAAGAGACTAGTAACTCCTTTACTTAACTCGGGGCGTTCTAAGGTGAAAAAACAACGTTCCGTCCGTAAAAACGAGATTTATGTCCGATCTTTCGGTCGGCATTTACTCGGTTTTTTGTCCGAACTTGGAAATTGACGAAACTCACTTTTTTTGGATTATAAAACCTCAAGATCGACAAGGCTTAGCTGGGATGTTTTAAGGCCAATATAAAACATTTCGACCATAGGAACGGGGTTTTGTCTGGACATTCGGTTTGGTATGTACTCGATTTTTGTTCCGAACTTATAAGTGGACGAAACACACATGTTTTCGCATGGAAAATGATACACCTAAGAGTCTAGCAACTCCATTACTTAACTAGGGGCGTTCTGAGGTGAAAAAACAACGTTCCGTCCGTAAAAACAAGATTTATGTCCGTCCGTTCGGTCGACATTTACTCGGTTTTCAGTCCGAACTTGGAAATGGACGAAACTCACTTGTTTTCGAATCTAAAACCTCAAGATCGACAAGGCTTAGCCAGGAGGTTTTAAGGCTAATATAGAACATTTGGACCATGGGAACGGGGTTTTGTCCGGTCATTCGGCTTGGTTTGTACTCGATTTTTGTTCCGAACTTATAAGTGGACGAAACACACATGTTTTCGCAAGGAAAACGATACACCTAAGAGACTAGCCACTCCATTGCTTAACTCAGGTCGTTCTAAGGCGAAAAAACAACGTTCCGTCCGTAAAAACGTGGTTTATGTCCGTCCGTTCGTCCTGCATTTACTCGGTTTTTTGTCCGAACTTGGAAATGGACAAAACTCACTTGTTTTGGAATCAAAAAGCTCAAGATCGACAAGGCTTAGCCGGGATGTTTTAAGGCCAATATAGAACATTTGGACCCTGGGAACGGGGTTTTGTCCGGTCATTCGGCTTGGTTTGTACTCGATTTTTGTTCCGAACTTATAAGTGAACGAAACACACATGTTTTCGCATTGAAAACAATACACCTAAGGGACTAGCCACTCCATTACTTAACTCGGGGCGTTCTGAGGTGAAAAAACAGCGTTCCGTCCGTAAAAACGTGGTTTATGTCCATCCGTTCGGTCGACATTAACTCGATTTTTGGTCCGAACTTGGAAATGGACGAAACTCACTTATTTTGGAATCTAAAAACTCAAGATCGACAAGGCTTAGCCGGGACGTTTTAAGGCCAGTAAAAAACATTTGGACCATAGGAACGGGGTTTTTCCGGACATACGGATTGGTATGTACTCGATTTTTGTTTCGAACTTATAAGTGGACGAAACACACATGTTTTCACATGGAAAACCATACACCTAAAAGGCTAGCCACTCCATTACTTATCTAAGGGCGTTCTCAGGTGAATAAACAACGTTCCGTTCGTAAAAACGAGATTTATGTCCGTCCGTTCGGTCAACATTTACTCGGTTTTCAGTCCGAACTTGGAAATGGACGAAACTCACTTTTTTTGGATTCTAAAACCTCAAGATCGACAAGGCTTAGCCGGGACGTTTTAAGGCCAATATAAAACATTTGGACCATAGGAACGGGGTTTTGTCTGGACATTCGGTTTGGTATGTACTCGATTTTTCTTCCGAACTTATAAGTGGACGAAACACACTTGTTTTCGCATGGATAACGATACACCTAAGAGGCTAGCAACTCCATTACTTAACTAGGGGCGTTCTGAGGTGAAAAAACAACGTTCCGTCCGTAAAAACGAGATTTATGTCCGTCCGTTAGGTCGACATTTACTCGGTTTTCAGTCCGAACTTGGAAATGGACGAAACTCACTTGTTTTCGAATCTAAAACCTCAAGATCGACAAGGCTTAGCCAGGAGGTTTTAAGGCTAATATAGAACATTTGGACCATGGGAACGGGGTTTTGTCCGGTCATTCGGCTTGGTTTGTACTCGATTTTTGTTCCGAACTTATAAGTGGACGAAACACACATGTTTTCGCAAGGAAAACGATACACCTAAGAGACTAGCCACTCCATTGCTTAACTCGGGTCGTTCTAAGGCGAAAAAACAACGTTCCGTCCGTAAAAACGTGGTTTATGTCCGTCCGTTCGTCCTGCATTTACTCGGTTTTTTGTCCGAACTTGGAAATGGACAAAACTCACTTGTTTTGGAATCAAAAAGCTAAAGATCGACAAGGCTTAGCCGGGATGTTTCAAGGCCAATATAGAACATTTGGACCATGGGAACGGGGTTTTGTCCGGTCATTCGGCTTGGTTTGTACTCGATTTTTGTTCCGAACTTATAAGTGAACGAAACACACATGTTTTCGCATTGAAAACGATACACCTAAGGGACTAGCCACTCCATTACTTAACTCGGGGCGTTCTGAGGTGAAAAAACAGCGTTCCGTCCGTAAAAACGTTGTTTATTTCCATCCGTTCGGTCGACATTAACTCGATTCTTGGTCCGAACTTGGAAATGGACGAAACTCACTTATTTTGGAATCTAAAAACTCAAGATCGACAAGGCTTAGCCGGGACGTTTTAAGGCCAGTAAAAAACATTTGGACCATAGGAACGGGGTTTTGTCCGGACATACGGATTGGTATGTACTCGATTTTTGTTCCGAACTTATAAGTGGACGAAACACACATGTTTTCGCATGGAAAACGATACACCTAAGAGGCTAGCCACTCCATTACTTATCTAAGGGCGTTCTGAGGTGAATAAACAACGTTCCGTTCGTAAAAACGAGATTTATGTCCGTCCGTTCGGTCAACATTTACTCGGTTTTCAGTCCGAACTTGGAAATGGACGAAACTCACTTTTTTTGGAT
This sequence comes from Aquilegia eximia, assembly GCA_023053565.1. Classification (NCBI taxonomy): domain Eukaryota; kingdom Viridiplantae; phylum Streptophyta; class Magnoliopsida; order Ranunculales; family Ranunculaceae; genus Aquilegia; species Aquilegia eximia. The sequence goes on from JALIGU010000026.1 coordinate 1,248,552, forward strand.
TCTAAAACCTCAAGATCGACAAGGCTTAGCCGGGACGTTTTAAGGCCAATATAAAACATTTGGACCATAGGAACGGGGTTTTGTCTGGACATTCGGTTTGGTATGTACTCGATTTTTGTTCCGAACTTATAAGTGGACGAAACACACTTGTTTTCGCATGGAAAACGATACACCTAAGAGGCTAGCAACTCCATTACTTAACTAGGGGCGTTCTGAGGTGAAAAAACAACGTTCCGTCCGTAAAAACGAGATTTATGTCCGTCCGTTAGGTCGACATTTACTCGGTTTTCAGTCCGAACTTGGAAATGGACGAAACTCACTTGTTTTCGAATCTAAAACCTCAAGATCGACAAGGCTTAGCCAGGAGGTTTTAAGGCTAATATAGAACATTTGGACCATGGGAACGGGGTTTTGTCCAGTCATTCGGCTTGGTTTGTACTCGATTTTTGTTCCGGACTTATAAGTGGACGAAACACACATGTTTTCGCAAGGAAAACGATACACCTAAGAGACTAGCCACTCCATTGCTTAACTCGGGTCGTTCTAAGGCGAAAAAACAACGTTCCGTCCGTAAAAACGTGGTTTACGTCCGTCCGTTCGGCCTGCATTTACTCGGTTTTTTGTCCGAACTTAGAAATGGACAAAACTCACTTGTTTTGGAATCAAAAAGCTCAAGATCGACAAGGCTTAGCCGGGATGTTTTAAGGCCAATATAGAACATTTGGACCATGGGAACGGGGTTTTGTCCGGTCATTCGGCTTGGTTTGTACTCGATTTTTGTTCTGAACTTATAAGTGGACGAAACACACATGTTTTCGCATTGAAAACGATACACCTAAGAGACTAGCCACTCCATTACTTAACTCGGGGCGTTCTGAGGTGAAAAAACAACGTTCCGTCCGTAAAAACGTGGTTTATGTCCATCTGTTCGGTCGACATATACTCGATTTTTGGTCCGAACTTGGAAATGGACGAAACTCACTTGTTTTGGAATCTAAAACCTCAAGATCGACAAGGCTTAGCCGGGACGTTTTAAGGCCAATATAAAACATTTGGACAATAGGAACGGGGTTTTGTCCGGACATTCGGATCGGTATGTACTCGATTTTTGTTCCGAACTTATAAGTGGACGAAACACACATGTTTTTGCATGGAAAACGATACACCTAAGAGGCTAGCCACTCCATTACTTAACTAGGGGCGTTCTGAGGTGAAAAAACAACGTTCCGTCCGTAAAAACGAGATTTATGTCCGTCCGTTCGGTCGATATTTACTCGGTTTTCAGTCCGAACTTGGAAATGGACGAAACTCTATTGTTTTCGAATCAAAAGCTCAAGATCGACAAGGCTTAGCCAGGAGGTTTTAAGGCTAATATAGAACATTTGGACCATGGGAACGGGGTTTTGTCCGGTCATTCGGCTTGGTTTGTACTCGATTTTTGTTCCGAACTTATAAGTGGACGAAACACACATGTTTTCGCAAGGAAAACGATACACCTAAGAGACTAGCCACTCCATTGCTTAACTCGGGTCGTTCTAAGGCGAAAAAACAACGTTCCGTCCGTAAAAACGTGGTTTATGTCCGTCCGTTCGTCCTGCATTTACTCGGTTTTTTGTCCGAACTTGGAAATGGACAAAACTCACTTGTTTTGGAATCAAAAAGCTCAAGATCGACAAGGCTTAGCCGGGATGTTTTAAGGCCAATATAGAACATTTGGACCTTGGGAACGAGGTTTTGTCCGGTCATTCGGCCTGGTTTGTACTCGATTTTTGTTCCGAACTTATAAGCGGACGACACACACATGTTTTCGCATTGAAAACGATACACCTAAGGGACTAGCCACTCCATTACTTAACTCGGGGCGTTCTGAGGTGAAAAAACAGCGTTCCGTCCGTAAAAACGTGGTTTATGTCCATCCGTTCGGTCGACATTGTACTCGATTTTTGGTCCGAACTTGGAAATGGACGACACTCACTTATTTTGGAATCTAAAAACTCAAGATCGACAAGGCTTAGCCGGGACGTTTTAAGGCCACTAAAAAACATTTGGACCATAGGAACGGGGTTTTGTCCGGACATACGGATTGGTATGTACTCGATTTTTGTTCCGAACTTATAAGTGGACGAAACACACATGTTTTCGCATGGAAAACGATACACCTAAGAGGCTAGCCACTCCATTACTTATCTAGGGGCGTTCTGAGGTGAATAAACAACGTTCCGTTCGTAAAAACGAGATTTATGTCCGTCCGTTCGGTCAACATTTACTCGGTCTTCAGTCAGAACTTGGAAATGGACGAAACTCACTTTTTTTGGATTCTAAAACCTCAAGATCGACAAGGCTTAGCCGGGACGTTTTAAGGCCAATATAAAACATTTGGACCATAGGAACGGGGTTTTGTCTGGACATTCGGTTTGGTATGTACTCGATTTTTGTTCTGAACTTATAAGTGGACGAAACACACATGTTTTCGCATGGAAATAGATACACCTAAGAGGCTAGCAACTCCATTACTTAACTAAGGGCGTTCTGAGGTGAAAAAACAACGTTCCGTCCGTAAAAACGAGATTTATGTCCGTCCGTTCGGTCGACATTTACTTGGTTTTCAGTCCGAACTTGGAAATGGACGAAACTCACTTGTTTTCGAATCTAAAACCTCAAGATCGACAAGGCTTAGCCAGGAGGTTTTAAGGCTAATATAGAACATTTGGACCATGGGAACGGGGTTTTGTCCGGTCATTCGGCTTGGTTTGTACTCGATTTTTGTTCCGAACTTATAAGTGGACGAAACACACATGTTTTCGCAAGGAAAACGATACACCTAAGAGACTAGCCACTCCATTGCTTAACTTGGGTCGTTCTAAGGCGAAAGAACAACTTTCCGTCCGTAAAAACGTGGTTTACGTTCGTCCGTTCGGCCTGCATTTACTCGGTTTTTTGTCCGAACTTAGAAATGGACAAAACTCACTTGTTTTGGAATCAAAAAGCTCAAGATCGACAAGGCTTAGCCGGGATGTTTTAAGGCCAATATAGAACATTTGGACCATGGGAACGGGGTTTTGTCCGGTCATTCGGCTTGGTTTGTACTCGATTTTTGTTCTGAACTTATAAGTGGACGAAACACACATGTTTTCGCATTGAAAACGATACACCTAAGAGACTAGCCACTCCATTACTTAACTCGGGTTGTTCTGAGGTGAAAAAACAACGTTCCGTCCGTAAAAACGTGGTTTATGTCCATCTGTTCGGTCGACATTTACTCGATTTTTGGTCCGAACTTGGAAATGGACGAAACTCACTTGTTTTGGAATCTAAAACCTCAAGATCGACAAGGCTTAGCCGGGACGTTTTAAGGCCAATATAAAACATTTGGACAATAGGAACGGGGTTTTGTCCGGACATTCGGATTGGTATGTACTCGATTTTTGTTCCGAACTTATAAGGACGAAACACACATGTTTTCGCATGGAAAACGATACACCTAAGAGGCTAGCCACTCCATTACTTAACTAGGGGCGTTCTGAGGTGAAAAAACAATGTTCCGTCCGTAAAAACGAGATTTATGTCCGTCCGTTCGGTCGATATTTACTCGGTTTTCAGTCCGAACTTGGAAATGGACGAAACTCAATTTTTTCGAATCAAAAGCTCAAGATCGACAAGGCTTAGCCAGGAGGTTTTAAGGCTAATATAGAACATTTGGACCATGGGAACGGGGTTTTGTCCGGTCATTCGGCTTGGTTTGTACTCGATTTTTGTTCCGAACTTATAAGTGGACGAAACACACATGTTTTCGCATTGAAAACGATACACCTAAGAGAATAGCCACTCCATTACTTAACTCGGGGCATTCTGAGGTGAAAAAACAACGTTCCGTCCGTAAAAATGTGATTTATGTCCATCCGTTCGGTCGACATTTACTCGATTTTTGGTCCGAACTTGGAAATGGACGAAACTCACTTATTTTTGAATTGAAAACCTCAAGATCGACAAGGCTTAGCCGGGACGTTTTAAGGCCCATAAAAAACATTTAGACCATAGGAACGGGGTTTTGTCCGGACATTCGGCTTGGTATGTACTCGATTTTTGTTCCGAACTTATAAGTGGACGAAACACACATGTTTTCGCATGGAAAACGATACAGCTAAGAGGCTAGCCACTCCATTACTTAACTAGGGGCGTTCTGAGGTGAAAGAACAACGTTCCGTCCGTAAAAACGAGATTTATGTCCGTCCGTTCGGTCGACATTTACTCGGTTTTCAGTCCGAACTTGGAAATGGACGAAACTAACTTGTTTTCGAATCTAAAACCTCAAGATCGACAAGGCTTAGCCAGGAGGTTTTAAGGCTAATATAGAACATTTGCACCATGGGAACGGGGTTTTGTCCGGTCATTCGGCTTGGTTTGTACTCAATTTTTGTTCCGAACTTATAAGTGGACGAAACACACATGTTTTCGCATGGAAAACGATACACCTAAGAGACTAGGAACTCCATTACTTAACTCATTGCGTTCAGAGGTGAAAAAACAGCGTTCCGTCCGTTAAAACGTGGTTTATGTCCATCCGTTCGGTCGACATTTATTCGATTTTTGGTCCGAACTTGGAAATGGACGAAACTCCCTTATTTTGGAATCTAAAACCTCAAGATCGACAAGGCTTAGCCGGGACGTTTTAAGGCCAATATAAACCATTTGAACCATAGGAACGGGGTTTTGTCCGGACATTCGGCTTGGTATGTACTCGATTTTTGTTCCGAACTTATAAGTGGACGAAACACATGTTTTCGTAAGGAAAACTATACACCTAAGAGACTAGCCCCTCCATTGCTTAACTCGGGGCGTTCTAAGGTGAGAAAACAATGTTCCGTCCGTAAAAACGTGGTTTAAGTCCGTCCGTTCCGCGGACATTTACTCGATTTTTTGTCCGAACTTGGAAATGGACGAAACTCAATTGTTTTGGAATTTAAAACCTCATGATCGACAAGGCTTAGCCGGAACGTTTTAAATCCAATATAGAGCATTTGGACATTGGTAACGGGGTTTTGTCTGGACATTCTGTTTGGTATGTACTCGATTTTTGTTCTGAACTTATTAGTGGACGAAACACACATGTTTTCGCATGCAAAACGATACACCTAAGTGACTAGCCACTCCATTACTTAACTCGGGGCGTTCTGAGGTGGAAAAGAACATTTCGTCCGTAAAAACGTGGTTTATGTCCGTCCGTTCGGCCGGCATTTACTCGGTTTTCAGTCCAAACTTGGAAATGGACGAAACTCACTTGTTTTGGAATCTAAAACCTCAAGATCGACAAGGCTTAGCCGGGACGTTTTAAGGCGAATATAGAACATTTGGACCTTGGTAACGGGGTTTTGTCTGGACATTCTGTTTGGTATGTACTCGATTTTTGTTTTGAAATTATTAGTGGACGAAACACACATGTTTTCGCAAGGAAAACGATACACCTAAGAGACTAGCCACTCCATTACTTAACTCGGGGCGTTCTAAGGCGAAAAAACAACGTTCCGTCCGGAAAAACGTGGTTTATGTCCGTCCGTTCGGCCGGCATTTACTCGGTTTTTTGTCCGAACTTGGAAATGGACAAAACTCACTTGTTTTGGAATCAAAAAGCTCAAGATCGACAAGGCTTAGCCGGGATGTTTTAAGGCCAATATAGAAGATTTGGACCATGGGAACGGGGTTTTGTCCAGTCATTCGGCTTGGTTTGTACTCAATTTTTGTTCCGAACTTATAAGTGGACGAAACACACATGTTTTCGCATTGAAAACGATACACCTAAGAGACTAGCCACTCCATTACTTAACTCGGGGCGTTCTGAGGTGAAAAAACAACGTTCCGTCCGTAAAAACGCGGTTTATGTCCATCCGTTCGGTCGACATTTACTCGATTTTTGGTCCGAACTTGGAAATGGACGAAACTCACTTGTTTTGGAATCTAAAACCTCAAGATCGACAAGGCTTAGCCGGGACGTTTTAAGGCCAATATAAAACATTTGGACCATAGGAACGGGGTTTTGTCCGGACATTCGGATTGGTATGTACTCGATTTTTGTTCCGAACTTATAAGTGGACGAAACACACATGTTTTCGCATGGAAAACGATACACCTAAGAGACTAGCCACACCATTACTTAACTCGGGGCATTCATAGGCGAAAAAACAACGTTCCGTCCGTAAAAACGTGGTTTATGTTCGTCCGTTCGGCCTGCATTTACACGGTTTTTTGTCCGAACTTGGAAATGGACAAAACTCACTTGTTTTGGAATCAAAAAGCTCAAGATCGACAAGGCTTAGCCGGGATGTTTTAAGGCTAATATAGAACATTTGGACCATGGGAAAGGGGTTTTGTCAGGTCATTCGGCTTGGTTTGTACTCGATTTTTGTTCTGAACTTATAAGTGGACGAAACACACATGTTTTCGCATTGAAAACGATACACCTAAGAGACTAGCCACTCCATTACTTAACTCGGGGCGTTCTGAGGTAAAAAAACAACGTTCCGTCCGTAAAAACGTGGTTTATGTCCATCCGTTCGGTCGACATTTACTCGATTTTTGGTCCGAACTTGGAAATGGACGAAACTCACTTGTTTTGGAATCTAGAACCTCAAGATCGACAAGGCTTAGCCGGGACGTTTTAAGGTCAATATAAAACATTTGGACCATAGGAACAGGGTTTTGTCCGGACATTCGGATTGGTATGTACTCGATTTTTGTTCTGAACTTATTAGTGGACGAAACACACATGTTTTCGCATGCAAAACGATACACCTAAGAGACTAGCCACTCCATTACTTAACTCGGGGCGTTCTGAGGTGGAAAAGAACATTTCGTCCGTAAAAACGTGGTTTATGTCCGTCCGTTCGGCCGGCATTTACTCGGTTTTCAGTCCAAACTTGGAAATGGACGAAACTCACTTGTTTTGGAATCTAAAACCTCAAGATCGACAAGGCTTAGCCGGGACGTTTTAAGGCGAATATAGAACATTTGGACCTTGGTAACGGGGTTTTGTCTGGACATTCTGTTTGGTATGTACTCGATTTTTGTTTTGAAATTATTAGTGGACGAAACACACATGTTTTCGCAAGGAAAACGATACACCTAAGAGACTAGCCACTCCATTACTTAACTCGGGGCGTTCTAAGGCGAAAAAACAACGTTCCGTCCGGAAAAACGTGGTTTATGTCCGTCCGTTCGGCCGGCATTTACTCGGTTTTTTGTCCGAACTTGGAAATGGACAAAACTCACTTGTTTTGGAATCAAAAAGCTCAAGATCGACAAGGCTTAGCCGGGATGTTTTAAGGCCAATATAGAAGATTTGGACCATGGGAACGGGGTTTTGTCCAGTCATTCGGCTTGGTTTGTACTCAATTTTTGTTCCGAACTTATAAGTGGACGAAACACACATGTTTTCGCATTGAAAACGATACACCTAAGAGACTAGCCACTCCATTACTTAACTCGGGGCGTTCTGAGGTGAAAAAACAACGTTCCGTCCGTAAAAACGCGGTTTATGTCCATCCGTTCGGTCGACATTTACTCGATTTTTGGTCCGAACTTGGAAATGGACGAAACTCACTTGTTTTGGAATCTAAAACCTCAAGATCGACAAGGCTTAGCCGGGACGTTTTAAGGCCAATATAAAACATTTGGACCATAGGAACGGGGTTTTGTCCGGACATTCGGATTGGTATGTACTCGATTTTTGTTCCGAACTTATAAGTGGACGAAACACACATGTTTTCGCATGGAAAACGATACACCTAAGAGACTAGCCACTCCATTACTTAACTCGGGGCGTTCATAGGCGAAAAAACAACGTTCCGTCCGTAAAAACGTGGTTTATGTTCGTCCGTTCGGCCTGCATTTACACGGTTTTTTGTCCGAACTTGGAAATGGACAAAACTCACTTGTTTTGGAATCAAAAAGCTCAAGATCGACAAGGCTTAGCCGGGATGTTTTAAGGCTAATATAGAACATTTGGACCATGGGAAAGGGGTTTTGTCAGGTCATTCGGCTTGGTTTGTACTCGATTTTTGTTCTGAACTTATAAGTGGACGAAACACACATGTTTTCGCATTGAAAACGATACACCTAAGAGACTAGCCACTCCATTACTTAACTCGGGGCGTTCTGAGGTAAAAAAACAACGTTCCGTCCGTAAAAACGTGGTTTATGTCCATCCGTTCGGTCGACATTTACTCAATTTTTGGTCCGAACTTGGAAATGGACGAAACTCACTTGTTTTGGAATCTAGAACCTCAAGATCGACAAGGCTTAGCCGGGACGTTTTAAGGTCAATATAAAACATTTGGACCATAGGAACAGGGTTTTGTCCGGACATTCGGATTGGTATGTACTCGATTTTTGTTCCGAACTTATAAGTGGACGAAACACACATGTTTTCGCATGGAAAACGATACACCTAAGAGGCTAGCCACTCCATTACTTAACTAGGGGCGTTCTGAGGTGAAAAAACAACGTTCCGTTCGTAAAAACGAGATTTATATCCGTCCGTTCGGTCGATATATACTCGGTTTTCAGTCCGAACTTGGAAATGGACGAAACTCACTTGTTTTCGAATCAAAAAGCTCAAGATCGACAAGGCTTAGCCAGGAGGTTTTAAGGCTAATATAGAACATTTGGACCATGGGAACGGGGTTTTGTCCGGTCATTCGGCTTGGTTTGTACTTGATTTTTGTTCCGAACTTAAAAGTGGACGAAACACACATGTTTTCGCATTGAAAACGATACACCTAAGAGAATAGCCACTCCATTACTTAACTCGGGGCATTCTGAGGTGAAAAAACAACGTTCCGTCCGTAAAAATGTGGTTTATGTCCATCCGTTCGGTCGACATTTACTCGATTTTTGGTCCGAACTTGGAAATGGACGAAACTCACTTATTTTTGAATTTAAAACCTCAAGATCGACAAGGCTTAGCCGGGACGTTTTAAGGCCAATAAAAAACATTTGGACCATAGGAACGGGGTTTTGTCCAAACATTCAGCTTGGTATGTACTCGATTTTTGTTCCGAACTTATAGGTGGACGAAACACATATGTTTTCGCATGGAAAACGATACACCTAAGAGGCTAGCCACTCCATTACTTAACTAGGGGCGTTCTGAGGTGAAAAAACAACGTTCCGTCCGTAAAAACGAGATTTATGTCCGTCCGTTCGGTCGACATTTATTCGGTTTTCAGTCCGAACTTGGAAATGGACGAAACTCACTTTTTTTGGATTCTAAAACCTCAAGATCGACAAGGCTTAGCCGGGATGATTTAAGGCCAATATAGAACATTTGGACCATGGGAACGGGGTTTTGTCCGGTCATTCGGCTTGGTTTGTACTGGATTTTTGTTCTGAACTTATAAGTGGACGAAACACACATGTTTTCGCATTGAAAACGATACACCTAAGAGACTAGCCACTCCATTACTTAACTCGGGGCGTTCTGAGGTAAAAAAAAACGTTCCGTCCGTAAAAACGTGGTTTATGTCCATCCGTTCGGTCGACATTTACTCGATTTTTGGTCCGAACTTGGAAATGGACGAAACTCACTTATTTTTGAATTTAAAACCTCAAGATCGACAAGGCTTAGCCGGGACGTTTTAAGGCCAATAAAAAACATTTGGACCATAGGAACGGGGTTTTGTTCGGACATTCGGCTTGGTATGTACTCGATTTTTGTTCCGAACTTATAAGTGGACGAAACACACATGTTTTCGCATGGAAAACGATACACCTAAGAGGCTAGCCACTTCATTACTTAACTAGGGGCGTTCTGAGGTGAAAGAACAACGTTCCGTCCGTAAAAACGAGATTTATGTCCGTCCGTTCGGTCGACATTTACTCGGTTTTCAGTCCGAATTTGGAAATGGACGAAACTAACTTGTTTTCGAATCTAAAACCTCAAGATCGACAAGGCTTAGCCAGGAGGTTTTAAGGCTAATATAGAACATTTGGACCATGGGAACGGGGTTTTGTCCGGTCATTCGGCTTGGTTTGTACTCAATTTTTGTTCCGAACTTATAAGTGGACGAAACACACATGTTTTCGCATGGAAAACGATACACCTAAGAGACTAGGAACTCCATTACTTAACTCATTGCGTTCAGAGGTGAAAAAACAGCGTTCCGTCCGTAAAAACGTGGTTTATGTCCATCCGTTCGGTCGACATTTACTCGATTTTTGGTCCGAACTTGGAAATGGACGAAACTCCCTTATTTTGGAATCTAAAACCTCAAGATTGACAAGGCTTAGCCGGGTCGTTTTAAGGCCAATATAAAACATTTGGACCATAGGAACGGGGTTTTGTCCGGACATTCGGATTGGTATGTACTCGATTTTTGTTCCGAACTTATAAGTTGACGAAACACACATGTTTTCGCAGGGAAAACGATACACCTAAGAGACTAGCCACTCCATTACTTAACTCGGGGCGTTCAGAGGCGAAAAAACAACGTTCCGTCCGTAAAAACGTGGTTTATGTCCGTCCGTTCGGCCTGCATTTACACGGTTTTTTGTCCGAACTTGGAAATGGACAAAACTCACTTGTTTTGGAATCAAAAAGCTCAAGATCGACAAGGCTTAGCCGGGATGTTTTAAGGCCAATATAGAACATTTGGACCATGGGAACGGGGTTTTGTCAGGTCATTCGGCTTGGTTTGTACTGGATTTTTGTTCTGAACTTATAAGTGGACGAAACACACATGTTTTCGCATTGAAAACGATACACCTAAGAGACTAGCCACTCCATTACTTAACTCGGGGCGTTCTGAGGTAAAAAAAAACGTTCCGTCCGTAAAAACGTGGTTTATGTCCATCCGTTCGGTCGACATTTACTCGATTTTTGGTCCGAACTTGGAAATGGACGAAACTCACTTATTTTTGAATTTAAAACCTCAAGATCGACAAGGCTTAGCCGGGACGTTTTAAGGCCAATAAAAAACATTTGGACCATAGGAACGGGGTTTTGTTCGGACATTCGGCTTGGTATGTACTCGATTTTTGTTCCGAACTTATAAGTGGACGAAACACACATGTTTTCGCATGGAAAACGATACACCTAAGAGGCTAGCCACTTCATTACTTAACTAGGGGCGTTCTGAGGTGAAAGAACAACGTTCCGTCCGTAAAAACGAGATTTATGTCCGTCCGTTCGGTCGACATTTACTCGGTTTTCAGTCCGAACTTGGAAATGGACGAAACTAACTTGTTTTCGAATCTAAAACCTCAAGATCGACAAGGCTTAGCCAGGAGGTTTTAAGGCTAATATAGAACATTTGGACCATGGGAACGGGGTTTTGTCCGGTCATTCGGCTTGGTTTGTACTCAATTTTTGTTCCGAACTTATAAGTGGACGAAACACACATGTTTTCGCATGGAAAACGATACACCTAAGAGACTAGGAACTCCATTACTTAACTCATTGCGTTCAGAGGTGAAAAAACAGCGTTCCGTCCGTAAAAACGTGGTTTATGTCCATCCGTTCGGTCGACATTTACTCGATTTTTGGTCCGAACTTGGAAATGGACGAAACTCCCTTATTTTGGAATCTAAAACCTCAAGATTGACAAGGCTTAGCCGGGTCGTTTTAAGGCCAATATAAAACATTTGGACCATAGGAACGGGGTTTTGTCCGGACATTCGGATTGGTATGTACTCGATTTTTGTTCCGAACTTATAAGTGGACGAAACACACATGTTTTCGCATGGAAAACGATACACCTAAGAGACTAGCCACTCCATTACTTAACTCGGGGCGTTCAGAGGCGAAAAAACAACGTTCCGTCCGTAAAAACGTGGTTTATGTCCGTCCGTTCGGCCTGCATTTACACGGTTTTTTGTCCGAACTTGGAAATGGACAAAACTCACTTGTTTTGGAATCAAAAAGCTCAAGATCGACAAGGCTTAGCCGGGATGTTTTAAGGCCAATATAGAACATTTGGACCATGGGAACGGGGTTTTGTCAGGTCATTCGGCTTGGTTTGTACTGGATTTTTGTTCTGAACTTATAAGTGGACGAAACACACATGTTTTCGCATTGAAAACGATACACCTAAGAGACTAGCCACTCCATTACTTAACTCGGGGCGTTCTGAGGTAAAAAAAAACGTTCCGTCCGTAAAAACGTGGTTTATGTCCATCCGTTCGGTCGACATTTACTCGATTTTTGGTCCGAACTTGGAAATGGACGAAACTCACTTATTTTTGAATTTAAAACCTCAAGATCGACAAGGCTTAGCCGGGACGTTTTAAGGCCAATAAAAAACATTTGGACCATAGGAACGGGGTTTTGTTCGGACATTCGGCTTGGTATGTACTCGATTTTTGTTCCGAACTTATAAGTGGACGAAACACACATGTTTTCGCATGGAAAACGATACACCTAAGAGGCTAGCCACTTCATTACTTAACTAGGGGCGTTCTGAGGTGAAAGAACAACGTTCCGTCCGTAAAAACGAGATTTATGTCCGTCCGTTCGGTCGACATTTACTCGGTTTTCAGTCCGAACTTGGAAATGGACGAAACTAACTTGTTTTCGAATCTAAAACCTCAAGATCGACAAGGCTTAGCCAGGAGGTTTTAAGGCTAATATAGAACATTTGGACCATGGGAACGGGGTTTTGTCCGGTCATTCGGCTTGGTTTGTACTCAATTTTTGTTCCGAACTTATAAGTGGACGAAACACACATGTTTTCGCATGGAAAACGATACACCTAAGAGACTAGGAACTCCATTACTTAACTCATTGCGTTCAGAGGTGAAAAAACAGCGTTCCGTCCGTAAAAACGTGGTTTATGTCCATCCGTTCGGTCGACATTTACTCGATTTTTGGTCCGAACTTGGAAATGGACGAAACTCCCTTATTTTGGAATCTAAAACCTCAAGATCGACAAGGCTTAGCCGGGTCGTTTTAAGGCCAATATAAAACATTTGGACCATAGGAACGGGGTTTTGTCCGGACATTCGGATTGGTATGTACTCGATTTTTGTTCCGAACTTATAAGTGGACGAAACACACATGTTTTCGCATGGAAAACGATACACCTAAGAGACTAGCCACTCCATTACTTAACTCGGGGCGTTCAGAGGCGAAAAAACAACGTTCCGTCCGTAAAAACGTGGTTTATGTCCGTCCGTTCGGCCTGCATTTACACGGTTTTTTGTCCGAACTTGGAAATGGACAAAACTCACTTGTTTTGGAATCAAAAAGCTCAAGATCGACAAGGCTTAGCCGGGATGTTTTAAGGCCAATATAGAACATTTGGACCATGGGAACGGGGTTTTGTCAGGTCATTCGGCTTGGTTTGTACTCGATTTTTGTTCTGAACTTATAAGTGGACGAAACACACATGTTTTCGCATTGAAAACGATACACCTAAGAGACTAGCCACTCCATTACTTAACTCGGGGGGTTCTGAGGTAAAAAAACAACGTTCCGTCCGTAAAAACGTGGTTTATGTCCATCCGTTCGGTCGACATTTACTCAATTTTTGGTCCGAACTTGGAAATGGACGAAACTCACTTGTTTTGGAATCTAGAACCTCAAGATCGACAAGGCTTAGCCGGGACGTTTTAAGGCCAATATAAAACATTTGGACCATAGGAACAGGGTTTTGTCCGGACATTCGGATTGGTATGTACTCGATTTTTGTTCCGAACTTATAAGTGGACGAAACACACATGTTTTCGCATGGAAAACGATACACCTAAGAGGCTAGCCACTCCATTACTTAACTAGGGGCGTTCTGAGGTGAAAAAACAACGTTCCGTCCGTAAAAACGAGATTTATATCCGTCCGTTCGGTCGATATATACTCGGTTTTCAGTCCGAACTTGGAAATGGACGAAACTCACTTGTTTTCGAATCAAAAAGCTCAAGATCGACAAGGCTTAGCCAGGAGGTTTTAAGGCTAATATAGAACATTTGGACCATGGGAACGGGGTTTTGTCCGGTCATTCGGCTTGGTTTGTACTTGATTTTTGTTCCGAACTTATAAGTGGACGAAACACACATGTTTTCGCATTGAAAACGATACACCTAAGAGAATAGCCACTCCATTACTTAACTCGGGGCATTCTGAGGTGAAAAAACAACGTTCCGTCCGTAAAAATGTGGTTTATGTCCATCCGTTCGGTCGACATTTACTCGATTTTTGGTCCGAACTTGGAAATGGACGAAACTCACTTATTTTTGAATTTAAAACCTCAAGATCAACAAGGCTTAGCCGGGACGTTTTAAGGCCAATAAAAAACATTTGGACCATAGGAACGGGGTTTTGTCCGGACATTCGGCTTGGTATGTACTCGATTTTTGTTCCGAACTTATAAGTGGACGAAACACACATGTTTTCGCATGGAAAACGATACACCTAAGAGGCTAGCCACTCCATTACTTAACTAGGGGCGTTCTGAGGTGAAAAAACAACGTTCCGTCCGTAAAAACGAGATTTATGTCCGTCCGTTCGGTCGACATTTACTCGGTTTTCAGTCCGAACTTGGAAATGGACGAAACTCACTTTTTTTGGATTCTAAAACCTCAAGATCGACAAGGCTTAGCCGGGATGTTTTAAGGCCAATATAGAACATTTGGACCATGGGAACGGGGTTTTGTCCGGTCATTCGGCTTGGTTTGTACTGGATTTTTGTTCTGAACTTATAAGTGGACGAAACACACATGTTTTCGCATTGAAAACGATACACCTAAAAGACTAGCCACTCCATTACTTAACTCGGGGCGTTCTGAGGTAAAAAAAAACGTTCCGTCCGTAAAAACGTGGTTTATGTCCATCCGCTCGGTCGACATTTACTCGATTTTTGGTCCGAACTTGGAAATGGACGAAACTCACTTGTTTTGGAATCTAGAACCTCAAGATCGACAAGGCTTAGCCGGGACGTTTTAAGGCCAATATAAAACATTTCGACCATAGGAACAGGGTTTTGTCCGGACATTCGGATTGGTATGTACTCGATTTTTGTTCCGAACTTATAAGTGGACGAAACACACATGTTTTCGCATGGAAAACGATACACCTAAGAGGCTAGCCACTCCATTACTTAACTAGGGGCGTTCTGAGGTGAAAAAACAACGTTCCGTCCGTAAAAACGAGATTTATGTCCGTCCGTTCCGTCGATATATACTCGGTTTTCAGTCCGAACTTGGAAATGGACGAAACTCACTTGTTTTCGAATCAAAAAGCTCAAGATCGACAAGGCTTAGCCAAGAGGTTTTAAGGCTAATATAGAACATTTGGACCATGGGAACGGGGTTTTGTCCGGTCATTCGGCTTGGTTTGTACTTGATTTTTGTTCCGAACTTATAAGTGGACGAAACACACATGTTTTCGCATTGAAAACGATACACCTAAGAGAATAGCCACTCCATTACTTAACTCGGGGCATTCTGAGGTGAAAAAACAACGTTCCGTCCGTAAAAATGTGGTTTATGTCCATCCGTTCGGTCGACATTTACTCGATTTTTGGTCCGAACTTGGAAATGGACGAAACTCACTTATTTTTGAATTTAAAACCTCAAGATCAACAAGGCTTAGCCGGGACGTTTTAAGGCCAATAAAAAACATTTGGACCATAGGAACGGGGTTTTGTCCGGACATTCGGCTTGGTATGTACTCGATTTTTGTTCCGAACTTATAAGTGGACGAAACACACATGTTTTCGCATGGAAAACGATACACCTAAGAGGCTAGCCACTCCATTACTTAACTAGGGGCGTTCTGAGGTGAAAAAACAACGTTCCGTCCGTAAAAACGAGATTTATGTCCGTCCGTTCGGTCGACATTTACTCGGTTTTCAGTCCGAACTTGGAAATGGACGAAACTCACTTTTTTTGGATTCTAAAACCTCAAGATCGACAAGGCTTAGCCGGGATGTTTTAAGGCCAATATAGAACATTTGGACCATGGGAACGGGGTTTTGTCCGGTCATTCGGCTTGGTTTGTTTTGGATTTTTGTTCTGAACTTATAAGTGGACGAAACACACATGTTTTCGCATTTAAAACGATACACCTAAAAGACTAGCCACTCCATTACTTAACTCGGGGCGTTCTGAGGTAAAAAAAAACGTTCCGTCCGTAAAAACGTGGTTTATGTCCATCCGCTCGGTCGACATTTACTCGATTTTTGGTCCGAACTTGGAAATGGACGAAACTCACTTGTTTTGGAATCTAGAACCTCAAGATCGACAAGGCTTAGCCGGGACGTTTTAAGGCCAATATAAAACATTTCGACCATAGGAACAGGGTTTTGTCCGGACATTCGGATTGGTATGTACTCGATTTTTGTTCCGAACTTATAAGTGGACGAAACACACATGTTTTCGCATGGAAAAAGATACACCTAAGAGGCTAGGCACTCCATTACTTAACTAGGGGCGTTCTGAGGTGAAAAAACAACGTTCCGTCCGTAAAAACGAGATTTATATCCGTCCGTTCGGTCGATATATACTCCGTTTTCAGTCCGAACTTGGAAATGGACGAAACTCACTTGTTTTCGAATCAAAAAGCTCAAGATCGACAAGGCTTAGCCAGGAGGTTTTAAGGCTAATATAGAACATTTGGACCATGGGAACGGGGTTTTGTCCGGTCATTCGGCTTGGTTTGTACTTGATTTTTGTTCCGAACTTATAAGTGGACGAAACACACATGTTTTCGCATTGAAAACGATACACCTAAGAGAATAGCCACTCCATTACTTAACTCGGGGCATTCTGAGGTGAAAAAACAACGTTCCGTCCGTAAAAATGTGGTTTATGTCCATCCGTTCGGTCGACATTTACTCGATTTTTGGTCCGAACTTGGAAATGGACGAAACTCACTTATTTTTGAATTTAAAACCTCAAGATCAACAAGGCTTAGCCGGGACGTTTTAAGGCCAATAAAAAACATTTGGACCATAGGAACGGGGTTTTGTCCGGACATTCGGCATGGTATGTACTCGATTTTTGTTCCGAACTTATAATCCGACGAAACACATATGTTTTCGCATGGAAAACAATACACCTAAGAGGCTAGCCACTCCATTACTTAACTAGGGGCGTTCTGAGGTGAAAAAACAACGTTCCGTCCGTAAAAACGAGATTTATGTCCGTCCGTTCGGTCGACATTTACTCGGTTTTCAGTCCGAACTTGGAAATGGACGAAACTCACTTTTTTTGGATTCTAAAACCTCAAGATCGACAAGGCTTAGCCGGGATGTTTTAAGGCCAATATAGAACATTTGGACCATGGGAACGGGGTTTTGTCCGGTCATTCGGCTTGGTTTGTACTGGATTTTTGTTCTGAACTTATAAGTGGACGAAACACACATGTTTTCGCATTGAAAACGATACACCTAAGAGACTAGCCACTCCATTACTTAACTCGGGGCGTTCTGAGGTAAAAAAAAACGTTCCGTCCGTAAAAACGTGGTTTATGTCCATCCGTTCGGTCGACATTTACTCAATTTTTGGTCCGAACTTGGAAATGGACGAAACTCACTTGTTTTGGAATCTAGAACCTCAAGATCGACAAGGCTTAGCCGGGACGTTTTAAGGCCAATATAAAACATTTGGACCATAGGAACAGGGTTTTGTCCGGACATTCGGATTGGTATGTACTCGATTTTTGTTCCGAACTTATAAGTGGACGAAACACACATGTTTTCGCATGGAAAACGATACACCTAAGAGGCTAGCCACTCCATTACTTAACTAGGGGCGTTCTGAGGTGAAAAAACAACGTTCCGTCCGTAAAAACGAGATTTATGTCCGTCCGTTCGGTCGACATTTACTCGGTTTTCAGTCCGAACTTGGAAATGGACGAAACTCACTTTTTTTGGATTCTAAAACCTCAAGATCGACAAGGCTTAGCCGGGATGTTTTAAGGCCAATATAGAACATTTGGACCATGGGAACGGGGTTTTGTCCGGTCATTCGGCTTGGTTTGTACTGGATTTTTGTTCTGAACTTATAAGTGGACGAAACACACATGTTTTCGCATTGAAAACGATACACCTAAGAGACTAGCCACTCCATTACTTAACTCGGGGCGTTCTGAGGTAAAAAAAAACGTTCCGTCCGTAAAAACGTGGTTTATGTCCATCCGTTCGGTCGACATTTACTCGATTTTTGGTCCGAACTTGGAAATGGACGAAACTCACTTGTTTTGGAATCTAGAACCTCAAGATCGACAAGGCTTAGCCGGGACGTTTTAAGGCCAATATAAAACATTTCGACCATAGGAACAGGGTTTTGTCCGGACATTCGGATTGGTATGTACTCGATTTTTGTTCCGAACTTATAAGTGGACGAAACACACATGTTTTCGCATGGAAAACGATACACCTAAGAGGCTAGCCACTCCATTACTTAACTAGGGGCGTTCTGAGGTGAAAAAACAACGTTCCGTCCGTAAAAACGAGATTTATGTCCGTCCGTTCCGTCGATATATACTCGGTTTTCAGTCCGAACTTGGAAATGGACGAAACTCACTTGTTTTCGAATCAAAAAGCTCAAGATCGACAAGGCTTAGCCAGGAGGTTTTAAGGCTAATATAGAACATTTGGACCATGGGAACGGGGTTTTGTCCGGTCATTCGGCTTGGTTTGTACTTGATTTTTGTTCCGAACTTATAAGTGGATGAAACACACATGTTTTCGCATTGAAAACGATACACCTAAGAGAATAGCCACTCCATTACTTAACTCGGGGCATTCTGAGGTGAAAAAACAACGTTCCGTCCGTAAAAATGTGGTTTATGTCCATCCGTTCGGTCGACATTTACTCGATTTTTGGTCCGAACTTGGAAATGGACGAAACTCACTTATTTTTGAATTTAAAACCTCAAGATCGACAAGGCTTAGCCGGGACGTTTTAAGGTCAATAAAAAACATTTGGACCATAGGAACGGGGTTTTGTCCGGACATTCGGATTGGTATGTACTCGATTTTTGTTCCGAACTTAGAAGTGGACGAAACACACATGTTTTCGCATTGAAAACGATACACATAAGAGGCTAGCCACTCCATTACTTAACTAGGGGCGTTCTGAGGAGAAAAAACAACGTTCCCTCCATAAAAACGAGATTTATGTCCGTCCGTTCGGTCGACTTTTACTCGATTTTTGGTCCGAACTTGGAAATGGACGAAACTCACTTGTTTTGGAATCTAAAACCTCAAGATCGACAAGGCTTAGCCGGGACGTTTTAAGGCCAATATAAAACATTTGGACCATAGGAACGGGGTTTTGTCCGGACATTCGGATTGGTATGTACTCGATTTTTGTTCCGAACTTATAAGTGGACGAAACACACATGTTTTCGCATGGAAAACGATACACCTAAGAGGCTAGCCACTCCATTACTTAACTAGGGGCGTTCTGAGTTGAAAGAACAACTTTCCGTCCGTAAAAACGAGATTTATGTCCGTCCGTTCGGTCGACATTTACTCGGTTTTCAGTCCGAACTTGGAAATGGACGAAACTAACTTGTTTTTGAATCTAAAACCTCAAGATCGACAAGGCTTAGCCAGGAGGTCTTTGAGAAACTACAAATAGTGCTAATCTAACAGTTCAATATTCAAACAACTTAAACGATATGCAGAAAGTAAATAACACACAGAAATTTTTAACGTGGTAAAACCCAATATGGGAAACGTCCACGGTTGTCCTCTCGACAACAAATAATCCACTAGATGAAAAGAGATGTACAAACCTATCAACTACCTGCACTCACTGCGAGTTGATACTCCTGGTTATCTCTAACACCTTGACTTCACCAGAGCACCTTGATGTACGCACAAGACACTCGACTTCTTGATGAACACACAAGAAGACTCGAAGCCGATCTATGTAACAAGCTTACACCAGAGTTCCTTGATGAACACACAAGGATACTCGACTTCTTGATGAACACACAAGAAGACTCGAAGCTAAATCAATATAAACAATAATGAAGAAGAAGATGAATGGGGAAGAAGAAGATGAGTTCAATCACCAAAACCACCTAAACCAAAACCTAAACAAACTCCAAGAAACAAGAGGTGAATTGGACGGCCAAAGAACTATCTTGTTCTGTAGAAGAGAAACCCTATTTATACTTAGGGTTGAAAACCTAGGAAAATGGGCCGAAACTGTGCAAACCGACTTTGGACGTTCGTACGTCGATATGACGTTCGAACGTCGCCACACAAAAATAAGCCTGCTGCCTAACATGACGTACGAACGCTCTAAACCGGTACGTACGTCTCCATACGAAAACACGTCTGCTGACTACCTGGACGTACGAACGTCCTAACTGAGTACGTACGTCCTGACCAAAAGAAGTTCTCTGCTTCAGTGAACGTACGTACGTCCTAACTCGGTACGTACGTCCAGAACCCAATAACTTTCCCTAGACAGACCTAAGAGACACAAGGACACGAGACGACCATGCGTACATCTTGGTTTTCCTAACAATGAATTCAAGGCGAGATAACCAAAGACACTTTGTCACAAAATTGATGTCAAACCACTTCGTGCCAGTTTCAATCTCCCCCTTTGACATTGATTTTGTGACAAAAACCTATGACTCTAATAGCACTTATAAAACGTGCTTACAATCCCAAACCATGGCATTTATAAAACATGCCTACAAAAACACTCAAAATAGAAACACATAACAAGTCACCAATTCTTGTTATCCAGCTTTAGGAAGATGCTTTAACCATCAGAGATCGAACGGAAGCAATCAAAGATTCAACAGAAGTTCCTTCGAGCAACTCCCCCATACTTCATGAGCTCCAAAATATGTTTGGCACTCGAACTCCCCCATAACAATATAACTTCTAAAATCATCAACACGTTCACTCCCCCATACGTGTTCACTCCCCCATACATGTAGTATACCTGAAACATGACCCAAAAATACACTAACAAAGAAGAAGAAGTTGTTAGTATTAGAGTCATAAATCTCCCCCTTTTTGTCACAAATGAAGCAAGGTAACAAAAGAAAGAGAAAAGAAAAAAAATACCAAACCATAACAAATAAGAGTAAAGAAGAAAAGAAAGAGAACAATCATGTGAACAACAAAAAGGATATGCAACGGAAGCCATAACATAAACACTTGTTAACACGATGTCAATACAAAGAATTCTCCCCCTGAACAAAATCTTCACCTAAATGCAATGCATATGAGAAAGATGCACCTAGAACAAACAAACCAAATAAGGGTATTTGAAACACACAAAGAACCAAGCATACAAGGGTAGAAGAGAGTAAAGAGAAAACCAAGAGAAACCAAGAGAAACCTATACATAGAAGAAAGAGTCAGGACACCAACAATCGGAACAAATGATTCACTAGAATATCACTTTAAACAACCGACCATAACCACCTGAGATAGATTCCAGAGAAACGACTTCATAGTAGCAAGTTATCTAGAGAAAAAGATCAAACAAACAAAAAGGAAGAAATACCATACCTGATGAAATGGGGAAAGTACAATAATGACCAAGAACCAAATAGTCAAACCTGTGAGAAATGTGCAAGAAAAAGAATATGCGAAAAGAGAAAGAAGAAGAGATAAACAATAGTTAGTAGGAGATATGAAAGAGAATAGGGAAACCATGCATATTAGACACATCCAACAATATCCCATGACAAAACTACAGGAATATGAGTATCTGCAGGAAGAGATACGTAAAGTATAATAAAATCCATTGAGAATCCATGGGGAAATCCAATCTGTACATGTTCCTGAAACAACTCATTCAACCACAAAAAAAAGAATTAGAGAATCTTATAAACAAGGAGAAGAAAATATTATCCCAAACACAACGAAATAGAGACATAAAAGGAATAAACCTGTAAGCCCACCCCTAGTGAAACCCAAAAATTAGTTCAACATATGCCAAACAAGATAAGCAATCATCAAGCTCATAAAAAATGCTGTAACTGAAGAATGAGCAAGGATTATCGATGTCACCAAGTCACAGAACAACAATCTAACTTCAGAGCAAATTTCCTGCCAGAACACTAAGACTCCGATGACATGCCATACATTGTCAGAAAGATTAGAGAGTCAATAGAAGAGAATTGCTAACAATAGATGACCAAACTGAGCATATGCATCCCAAAGTAGAACAGTGGTAGCCCAAAACCATTGCATGAGGATTATTGTGGAAGACTACCAAGAACACATCTAATCAAACCTATTGCAGGAAAAAATAGGATCAACCAGGCACAAGAAGCAACAATAAGCGGATAGGCAAGTCTCATAAGCATTTAACCAAACACCAGCTAGCCAACAAGGTAATTCAAGAATATTAGCCCAACATAGAAAAGTATGATGAGAACCTATGAGAAAAACATGAATCAATATAAATCATGACAACCGAATACACCAATAACATGATTTCATCACAAAAACATGCTTATGCATACCTTGTAGCCTTCTTGAAACAAATTGAGAACTATTACCTTGAGAAATCACATCAAACACATGTGATCCAATGACAAAGAAAGAAAGCATGAAGTGTAAAACCAAATAATACTAACAATCTGACCTTAGTATGTCAATGAAACACCGACTGAAAAGAATTATCAAGGAATAGAACCAAAATAGAGTAAGCCATAAACACTTTCAGCAAGAACATCTACAAGAATCCAAAGGAATGGCGCCTCTACTCCTTTAAGCACGAGGAGGACGTGTGCCCGATGACGAAGCACCCTTGGAACCGGGTGTTTCTTTGGTGGGAGTAGTCCGAGCGCGCTTAGGAGGCATGTCCTGCATAAACACAACATTAACTAAACTAACAAATGTAAGAGAAATGGCGAACCTAGCACAAGAAATGTGAGAATACCCATGTAGACATTTTATCGAACACATGGTGTGCAGAATCATGAAGTGTGCACACGATAACAACCAAGCAATGAGAATCACACTAAACTTGTTAGACTAGGATAATGAAGAACCAAACACAAACAATAGCAAATAGAGGCTGCACCATATCTAAGAATCAATTTTAACGACAAAACTAACAACCCATATCCAACCATGAGAAGACTAACCTTAAGGACTAACTTTAATAGCAGAAAAACAAACCTAATAACTAACAACACAAACCATAATAAGAAGATAAAAGGAAAATAACCGATGTACCATAGAAGTGAAGAGGAACACATCATGAACTTCCAAACAGTAGCCAATCCCAATCCGTACAAAAATAAGAGGCAATATATGGGGATAAACAAAAGATTGAACAAATAAGGGAATTGAAGTGCATCATAAACTAAACCTCGGTGTGTGTAGATGCAATGCAATGCATAAAGAGAGAGAAATTTCACCACTAGAACACACCCTTTGAAGACCTAGAATATAGAACCATCAACAAGAGACATACGACTAGTAAGTGAGCATAGAAGAAACAAACTTCAACCCCCTTTGAAACAAACGTTATGAGTAGAAGGCAAACGAATAAAAATATGATCTTTCAAATGAAAACCAAGACATTAAACAGGCAAAGGAATATAAACTTTGTATGCCTTACATAAAAAAAATGAATATGCGCTTGGATTTTTATTTTGCCGCATGTGGTGGAGTTTAGTCTACATCACTCTAATGTCATTCCCGCGTGGGAGGGATTTTTGCCTCCATCTTTTCAAATACACGAGGGTAGGGTGTAGCCTACATCTTTTTGACAAACACAAACTCAAGAAGTGCAATACCATGATAACGTGCAACACAAGAACTAACATCTCTTGAGTGCATCCGTCAGAGCATGACCCTCACAACCCCAACGGGTTCTTAGCCAACTGATATTGCTTCAAAGACAATCAAATGGCTGGGGATAAAGTGAGTCATTAACCACTAACAAGAGTTGTAATAGGAAGATAAGAATGCTCAATAACACGAACAACAAGATGAACATTAACCAAAACAAAGGAGAGATAGCTCAAGATCACATAAATACTCGAGAGATAGAGAAGTTCTATGAGCTCAAAGAATATGTAAGTGGTTTCCAAAAACTCCCATCATGCAAGCATGTCGTGCACTGTGCAAACAAGCGAGGAAAAATGCATGATACATACCAAAACATACTTAAGAGTTCAGAAAGAGAAAATACCCAAACATATTGCAACTTATTTAAGACAATTGAATTAAACCAATATCTCAGAAAAGATGCATCCAACAACACATACATGGAATAAATAAATAAAACAAAAAATAGAAGGAATAACCAACAACCCTTTTTTTTTATTAACAATGTATTCAGACATGCAACATGATCTGCAAGCTAAACAAGCAAAGCATAAAAAGTAGAAACACCAAACAAATAGCCTATGTGGTTAGAGAAATATGCAATTCAAATAACACAAGGCTAGAAACAAGCCACATCATCCCAAATATGGGACACCACCAGACCTTTGCAAGTCCAGAAAAACCTTCAACTTATCCTTTCTTACCCATACTTGTTTAACACTAGGCGTGCACACCTTGGGAGGTGAAATGATATGAGATTTTCCCTTAACACGCTTTGCAATACACTTGTCCTTAACTAATTCCACCTTAGTCTTAGACTTCCTTTTGTTGGAATACCTATTTTTCTTAAACCTATGACAATAGACATTAGAATTCCAAGGTCTAGAAAACGCACAAGAAGGAACATAAGAATCAACAAGATTATAATTAGAATGAACATGAGAATAACATTTAACATGTTGATTAAAATCCCAACAAAAGCTATCCAAATGACCAACTCTACCACAATAAGAACAATGAAAAACATTAGAATTACTCAAAGAATTCTTATAAGAAGATGTGGTAGTAGAAGATGAAACATGTATGTCACCATTGTATTTGTGACATGGTGCCTTGACAAGACCTGTACCTCCACTATGAGAACAAGATGTCTTACCAGCAAAAACAGCAGTACCATTAGCCTTAGACTTAAACTTTTTCCCAGAAACATGCTGAAAAGTATTAGTATTAAGTCTAGTCTCAATAGGTGGGGTAGGCAAACTAGTAGATTTTGCAAGAGTAATCACACTAGATGAACTAGTAGAACTATCAATAGGAGAATCAAATCTAGTTTTGTCCAAAACCTGCAATTGGAGTTGAGTAGACGTTAAATCGTTCTTTGTTACCTCATACTCCACCAATAGAGATTTGTATTTCTCATCGACCTCCTGATTGACCTTCTCTAAAGCTGCAATTCTACATAACAAGTCAAGTTTTTCTTTGTCAAATAATTGAGAAATAGAAATTGTATCATCTGCTGCACAAGAAATCTGTTTTTCAAGAATCTCAATTTTATCCTGCAAAGAAAGATTAGCCTTTTCCAAATTTTCAATTTTGGATTCATAAACTTCCCCTTGAAGCATATAGTCCTCTGCACAATGTCTGAGTCGTTGTTCTAGAGAATCAACTTTAGTCTGCAAAACACCATTATCTTCAAAACAAACATTATCAGAAATAGTAGACACATTACAATTAGCTTTATTAAATTTTTCCTGCAAATCAATATTAGCTTTTTGTAATCTTTCACATTCTTTTGCAGAAAGTCTGTAAAGAAGAGCCCAATCACTATTGCTAACAACATACAAATTATCATCCTTTTCAAAATCAGATTTTGGTTTTGTAGATTTAGACGATTTAGCAATAAAATTATTATGACCAGACTCATGAACCATCATTGCACTCATAGGATCGTTAGCGTGAGCCTTGACGCTCCTTAACCAGCCCCCAGCGACTGATACCAATTGAGAAACTACAAATAGTGCTAATCTAACAGTTCAATATTCAAACAACTTAAACGATATGCAGAAAGTAAATAACACACAGAAATTTTTAACGTGGTAAAACCCAATATGGGAAACGTCCACGGTTGTCCTCTCGACAACAAATAATCCACTAGATGAAAAGAGATGTACAAACCTATCAACTACCTGCACTCACTGCGAGTTGATACTCCTGGTTATCTCTAACACCTTGACTTCACCAGAGCACCTTGATGTACGCACAAGACACTCGACTTCTTGATGAACACACAAGAAGACTCGAAGCCGATCTATGTAACAAGCTTACACCAGAGTTCCTTGATGAACACACAAGGATACTCGACTTCTTGATGAACACACAAGAAGACTCGAAGCTAAATCAATATAAACAATAATGAAGAAGAAGATGAATGGGGAAGAAGAAGATGAGTTCAATCACCAAAACCACCTAAACCAAAACCTAAACAAACTCCAAGAAACAAGAGGTGAATTGGACGGCCAAAGAACTATCTTGTTCTGTAGAAGAGAAACCCTATTTATACTTAGGGTTGAAAACCTAGGAAAATGGGCCGAAACTGTGCAAACCGACTTTGGACGTTCGTACGTCGATATGACGTTCGAACGTCGCCACACAAAAATAAGCCTGCTGCCTAACATGACGTACGAACGCTCTAAACCAGTACGTACGTCTCCATACGAAAACACGTCTGCTGACTACCTGGACGTACGAACGTCCTAACTGAGTACGTACGTCCTGACCAAAAGAAGTTCTCTGCTTCAGTGAACGTACGTACGTCCTAACTCGGTACGTACGTCCAGAACCCAATAACTTTCCCTAGACAGACCTAAGAGACACAAGGACACGAGACGACCATGCGTACATCTTGGTTTTCCTAACAATGAATTCAAGGCGAGATAACCAAAGACACTTTGTCACAAAATTGATGTCAAACCACTTCGTGCCAGTTTCAGTCTTAAGGCTAATATAGAACATTTGGACCATGGGAACGGGGTTTTGTCCGGTCATTCGGCTTGGTTTGTACACAATTTTTGTTCCGAAGTTATAAGTGGACGAAACACACATGTTTTCGCATGGAAAACGATACACCTAAGAGACTAGGAACTCCATTACTTAACTCATTGCGTTCAGAGGTGAAAAAACAGCGTTCTGTCCGTAAAAACGTGGTTTATGTCCATCCGTTCGGTCGACATTTACTCGATTTTTGGTCCGAACTTGGAAATGGACGAAACTCCCTTATTTTGGAATCTAAAAGCTCAAGATCGACAAGGCTTAGCCGGGACGTTTTAAGGCCAATATAAAACATTTGGACCATAGGAACCGGGTTTTGTCCGGACATTCGGATTGGTATGTACTCGATTTTTGTTCCGAACTTATAAGTGGACGAAACACACATGTTTTCGCATGGAAAACGATACACCTAAGAGGCTAGCCACTCCATTACTTAACTAGGGGCGTTCTGAGGTGAAAAAACAACGTTCCGTCCGTAAAAACGAGATTTATGTCCGTCCGTTCGGTCGACATTTACTCGATTTTTGGTCCGAACTTGGAAATGGACGAAACTCACTTGTTTTGGAATCTAAAACCTCAAGATCGACAAGGCTTAGCCGGGACGTTTTAAGGCCAATATAAAACATTTGGACCATAGGAACGGGGTTTTGTCCGGACATTCGGATTGGTATGTACTTGATTTTTGTTCCGAACTTATAAGTGGACGAAACACACATGTTTTCGCATGGAAAACGATACACCTAAGAGGCTAGCCACTCCATTACTTAACTAGGGGCGTTCTGAGGTGAAAAAACAACGTTCCGTCCGTAAAAACGAGATTTATGTCCGTCCGTTCGGTCGACATTTACTCGGTTTTCAGTCCGAACTTGGAAATGGGCGAAACTCACTTTTTTTGGATTCTAAAACCTCAAGATCGACAAGGCTTAGCCAGGAGGTTTTAAGGCTAATATAGAACATTTGGACCATGGGAACGGGGTTTTGTCCGGTCATTCGGCTTGGTTTGTACTCAATTTTTGTTCCGAACTTATAAGTGGACGAAACACACATGTTTTCGCATGGAAAACGATACACCTAAGAGACTAGGAACTCCATTACTTAACTCATTGCGTTCAGAGGTGAAAAAACAGCGTTCCGTCCGTAAAAACGTGGTTTATGTCCATCCGTTCGGTCGACATTTACTCGATTTTTTGTCCGAACTTGGAAATGGACGAAACTCCCTTATTTTGGAATCTAAAACCTCAAGATCGACAAGGCTTAGCCGGGACGTTTTAAGGCCAATATAAAACATTTGGACCATAGGAACGGGGTTTTGTCCGGACATTCGGATTGGTTTGTACTCGATTTTTGTTCCGAACTTATAAGTGGACGAAACACACATGTTTTCGCATGGAAAACGATACACCTAAGAGGCTAGCCACTCCATTACTTAACTAGGGGTGTTCTGAGGAGAAAAAACAACGTTCCGTCCGTAAAAACGAGATTTATGTCCGTCCGTTCGGTCGACATTTACTCGGTTTTCATTCCGAACTTGGAAATGGGCGAAACTCACTTTTTTTGGATTCTAAAACCTCAAGATCGACAAGGCTTAGCCAGGAGGTTTTAAGGCTAATATAGAACATTTGGACCATGGGAACGGGGTTTTGTCCGGTCATTCGGCTTGGTTTGTACTCAATTTTTGTTCCGAACTTATAAGTGGACGAAACACACATGTTTTCGCATGGAAAACGATACACCTAAGAGACTAGGAACTCCATTACTTAACTCATTGCGTTCAGAGGTGAAAAAACAGCGTTCCGTCCGTAAAAACGTGGTTTATGTCCATCCGTTCGGTCGACATTTACTCGATTTTTTGTCCGAACTTGGAAATGGACGAAACTCCCTTATTTTGGAATCTAAAACCTCAAGATCGACAAGGCTTAGCCGGGACGTTTTAAGGCCAATATAAAACATTTGGACCATAGGAACGGGGTTTTGTCCGGACATTCGGATTGGTATGTACTCTATTTTTGTTCCGAACTTATAAGTGGACGAAACACACATGTTTTCGCATGGAAAACGATACACCTAAGAGGCTAGCCACTCCATTACTTAACTAGGGGCGTTCTGAGGTGAAAAAACAACGTTCCGTCCGTAAAAACGAGATTTATGTACGTCCGTTCGGTCGACATTTACTCGATTTTTTGTCCGAACTTGGAAATGGACGAAACTCACTTGTTTTGGAATCTAAAACCTCAAGATCGACAAGGCTTAGCCGGGACGTTTTAAGGCCAATATAAAACATTTGGACCATAGGAACGGGGTTTTGTCCGGACATTCGGATTGGTATGTACTTGATTTTTGTTCCGAACTTATAAGTGGACGAAACACACATGTTTTCGCATGGAAAACGATACACCTAAGAGGCTAGCCACTCCATTACTTAACTAGGGGCGTTCTGAGGTGAAAAAACAACGTTCCGTCCGTAAAAACGAGATTTATGTCCGTCCGTTCGGTCGACATTTACTCGGTTTTCAGTCCGAACTTGGAAATGGGCGAAACTCACTTTTTTTGGATTCTAAAACCTCAAGATCGACAAGGCTTAGCCAGGAGGTTTTAAGGCTAATATAGAACATTTGGACCATGGGAACGGGGTTTTGTCCGGTCATTCGGCTTGGTTTGTACTCAATTTTTGTTCCGAACTTATAAGTGGACGAAACACACATGTTTTCGCATGGAAAACGATACACCTAAGAGACTAGGAACTCCATTACTTAACTCATTGCGTTCAGAGGTGAAAAAACAGCGTTCCGTCCGTAAAAACGTGGTTTATGTCCATCCGTTCGGTCGACATTTACTCGATTTTTTGTCCGAACTTGGAAATGGACGAAACTCCCTTATTTTGGAATCTAAAACCTCAAGATCGACAAGGCTTAGCCGGGACGTTTTAAGGCCAATATAAAACATTTGGACCATAGGAACGGGGTTTTGTCCGGACATTCGGATTGGTTTGTACTCGATTTTTGTTCCGAACTTATAAGTGGACGAAACACACATGTTTTCGCATGGAAAACGATACACCTAAGAGGCTAGCCACTCCATTACTTAACTAGGGGCGTTCTGAGGAGAAAAAACAACGTTCCGTCCGTAAAAACGAGATTTATGTCCGTCCGTTCGGTCGACATTTACTCGGTTTTCAGTCCGAACTTGGAAATGGGCGAAACTCACTTTTTTGGATTCTAAAACCTCAAGATCGACAAGGCTTAGCCAGGAGGTTTTAAGGCTAATATAGAACATTTGGACCATGGGAACGGGGTTTTGTCCGGTCATTCGGCTTGGTTTGTACTCAATTTTTGTTCCGAACTTATAAGTGGACGAAACACACATGTTTTCGCATGGAAAACGATACACCTAAGAGACTAGGAACTCCATTACTTAACTCATTGCGTTCAGAGGTGAAAAAACAGCGTTCCGTCCGTAAAAACGTGGTTTATGTCCATCCGTTCGGTCGACATTTACTCGATTTTTTGTCCGAACTTGGAAATGGACGAAACTCCCTTATTTTGGAATCTAAAACCTCAAGATCGACAAGGCTTAGCCGGGACGTTTTAAGGCCAATATAAAACATTTGGACCATAGGAACGGGGTTTTGTCCGGACATTCGGATTGGTATGTACTCTATTTTTGTTCCGAACTTATAAGTGGACGAAACACACATGTTTTCGCATGGAAAACGATACACCTAAGAGGCTAGCCACTCCATTACTTAACTAGGGGCGTTCTGAGGTGAAAAAACAACGTTCCGTCCGTAAAAACGAGATTTATGTACGTCCGTTCGGTCGACATTTACTCGATTTTTTGTCCGAACTTGGAAATGGACGAAACTCACTTGTTTTGGAATCTAAAACCTCAAGATCGACAAGGCTTAGCCGGGACGTTTTAAGGCCAATATAAAACATTTGGACCATAGGAACGGGGTTTTGTCCGGACATTCAGATTGGTATGTACTCGATTT